>LPNX010121751.1:500622-684584 GCA_001517045.1 Pseudotsuga menziesii
GGATCTCTAAGAACTCAACATCATTATTTGTCCATTACTGTGAAGGAGATGTACTAGAAGATTTGCCTGGACTTGTTGATTTCACCGTGATGTTGAACGCAAATGATGAACAAAGAGGAGCACTAAGCAAGCTACAACACTTTGTAGGAAATCGAATGAGTAGAGATATAATGTCTGGAGCAGTCTGCATACATCATTCACTTGAATGATGTTAGTTCTTGGCAATCCTAACATCATTCAAGTGAAGGGTGTATGCACACTGCTGCAATATCATGATTCGACCATGAGGTGCTTATTTGACTAGAAATTGGGTTAGGTAATACTTTGCCATTAATAGAAAATCATGAATCTTATGGTTTATGCTTTGGGTCTTGAAGCAAGTACTAGGTATTTTGATGTCCTCTATTTTTTATTTGAACATTTTATGTCAATTTTCACCATGTCTGATTTTTTTCTGTCCCTCTTACAATTAACACGATAAGATGACATTTATGTTTTAGATAGTTGGTTAGATTTAGAATCAAAACATATTACATACTGATATAAATGTATTTAAAACATTATTTTCATTCCTGAGCATGCCAAGTAGCAGATCTGGAAATGTACGCTCTTCACCACCTTGGATTATATATATATATATATGATTGGTGTAGGTTACCACTGGGAAATATGCCTCTGAAGTGCTGGATTATGCACTTCAGAGAAGAACAGAGGTTAAAACATCCACTCTACAGGATCTCCAAGAACTCAACATCATTATTTGTCCATTACTGTAAATAAATTGTACTAGAAGATTTGCGAGGACTTGTTGATTTCACGAATAAATTGAATGTAACAGAGAGGAGACTTGTTGATTTCATGGAGAAGTTGAATGTAACAGAGAGGAGACTAAGCAAGCTACAACACTTTGACATGCGCGCACATTGAAACGCATGAAAAATGTTGTAGCTTTCTTAGTGCTCCTCTTTGTTTCACATTTAGGTTCAAATAAACAGTAAAATAAACAAGTACAGGAAAATATTCTAGAACATCTCCTTTATAGTAATGGAAAAATAAAGATGTTAGTTCTCTGGAGATCCTGTAGAGTGGATGTAAATGTTGGCTCAAACTCATACATGGGTGTGCATTAGTGTCCAACCAAGGTGGTCTATTATAGTCCAAGCATTAGCATATTCAATGGCTTTCCCTCATGTTGGTAATCCAAGCATTAGCATATTCAATGGCTTTCCCTCATGTTGGTAATCCAAGCATTAGCATATTCAATGGCTTTCTCAAAGCCTATTTTTCCGTTGTTTGTTACTTTTCAGAGAGTTATTCATGCCCAGAACTATCTTTTAACCCTCCAATTTGGCCCATATTTAGAGGTACACCTGTTCAGTGATGGATAAGTGCACAAGGGTGCCCAATATGGTGAAATAGGGTTGCTTCATACCCTTTTTTACTGCCAAATAGGTTTGTTTGTGCCTAGAATTCATGTGGATGCTACTATAAGGCATATGACTGAGATTTTAGGGTTGCTTTCACCCACAGATTTCTCATTTTCATAGCCAAAATTGAAAAGACCGCATCCTATTGCCATTGATCATCATATTTTATTGCTGCAATGTGCCTAGATCTGAAAGTTGGCCATTGAGATGATTTACTGTTTGTTGTGACCTTCAAAATGCTCCCAAAGTGATCATATTTGTCCCTTTGATGCTCATACTTTATTCTAGAGTTGTTTATGGCTATAGGACTATCCAACATTGATCCTAGTGTGACATTGAAAATACAAAGTTTGTTTTGGAAGCCCTAAATAGGGCCAATTCACATGGAAATGATCATAAAACATATTAGGTAAAATAGATTATCATCTACAACATTTGTCCCTTTGATTTGTCCCAACATGGATAATCATCTATAAAATCATATAACAATAGTTGTTATTATGACTCTGAAAGGGTCCTAGATGAGATCTGTGCACTTTTAGGCAGTTCAAATTCCAAGCAAAAGAATCCATAAACAACAAGTATGTGCACCCTAGAAAACATGGAAATGATCATAAATCATATTAGGTAAAATGGATAATCATGCACAACATTTGTCCCTTTGATTTGTCCCTTTCATTTGGAGAATAAAATCCTATAACAATAGTTGTTATTATGACTCTTAAAGGGTCCTAGATGATATCTGTGCACTTTTAGGAAGTTCAACTTTCAAGAAAAAGAAGCCATAAACAACAAGTATGTGCACCCTAGAAAACATGGAAACGATCATAAAACATATTAGGTAAAATGGATAATCATCTACAACATTTTTCCCTTTGATTTGTCCTAAAATGGATAATCATCTACACCATGGATAATGTTCCCAAAGTGCTCATACTTGATTCTAGAGTTGTTACTGCCCATAGGACTGCCCAACATTGCTCCTAATATGACATTGAAAATACCAAGTTTGTTCTGAAAGCCCTAAATAGGGCCAATTCACCTTGGTGTACTGGTTTATTGTTAGAGGAAGGCCTTCTCTTATTATTTGAGGAACATTCACCCTTGGAGACACATGCATAAGGGTAGTGTTTAGTCCTACCAAAGGAAAAACGTGATCATTTGAAGCACGCTTACACTATTTTATACACCATTTCATGAGAGATATTACATGCTTGGGGGTTACTCATTGAGCTGGTCCACTTGGAAGGTTGTTCACATGGTTCATGCCCTATTTTGTGAAGAACGTTTTTGTATTTGGGGGCTACTTTATAGATTGACTATTGTGCACATGGGTGGAATCTAGGGCCTACAAAGAAAGTTGTGTTTTACTCCAAATAGTGTTATGATGTATAGGAATCCTACAAAGCTAATTGAATCGACAATGAAGTAGGTTTAAAGTCTCTATGTTTATATTTATAGGTTAATTTTTTTTTTGAATTGAAGTGCCATGTGTGTGACCTGTGCATTCCCACATTCACTTGGTCAATTTAGTACGGATTGGAACGAATTTACCATTTTTTTACCGATCCATTCAGTCATACACTGATTCGCTTGGTTCGGTACCAAACCTGTCACTCCAATCATTTCAAAGGCTGAGTCATCTTGGTTGGGGGTCGTTAACTCGGTTGACTTGGCCACCTCGGTAGAAAAACACTTGATTAAATATGCAACTATTATTGTTGAAAATGGGGTAGGTCAGTAAAAGGAAAAGGCAATGTTAGGAAAGGGAAATGCAAGCAATCAGTGAGAATGGAGAATTGTATGTAACTAAAATAGGGGCATACATAAGAATTCTTAGGGCATACATTAGAATTTTTTCCAATTTACAGTGTATTGTTGTAGGAATGCCACTATGCAAATAAGGCATTGACTTGATAGTCACTAGTATCATAAAGTATGGGAGATATCAGAAAAACATCCCTACACAAATATTAACCGATAAGTATGGTTTTGGTGTTTCATTTGGAGAATAAAATCCTATAACAATAGTTGTTATTATGACTCTTAAGGTGTCATAGATGAGATCTGTGCACTTTTAGGCAGTTCAACTTTCAAGCAAAAGAATCCATAAACAACAAGTATGTGCATCCTAGAAAACATGGAAACGGTCATAAAAAATATTAGGTATAATGGATAATCATCTACAACATCATTTGCATCATTCATGGGAAAACTTAAAAACCACTTAAAGGAGATATGTTCTTTGAAGGAGATAGTCCATTAAAGGAGAACCTACATGTTTTGTATAGACATATATTGGCATAAATTGCAGTGTTATATGTGATGTATATGCATTACATATCGTCTCAAGCTTGAAAACATTGAAAGTCCAAAGTACAATGGCCACAAGCATACATATGAAGCTTATGAAGCCTACCCAATTCATGTTAGCAAAAGGCAATGCAAGCAATAAGTTAGAATGGAGACTTGTATGTAACTAAAAGAGGGGCATACATTAGAATTTTTAGGGCTACCAAATGCCCACACCTATTAACCAAACTCATTCTTGACAAGATTTTTCTTTAACAAGTTTTTGGCTTACAAGTCTTTCCAAGTTTTTTTTCTTAAAATTCTTTCCACATTTTTTTACTGGTATTTTGTTATGCTCATGCCAATTTTTTGTTTGGCCATGGTGCAGGTAGAACCAAATAGGTGTTTGCCAAACCTGTCTTCCTCCAGCAAAGGGAGTTTGGGAAGGCTAGAGGAAAGTGAAACATCCAGTAGGTCTACACGAGCTAGATCAAGTAGATGTCAGAAGATCAAAAGAAAATTCAACAAACACATCAATTTTTTTCTCCAAGGAGGGGGGTCATGTTCCTATGATGATGAGATAGTGGGAGACATGCCCTTAAGGTACCAACACCTAGTGAAACAATGGGTGCCTAGCGATCTTTCTAAATTAAACACTAATTTTTGTGTGAATGAGAGGATATGTAGAATTGCACCGTCGTCATTAAACGGATTGGGGTTGTTTTGCATGGACGGCTTAAGGGTTCGATACGGTAGATGTACAGAATTGATGGAGTATGTTGGACCCTATTACAACTATAGGGATTGGATGCGCCTAGTCCAATATACACGAAGTATGCGTAGATATGGGTTGTCAACGAATTATATACAACTGAAAGACAAAGCTCAAAATAAAGGAGCAACGATGTACATGGACGGAAGGCCAAAAACAACTAGTAATATTGTGGGGTCTATAAATAGTAGACAACCAGAGTCTACATTAAAACAACCCAACTACATATTTGAGTCGCGTGAAGGAAATCGTGTCTTTGTATGTGCAATTAAATCAATAGCTGCTAGCGAAGAACTGCTTATTGATTACAATTTGAATCGTGTAGATACAAACAATGTTAGTATGGTTGTGGTACAACAAACAATTTAACCACCCTTTTATTAATTATTTTAACATCTATAGGAATTTTAGTTCGCATATAATTTAAATTATCTACTTTTCATGTTTCCTTATGTAATTTTTAGTATGTTTTTGATGCAAGGTTCTCTCAAGGGCACCTCCATCTCCGTAGATGTTTTTCGACCCAAGTCAAGGCAACAGGTATACATCAATATTGCCAACGTAATATTAAATTTAGGATGGACATACATATACGTTGTTATGTATTTTAATTAGTATATTAGGTTCATAAATATTTAATATTATCTATTTTCCATGCAAAGTGTTGATCAGGGAAGCCAACCGGCTATTGATCAGCTGACTACAGCATCAGGGCAACAGCCAAACATGAATGTAATTCTCCATTTCAAATACTTTAAAATTGTAAACATGTATATTGTGACGCATTATGTTTATTTTGTTATGTATTCTTTCGTTTTTATGGTTGCGTTCATGATGGTAATGTTGTCTACCTTTTTTGCAGATTGACCGGGGAAAGTCCCCAGCTGTTGATCAGACGTCTGGAGCGTCGAGGCAACCGATAAACCTAAATGTAATTCCACATTCTAAATACTTCAAAAATGTACACATATAAAACATGTAGCATAGTGTTTATTTTTGTTCTATATTTGTTAACTTTTACATATTGCGTTCATTGTGATAATGTTCTCTACTTTTTTTGCAGGTGGCTGATCGAGTTAAATCCCCATCTGTTGATCAGAGAATGCCCTCGTCTAGGCATTAGGTAATCCTAGATGTAATCCCTAATATAATTATTTGTGCACACTATGTTTTCAAAGACTAAGAAATTTTTTATATATTTCAATTGCAGATAGGGTATTCCATTTATCAAACGCCGTCTCAAAACTCTTTACAGAAGGAGGTCTCTCGATTGATGAGTGATAGTGAAATTAGAGAGTCTGAAACCTGTTGAGGGTGCTACAAAGGACAAGGGAAAAACAAAATGAGGAATTGATTCATCTGACATTGGCAATTCGACTAACAAAAGGGCTCAAACAAAGGATTCAATTGTTGTTACAACAACTTAAACAAGTGGATGTAAGTTATCGAATAAAAATGTAAATTCATTTATGAAAACTTTATAATATTTGATTTTATATGATGTTGAACTTATAATACAATGGTTTTAATTTACAGCGCGCTATGGAGATTATCAGTGGTGGTCAAGGAAATGTTGGTCCCAGTGACCAAACCACTCCATGTACACCATATACTGCTTCCATATTGTCCACTAAACAATTGGAAACATGCTCTATGACACCGACGAGGGAAGTGGAGGGTGCCGCCGATGTTGCCCCACCCACAACAGATGCTACAGAAGAAGGGGTGGATGCAGGGATAGATATAGATGTGGAAGCTTTTCCTGGATCTTATCGTGTGCCTAACACTGGTTCAATAGTGTGTACATTTTTGGTGAATGAAGAACTAGTTCCAATAAAGATAGAGAGGATTCTAGGTCATTATAGATTGTTCAATTTAGTTTTTATAATTTGTGTCTAATATACCGATAATATTTTATATTGTTGACTAATGATGGCATTAATGTTTTGCAGGAAATGATATATTTTATAAACATATGAATGATTTGGCATTAGAGATCTTCGGGCCCACCATCCACACAATGTGGAACAAGCAGCCAAAATATTTAAAGGATGATCTGACTAATTGCTTGGTTATGTTATAATAATCAACCCATAGTTTACCCACTTAGACATTAATTCATTTATTTTTGTCTTATTTGCCTAGTTCATGTGTCCCACCTTGTGCAAGTTGTTATTTGCCTATCCATAGAGGTCAAAATTGCCACGTTTGACTCATGTAGCGCATGGGAGAGATAAAGCAATCAATTCTACTTTATTCCTGGCCTCCTAGGTTCCCTTCTACTTTTTCTGCTTTATTGCCTGCTTTTTCAGTGTTTTAAGGCAAAAGGAAAAGCTAGACTAAGTGAGGTTGACTTGTTTTTTGTCCTACACATCCTCCTCTCTTTTCTCCATGCAAAATCATGTATGAGCTTCCATTCCACCACTCTTTAGCTTGCCTATGCCTTTTTGCCAATTTGTGAGCTCCATGACAAATTTGGGATCAGCTTTTTACACCTATGGGGGATTTGCTTATTTTTGGTAAGCCTGCTTTATGCTAGATTTGGATGCCTCCTCATGCATTTGATTTCTTGATGTATTCTATTTATTCAGCAACCTATGTTATTATAGGGTTGTCTATTGTACACTCAGTTAATACAATTTAGTGTTACAGCTCCATATTCAGTCTCTCTTGTTAGCAATTTTGCATGATCAATTGATAATTGTTGTGAGTAAAATTAATCTATTGCTGGAATTAATTTCCACATGGTATCAGAGCCAGGTTAGGTTGTTTCTCTCCTTCAAAAATTGTTTTGCAGGTTTGACATCAAAGACTGGGAGCCTTCTACTGACAGCCGAGACAGATTTTCTAGAGCTATGGATCAATCACAGAAAACTATCTTGACTCCTTTCAATTTCTTTGAATGGAAAGCAGAGATGGAGATATTGTTGATAGCAAAAGGCCTCTACAGGGTGACTATGGCAATAGAAGCAGATCCCAATGCAGCTGCAGAGAAGATAAAATGGCACAACAGGAGGGATGAGGCTTATGGCCTCCTGTGCCTAAGTATTTCCAAAGACCTCCTTTTCCATCTCGATGGATTGACATCACCGAATGAAGTATGGGAGAAGCTTGCTGATATTTTTGGAAAGACATATGAGATGAGGGGACATCAAATCGAGAATGAGCTGATTTCTCTGAGTCCAACAAGATTTGAATCCCTGCAGCTATATTTCTCCAAGTTCAAAGCACTAGTTTTGCAGCTGAAACAGTGTGGTATTGAAAAGAAAGATGATCAGCTCGTACTGACCATCCTCTCGAAGCTGGGCCCTGATTATTCAATGTTTGTTTTGACCTTCTATGCCACAAAACTGACAGCTCGAGCCTGGAATATGCCTAGCCTTGCAGATTTCATGTAATCTCTCACACAAGAACAGGACAAGCTGGTGATGATAGGAACCATCAAACCATCCAAAGATCAAGATTTGATTGCTGGAGATTCAAGGATGGATTCAAAAAGAAAAAATAAATCTAAAAAGCCACCTGAGCAAAAGAGAGACAAGAAATAGTCTCCGGAGGATCTACAAGATCCCAAGAAGAATAACCAGAAGAAGAAGAACAAAGGTGAAATGAACAAGTGTGCATACTGCAATAAGGGCAATCACACTGAAAGCTCTTGTATGAAAAAGCAGATAGACATGCTGACCAATCTCCTGGAGAAGAATGGAATCTCCCTTCCAGAAATCTCAAAGAAGAGAGAAGGAGGATCAAGTTCCGATGATAGAGAGAGAGTTCATGCTCTAGTTGCTGGCACAACAAGCTCACCCGGTTTTATCATAGATTATGGAGCTTCAAGACACATGGTTTCGACTAAGGAGGCCTTCTCCTCATTGGATATGTCGAAAGGACCATCTATTGTACTGGGAGATGACTCTCTCACTGAAAGTAAAGGCAAAGGAAGGATAGATATTGATCATGGTCAGTTCAGCAATGTGCTATATGTCCCTGGTCTCGCCTCCAACCTCCTTTCAGTGTACCAGATGACCCACACTGGGTCTCCTAAGAAGGTCATATTCTCCCCCGATGAAGTTGAGATCACAGATATTAGAGTCATTACAAAAGGAGTTGCGAATCATGCTCAAAAGGTATACATGTTCTCACACTTCCTACCTTACTCAAACCCCTCTGCTCTTCTCATTCATGCTAATGAAGCCAGCAAGCTGTGGCATGAAAGATTTGGCCACCTTAACTACAAATATCTTTCTGATCTTAGTGAAAAAGATATGGTCATAGGGTTTCCCAAGATAAAATTTTCCAAAGGAGTCTGCCAAGGCTGTATCCTAGGAAAACACCCATAGCATAAGTTTGAGAGGGCTAGTCATGAGAGAACCTCTGCACCCCTCGAGCTGATCCACAGTGATGTTGCTGGTCCATTCCCTCATATGTCCATGATTCAGGCCAAGTATGCATTAACTTTCATTGATGACTTTTCCAGGTATTGCTGGGTTCACTTCCTGAAACACAAGTCTGAAGTTTTTGGCCTATTCAAAGTCTTTAAGGATTTGGTTGAAAACCAGTCTGGAAGGAAACTTAAGGCCCTCAGATCTGACAATGGTGGTGAGTATGTCAAGTTCTGAGTTTATTAACTATTGTGCAAATGCAACATTCTATCCCTTACACACCATAGAAAAATGGTGTTGCTGAGAGGAAGAGCAGATCACTGAAGGAGATGGCAACATGCATGATGGAGGCCAAAAATTTGCCACCAAAGTACTGGGCCGAAGCTATCAATTGTGCAGCCTATATTCAGAATAGGGTGCCTCACAAACAGCTTGATTGTATGACTCCCTTCGAATCATGGAGTGGGCTTGGGTGCCTCACAAACAGCTTGATGGTATGACTCCCTTCGAAGCATGGAGTGGGCACAAGCCAGATGTGACCCATTTCAGGATTTTTGGCTCAAAGGCATGGGCTAGAATCCTGACAGAGAAGAGGAAGGCTTTGCAGCCCCAAAGCCAAGAGCGTATTTTTGTTGGATACTCTAAAGATTCAAAAGGGTACAAGTTGATAAATTTGAGCACAAATAAATCCTTCATCGAAAGGTGTGTTCAGTTTGAAGAAGAACCCCTTGCAGAAGTGGAAGTTGGTGAAGCCTCTTCACCACCTGAACCTCAAGAAGTAAGTAAAGAGTTTGTTGAACATGCTGATTCTGATTTTTCTGATGGAGATGAGTTTATTGCACACCCTAAAATCCCCACAAGGCCAAAATGGGCAGCCAAGACACTACATGCAATAGGTGAGCTAGCTGGGGATCCCAATGACCCAAGAAGGACTAGATCTCAATTTGAGAATGGTCTGTGCATGAAGGATCCTTTGTTTGCTGAAAAATGCTATTTGATGGTGGAGTATGATCCTAAAACACATGAAGAAGCAGCAGGATATCCAAGATGGAAAACATCCATGAAGGAGGAGTTCAGCTCACTCCATAAGAGCAACACATGGGAGCTAGTGGATCTTCCCCCAGGGAGAAAACTAGTACAGTGTAAGTGGGTCTATAAGACCAAATTTGATGCTGATGGTTCACCACTGAAGTAAAAGGCTAGATTGGTAGCCAAATTCTACTCACAGGTTCATGGCATAGATTACAATGAGACCTTTTCCCCAGTGGTAAAAATGGACTCCATCAGGCTAGCTCTAGCCATTACAGCCTCAAGGAAATGGGAGGTACATCACATGGATGTAAAGTGTGCCTTCCTGAATGGAGATATCACTGAGGAGATATATATGCAGAATCCTCAAGGTTTTTCTACTAACCCTTCTCTTGTGTGCAGGTTGAGAAATTCATTGTATGGGCTAAAGCAAGCCCCCAGGGCTTGGTATGCCAAGATTGATAGCTTCTTGCTATCACTGAATTGTGTTCGATGCAAATCAGATCCAAATGTCTATTTGAAGTTAGTTAATGGTTCATTAATTATCATTGTTTTATATTTTGATGACCTCCTCATTACAGGAAGCTCACATGCTAAGATTGCTTCCTTAAAAGGAGTTATGAACCAAGCCTTCTCCATGACAAATTTGGGGCTCTTAAGTCAATTTTTGGGGCTTGAGATCTCTCAAAACAAAGCTGGAATCAAGGTGCATCAGTCCAAATATGCCTTGGACTTGCTGAACAAATTCAAAATGAAGGATTGCAAAGCAAGCAAAACTCCTTTCCTTTCAGGAGTGAAACTGGAAGAAGCTGATTCTTCATCGATGGTAAACAATACACTGTATAGGTAATTGATTGGCTGTTTGTTGTATTTGACACATACTCAACCTGATATTTGTTATGCAGTAAGTGTGGCTTCTAGATTCATGGATCAGCCTCAAGAGATCCATTGGAAAGTAGCCAAAAGGATCCTTAACTTTGTTCAGGGAACAAGGACACATGAGATCTTCTATAAAGCAAAATATGATCTTGAGTTGATTGGATTTACTGACAGTGATTGGGCAGGTGATAGCACAGACAGAAAGTCCACATCAGGATATGTGTTCATGCTTGCAGAAGGGCCAATCAGCTGGTAAAGCATGAAACAGAGTGCCATTGCACTCTCATCTACAGAAGCAGAGTACAGAGGAGTTGTTAATGCAGCAACTCAATGTTTATGGTTGCAGGGTTTACTTGGAGAGTGTGGTTTCGAACTTGAGTACTCAAATACCATCTACTGTGATAACCAGAGTACCATTCGAATCTGCAAGGATCCAGTTTAGAAGCAGAGAACCAGACACATTGAGATCCATATGCACTACATCAGAGAACTTGTGCATGATGGCACCATTCACCTACTCTTCTGTTCATCTTCAGAACAAGTAGCTGACATATTCACCAAAGCATTTTGTGAGAAGACCTTCAGCAATCTCAAATCACTGCTAGGGATTACTGATCATGCTATGAAAGCATGAGTGAAGACAAGATTCTACAATTTTGTTTTACAGTCCATGTTTAAGGGAGGATTTTCCCAAGTTGGTTTTGCCTCTTTCCTTGTTTAAATGGATTTGCAGTATGTAAAGGGTGACTAAGCCTTGTTGCTAGGCCCTATAATTTTATGATATATTACTCATAAGTCAGTCTTAAGGGGGGGTGTTAGAATAATCAACCCATAGTTTACCCACTTAGACATTAATTCATTTATTTTTTTCTTATTTTCCTAGTTCATGTGTCTCACCTTGTGCAAGTTGCTATTTGCCTATCCATAGAGGTCAAACTTGCCACATTTGACTCATGTAGCACATGGGAGAGCTAAAGGAATCAATTCTACTTTATTCCTGGCCTCCTAGGCACCCTTCTGCTTTTTCTACTTTATTGCCTGCTTTTTCAATGTTTTAAGGAAAAAGAAAAAGCTAGACTAGGTGAGGTTGACTTGTTTTTTGTCCTACACATCCTCCTCTCTTTTCTCCATGCAAAAGCATGTATGAGCTTCCATTCCACCTCTCTTTAGCTTTCCTATGCCTTTTTTCCAATTCATGAGCTCCATGATAGATTTGGGATCAGCTTTTTACACCTATGGGGGATTTGCTTATTTTTGGTAAGCCTGCTTTATGCTAGATTTGGATGCCTCCTCATGCAATCGATTTCTTGATGTATTCTATTTATTCAGCAACCTATGTTATTATAGGGTTGGCTATTGTACACTCAGTTAATACAATTTAGTGTTACAGCTCCATATTCAGTCTCTCTTGTTAGCAATTTTGCATGATCAATTGATAATTGTTGTGAGTAAAATTAATCTATTGCTGGCCTTAATTTCCACAGGTTAGTCTGTTCGAAAAAGATACCTTCGATACATCGAAGGTACTACAAAAGGCTGGAAAACATCTAAATATTGTTCGAGACCAATATAGGGTTCACCAAGAGAATAACCCTAGGTATGAGTGCCCTCTAATGATTCCATATATGGAGTGGAAATCCCTGGTGGAATATGGAAAAGAGAAGGGCCTGAGAAAATTAGGAAAGATACCACAAGGTGGAACAGGGAGGTATGCAATACATTCCAAAATGTAGTGGTAAGCCTTATTATTACTAATTTTTATATCAATTTTGTTACATCGACTAATGTATTTAAAAACTTAATTAGGCTCTCGGACACATCTAAGGCCACAAAGGCAAGAATTGAAAAAACTAGCCAACACAAGCTTGGGCCTAGTGGTTACTTCAACTTGGCGGCCCAATATGTAAGTATCGCAAAACCCAAATCTGCATCCAAATATCATACAGATTATTATTTTTGTTTTGTTTTGACAAAAGGATTTAAAATTAATGACATCATGCAAATATGAAGGCCGACCGGTTCAAATAATTTCCCAGTGTAGATTACATGAAGCTTGGCTTCGAACAGGGGTTTGACGTCGTTGTTGAACACCGAAGAAGCTTGTATGGGAATATTGCACGATCTTCTGCTGATCCATCTAGTGCCTAGGTATGTGAAAACTATATATTTTAATGATAATTTACTAATGCTCATGCAATTTGTTCCTTATAAATAAACTAACATAAATTATTTATTCCTTTTTGTGCAGCAAAATAATGATCCCGTCCATGTCGAGCATGTAGTACATGACCAACCAAACAAAGATCATGCTTCTCATCTTGGTAATGAATTTATTAATGTGCTATTGTTTTTTATAGACCATTGAAAATGATGAACATTAATTCTAATTCTACACAATTCAACTGCAGAGCATGTAGCTGTAGATCATAACACGGAACAGGTTGGGCCAGTACGAGATAATGTTGAACATGTTGATGTGCACATGGCAGGTAAAAAGACACATTCATAATTTTTTTTAAATGAATTACTCGTATTTATCAAAATATAAATATATTAATGAAATATTTTGACATTATTGTAGAAATTCATCGCCCATCGCCTGAAGTTCAACCTTGCGAGCAGACTAGTAGGGATACCGATGATCAGATTCCTGAAGATGTGACTCTAACTAAATATTTAAAGAGAAGAAAAGTAAAAAGGAAGTGACTAAACAAATTTTGAGTAATTCTTATTTATAAAAAAAAAAATTAATGGTTTTTCCTCTATTTCATGAATGAATGCTTTACTGAATGGTCTACTGTTTTTTTTTCTACCATTTACTAAATTAATGTTTTAAATGAATGAGTTAATGAATGGTTTAATGAATGGTTTTTTCATCTATTTAATGATTGAATGGTTTAATGAATGTGTTATGTCAGGAATTTGTTTCTTACCTTTTCATGTTTGATTACCTTTTTGATCAAGTTTTCTTATTTCTTTGATTTTATCTTTTCAATTACCATAGGAGCTTTTGGGTATTGACTTTAATTTTTAAGTTTTTTGCCTTTAGAGTATTTTGTTTTTTCCTCCCTTAGGTCTTAAAAGGTTTTAAAAGGTCATATTATCGAATGATGTGGTCACAAATAGCATTTTGAGCATGGTCCTGCACAAGTCATACTTCAAACAACTTTTAAATTGCATACAAAATGACGAAAAGCTGAAAAACAACGAGAAAATAGCACTTAAAATATTCTTGTAGCGCTGGGGTTAAAAAATAATGAAGGCGCGCTACAAGAATATTGCGGCCTTCATTTTTCCCGGTTTTCTAGCAAAATTTTGTCACGATTTCAAATGCTGAGCGACTAATCCCATGCTATGAGTTGTTTGCTACGTGTGAACTCCAGAATTATCATGATTCCAAGTGTTTTCAGGTCGTGAGGCAAAACGTGGTTATCATTACCCCTAAAGCAGTTGAGCATTGATAGGTAGCAGCGTAATTTGGTCTAATGCGAAGTGAATTGTTACATGCGTGCATGTTTGATGATAGAGGACTTAATAGAAGGACGGTGCCTGCCTAAAAACACGGAGATTACGGTTGTAGAGATAGTGCAAGTTTTCATAGTTGCCCAGAAAACTAGGGTTTCTCCATTTTGACACCTGGAGCTAAATTGAACCTGGAGAGACACCTGTAGTTTTCAGGTCAGTACTCAAATAGCATGGAGAGCGGTTTAAAGCATCTACGGTCAGGTATTCCATGATAAGCCAGTATAACTGCAAATTTGGGGCTTTTTCGGTGGGGTTCATTTAATCCAAATTGATCAAAGGAAATGATAAATTATGCTTTAAAATGAAATTTCGGCCAGACAATACCTATCTAAGATGCTCTAAGAGGCCAAACTAAGTGAAGGTTGGATATAGTAGTTTTTTGATAAAATATGACCCTGTTAAAGCTTAAACTAAAGTGATGAGAGGATCCTATACATTTGACAGTGTTTTTAATATCTGAAATCGATTCTTTGTTTGCAAACAATACAAAAGGAACCAAATGCCTAAAGGTTGCAGGGAGACCTAAGTTGTAAGGTATAGAAGTTTATTGTTTTTGGAAGCAGATTGGAGGCAGCGAGGAGTTAAAGACTTGAAGACAGATGAAAACCTAGTATCATTTTGATATTCAAACTGTTGAGAGCTGAAAGTGATAAGTTTGAGATTATTTCTGCCTTATATTCCTCTCATCCAACCTCTGAACAGTCTGCAATTAATCTGGAAGGTTCTTCCACCTGCTAGGAAGATTTATTTTGCTTTTTGAAAAAAACCAAACAGGTCTGTCAAGAAAATTGCAGGGAGTTGTTAAGAGGCTCGAGAAGCAGACAATCAGTTCATAGATCATCTACTAAAGTCATACAGCTTCCAGTTCTTTTATGAAAAAATGGGAAAGAGTGGTAAGAGTGGTAAAATTAACAGAGCTGAACCAAATGATGTAGGGTGGATTGAAAAGCTCCCCGGATGTGTTGAATTATTTCAACAGGCTGGTTGGCTTGAGTTCTTTAAAAGAATAAATGGGTATAATGCTGAAGTTTCTTGCAAGTTTGCACAAAAGATGACATGGTGACCTTTAATACCCTTAGGTTCAGGTTGACAATAGAGCTGATTGCAGAAGCCAGGGGCTAGCAATGAAGGTGAATTATGGTTTAATAAATTGCCTTTTACCTTTGATCCTTAGAGATACCTATTACCAAATGTCACTCCTGACTGGAATAAAGGCATTCTTATTCAAAATTTCAAAAAGGAATGGGTTGAACCAATTAGAATTTTGCAGATTTACATTACTTGCGATGGTAGGTATGCTTATGTGTTTAAGTATCACTTCAGGTTTTTGCAACATATGGTGGGACAGTCCAGGATGAACCTTCCATTTTTCCTATTGAAGAGCTTGCAAAAAATGGCTAGCAGGGTAAAAGGGCATATGAACCATTCCTCTCAGTCCATCTTTCATCATGGGCTAATTAAGTTGATTATTAGCACTGTTTTGCAGCATGAAGGTAAAAGTTGGGACTTCTTTCTTTTTTGGTCAGGTTTCCATGTAAAACAGGAATATCAACAACCTAAGAGGCAAGCAGATAAAGGGAAGGTAATGATGAAGAAATTAGGTCAGAAATCCAAACCTGAAGACAAGGAGGATGTTGAAGTTGAGAAGGCAACAGAACATGTTGAGGTTGACAGTAAATTCAAGGTGTCTTCAGTTGGTACTACAGGTATATATTCACTATTTTCCGAAGAAGAATTACAGCATAGGAAACAGATGAGACCAGCAGCAGTCTCTAAGGAACCTAGAGCTGCTGTTATAGAAAAGGTTGATATGCCTGAAGATGATTTTCAAACCCAACCGAGAAGTCCACTTACCATTCTCTCAGATGATGAGGGATATTTACTGGAAGAAGATCAGCCCATTTATAAAGCAGAAGGCAAGCATGAAACCTGTGGAGAATTCTTCATTTCAGAGATCAAAGTAGCTAAACCTAATAAGAAGAAGAAAATGACTGTAACCCCATATTGGAGGCCTAAAACCATGCCAAAAAATAAACTAAGATGGAACATGAAGAGGCTACTTAATCCAAAATTGAATTCCAAACAAGAAGCTATCTTGATTGATACTTCTTCAACTGAAGAGACAGAAATTGGTAAAATGGACAGTAAAAGCAAAGGAAAATCAGTTACTAAATCTTCTCGTTCTCAGCCTGCAAAGGCGAAAGGATCACAGTCTGTAAAAGAGTTAGGGCAGCCCAAGTATGAATTATCTGCAATAATTCTTGAGATAAAAAATAAACTCTTAAAACAGCAGCAAGAAGAGAAAGCTAAAATATGTCCTGTTGAAAATCAAGAGTGGGAAGAAGAAGATGAGCTTATACTTAGGGAAGCAGGAATTATAAAAGAGCCTACTATTCCTACTGATTTCTCAGACTTTTTAATAAAGGATGCAAATATACCTGAGATCCCTAGTTTTGATAAAGAAAACTTGCAAAAAAGTATTCAGCAGTATAAGCAACAGATGAAATACTTGCAAGATGTTAATGATGGGTTGATGAAAGTTAATAGAGGGCTGATAGAAGAACTGCAGGATGTCCATAATCATTTCCAGTAGCTGTGAGAAATATCCAAAGAGGTTCTCAAGAGGAAAATAACTACTGATATACACTATACAGAGTTGGAAAACACAGTAAAGAACTTACAGCAGGAAAACAAGAAGCTCACTAAAAAGATAACTAACCTGGAGCAGGAGAAGAAGAAAGCTAAGAGGAAAGATCAAGCACTAGGAGGTATTGCCCTGCTAGCTGAGGAAGCGAAAAAGCTATGAGTCAGTTGTCCATTTAGTTATTTGTTGTCACTAATTGATAAACACATATGTTAGTATTTACTATTTTTAGCATATTGTGTAAGTTTGTAACTTTGTACATTTTACCTTACCTCAGCGAGTTGATGGAGGCAGTTAGGGTTTTTGATACCTAACTAATTTTTGTAAAAAACACTATTTAGAGAGATTAGAGAGTCATTAGCAGGGTTCAATTTTTGGGATAGCTTCAGGAGGTCTGCAGACTTGTTCATGAGTTCAGACTTTTTCATGAGTTAAGTATAAAGCTCTTGTATGCATTTGATGATGAAATTATGAGATATATGACACTTTTCACCCTTCAGTTCTGTGTTGGCTTCATTGTCCAGCTTGTTTAGTTTCTTAATTGATATACTCATTACTGGTTTATGTTTATATGCTGGTGATGCTTATCTTTTATGAATGAACTTCAATACTGTGTTCTGTTGGATCTTGTTGAATGTATTATGCATCTTTTTCTTCTTTTGTTTATGATTTAGTTATTACTTTGCTCATTAGTGTATTCCATGTCTTTCCCCAAAAGTTTACAACCACTAAAACATTCCAAAAAACCTAAAACCTACTTTGTTTTATCAAGTTTTATTTGAGATTGTGTTGGCTTGTTTCTCTATCCTTAGAAACAATTTCTAGCGCAAACATATTTGACCCCGTTGCCGGGGATGAAGCTGAAGCATATCTTCCCTAGGATACTTATTAGTTTTCCTGGTTTAAGAGGTGGAATTGAACCAGCATTTTTGAAGGCTAATTTTTCACCAAAGTTGTCACATTGGCTTCTAGAGGAGTGGGAACCAGGAGCAGACCTACTTCACCGTTACATTCAGGGGTTTCAGACCCTGAACAAATATTGAAAACAACAAGAAAACTCTGAAGGTCTCAATCTTTATTAGCCCTCTGTGACCCTGATCAGTTGGGTGCTTCATTACATCCAGCTGAAACCTCACCTTGGATAAAACCTACCATGCCTGAGAGCACTTTTCAAGTTTTTACTAGTCCTCAAACCTTTTTGAAAGCCAAGACTGCTTCTCCTGGTAAAATACCTCTCTTTCAGCTAAAAGTAGGAAACAGCCCTTTTCAAACAAGTTCTAGTCAAGCTTCCTCATCTACAAAGACAGTCATTCCAAAGATGGCAGCCCAAAACCATCCCATGGATATGATGGACCGGATGGTTGCAGCCAGGTATGCACCATTAGTCTTACCTCAACCTTTACATGCATTGCCTGGAGGTGATTACCAAAAGTATATGCCTAGGTTCAATGGACAGGGGGAAACCACTGCTGAAGAACATTGGGAGGCTTTCCTAAGTTATGTTGACAATCAAAACATTGAGATCAAAGATGTATGGATGAGGGTATTCGTTCAGAGCCTTGATGGGGATGTAAGGAAGTGGTTCACAGAGTTGCCTGCCAACTCAATCACTATAATTGAAGAACTACGTGATCTTTTCATGAGGCAATGGGGAGACACAAAGGACCACACCTATTATATAACTGAGTTTGGAGCTCTCAGAAGGAAAAAAGAGGAGACTGTTGCATATTTTTCCAAAAGATTCAACAAAATGTATAGTAGGATTCCAGCATAAATTAAGCCCACTGAAACATCAGCTAAACTCACCTATGCCAATTCCTTTGACCATGAATTTTCTCTATTGTTGAGAGAAAGGAGACCTATCACCTTGCTGAACATGCAAGATGCAGCATTGGAGGTAGAATCCAATTTGTTGGCTTCAAACAGACTTAAGAAAGAAACTCCCCAACAGCTTTATGAAAGAAAAGGAAAGAAGGAAGCTGTTTCAGGAAGTGCTGCTCCTCAATCTGCTGAAGCCAAGATAGATGAGATGGCTAATCTGGTGAATATTCTCACTGCCAAACTAAATAAACTAGAGCTTGAAAATAATTCTGTAAAACCTGCTCCAGAAGCTGAAAGGAATCCAAATAACCAGAATTAGTTCAGGAGACAATTTGCTCCCAGATTTATACCAAGAGAGCGCATGAACAATGATATCCAGCGAGAAAGGAGGGAGAATGAGGATCAAAGAGTGCCCCCACCTCTTCAAAATAATGTAGCCGATGAAGAAGAAGTTGATGAACAGCTACTCTTTGAAGAGACTGAGACTGATCAGGATATGAACCACTTTGGAGATGGATTGTCTACAGGTTTTGTTACTGAAGGAGAATTTCTGAATGCAAAATATAATGATGCTGACATATTTGAAGCTGAGGATGAGCTGGAGTTAGAAAAGACTGCTGTAACTGCTGCTATTTATCATAATGGACCCAAGAAGATTATAAATCTTAGATCAGGCCCAAAGCAAGTGGTGCAGGCCCCAAAGAAGAAAGATGATGTTCCTGCTGCAGATGTTCCTGCTAAATAAGTACCTGATCCTGTCATAGAGAAGAAGCAATATGTAGAAAAATCAAAGAAGAATGCTGAAATTGAAGAGGTAAACAAATCTGTCCAGAATTTTAGTTTGGAGAATGAACTAGGGAAGTTAAAGATCCCTGTACCTTTGACTGAGTTAATAAAGAATCCTTCATATAAAGAAACAGTCCTGAAAGTGATGAATGTACCCAGTAATCAGCCTGTTTCAGACATAGTTAATTTGCAGGAAGAAAACCCTAGAATCTTCATTGGATCAGCCCTAGCTGAAAAAACTGAAAATGAGGCTGGTGCTTCACCCCCTTTCTATGTCACCCTGACAGTTCATGATCAAATGATTCACAATTGCCTTTTAGATTCAGGAGCATCCCACAATCTGATGCCAAAGGCTGTTATGGAAGCTTTGGGCCTAAGCATCACTAATCCTTACCATGACCTATATGCCTTTGATTCCCGAGCAGTGAAGTGCCTTGGAGTGATAAAGGACATGGTTGTCAGCCTAGCTCAGTTTCCCATGAAAAGTGTGATTATGGATGTTGTGGTAGCTGATATAACACTGAAATTTAGTTTACTTCTATCTAGGTCATGGGCTAAAAAGGTTGGGGGAACCTTACAAATGGACCTTTCATATGCCACCATTCCAGTGTTTGGTGGAGAAACTAGAAGACTATATAGAGAACTACAGTTTGCTTACATAGTGACAGATGACAAACATCCCACTAATCACCCACTGTACTATGTTGATAAATATCTAGGTACATGCATGTTACATTTCAGTGATGAGGATAATTCTGCTGGTCTGTTACAAGTGGAAAAAGAACAACCAGTAAAACACAGCAGAAATGAAGAAAATGCACTGTGGAAATTGTATTTTGATGGATCCTCATGCAAAGAGGGTGCTGGAACTGGAGTTCTTCTCAAATCTCCTAAAGGTGAAATAGTGAGGCTCATGTACAAGTTGGAATTTTTTACTACAAATAATACTGCTGAGTATGAGGCTCTGCTACTGGGATTAAAGGCTGCTAAAGAATTAGGCATTCAGCAGATTGCTGCATTTGGTGACTCCGAACTAGTTGTTCAGCAAGTGAAGAACAAATATGAAGTGAAGCAGGGTTTGTTGAACCTTTACCGGAATGAGGTATGGGACATGCTTGAAAACTATTTTGTAGGTTTTAATATTACCTATATTCCTAGGGATTACAATCAGACTGCAGATTCATTGGCTTTAGCTACCACATACTTCAGAATTCCTAAGACTACTCAGTTGAGGTATCCAATTGAAATAAGGTACAGACCTTCTGTACGTGATAATGTGAAACAATGGAGAGTGTTTGAGGATGATACTGAGATTAAAAGTTTCATTGAACTTAGAGATGAGTTCTCAAATTCCCAAATTTATCAGGATCAGTATGATGAAGAAGAACAGCTGGATGAAATTGCTGCAGAAGAGATAGCAGGTCATAAGATCATCGAATTAAAGAGAAATTTCATTCCCAAAGGTTTGGTACCTATGGAGAGAATATTCACAGAATATGATACACCTTCAAAACCTGTTGTTCAGTCTTTAGAAGAGAATGTAGTGGACTGCAACATTGGTTCAGCTGAACATCCTAGAATGGTTAAAATTTCAAAATCATTGACAGTTGAACAAAGAAATAGATATATTAAACTATTAAAGGAACATGTAGATGTGTTTGCTTGGTCTTATGAGGAACTACGAACCTATGATACAGCAATCATTCAGCATAAGGTTCCTTTGAAGCCTAATGTTAAACCTTTCCGACAGAAACTAAGAAGGATCAATCCAGCTTTATTTCCTGTGATTGAAAAGGAAGTAAAGAAGCTGCTGGATGCAAAGATAATTGTGCCTCTCAGGTACTCTTCCTGGGTTGCTAATTTGGTTCCTGTCAGAAAAAAGAATGGGGAAATCAAATTATGTGTGGACTTCAGAAATATGAATAGATCATCATTAAAAGACAACTATCCTCTTCCTAAGATTGAACAGGTATTGCAGCAAGTAGTTGGATCTCAGAGGATCTCTATGGTGGATGGTTTTTCAGGGTACAATTAGATTGCAATGCACCCTGATGACAAGGAGAAGACATCCTTTACAACTCCCTGGGGGACATTCATGTATGACAAGATGCCCTTTCGCCTGATGAATGCTGGAGCAACCTTTCAGAGAGCAATGGATATTGCCTTTGTGGGTGAAAAAGATAAGTTTGTGGTTATCTATTTGGATGATATTACAGTTTTTTCCAAGTCAGACGATGAGCACTTGAAGCATTTAAGGCAGACCTTCCAAAAATGCAGAAAAATTGGCCTGTCCCTAAATCCCAAGAAGTCACATTTTGTTGTGCAAGAAGGTAAATTACTTGGCCATTTAGTGTATGCTGATGGCATTAGAATAGATCTGGAAAGAATGAAAGCTATACTGAAGATTAGTTTACCCAGGAGCAAAAAGGATGTTCAGTCATTCATTGGCAAAATTAATTTTCTGCGGTGGTTCATTCCAAATTTTGCTGAAACTATTAAACAGATCACAGCCATGCTGAAGTAGGACCAGGAAGTTAGGTGGACTGTTGAGGCAAAGTTTGCATTTGAGAAAATCAAGGTAGCTCTTACTGAAGCACCTGTACTGGTAAGTCCTGATTTTACCAAAGAATTTCTTACTTTTTCATTTGCATCAGAGGACACAATTGCAGTAGTCTTACTTCAGAAAAATAAAGAAGGATTGGAACAGCCTATTGCCTTCTTTAGCAAGACTCTCAGAGATTCAGAGCTGAAGTATAGCATTTTGGAGAAGCAGGCTTATGCTCTGGTGAAGGCTTTGAAATTTTTTAGAATTTATGTCCTGCATTCAAAAATCATTTCATTTGTTCCAAATGCTACTATGAAAGATGTTTTAACACAGCCTGATAGTGAAGGGAAGAGAGGCAAATGGATTGCAAAAATTATGGAGTATGATGTGGAGATCAGACCTACTAAGCTTGTCAAGGGACAGGGTTTAGCCAAGCTGCTAGCTGAATCAAATTGTCAGGCTCTGGGACTGTATGTTATGGCTGAAGAAATAGCTCAAGAAGAAGATCAAGCAGCTCTGAAGAAAGAGAAGATCATGGATTTCTACTCAGCATCTACCTGGTATGCAGACATTGTTCATTTTCTATTATTTCTGCAATGTCCTCAGCATTTAGACAAGAAGGCTGCTAGATCTTTGAAACTCAAAGCTACTAAGTATTGTTTGGTAGAAGATCAATTGTTATGGAAGGATCCAGGGGGTATCTTGCTCAGATGTTTGGACTAATCTGAAATAGGAGAAGTGATCTCAGAATCCCATGAAGGTGCCTGTGGAGGGCATAAATATTGGAAAGCAACGGCTTACAAAATTTTACGAGCTAGATATTATTGGCCATCCTTGTTTACAGATGTTTACCAGTAGGTAAGAGCCTGCATTCCTTGTCAGAAATTTGTTGGTAAGCAGAAATTATTATCTTTGCATTTGAAACCTATTGCAGTCAATGCCCCTTTTCAGCAATGGGGTCTGGACTTTATTGGAGAAATAAATCCAACATCTTTAGGACAGCATCACTGGATTCTCACTGCAACAGATTTTTACACAAAATGGGTGGAAGCCATTCCTACAAGGAATGCTACAGATAAGGTAATCATGGATTTCATTGAAGAAAATATCCTGAGCCGGTTTGGCTGTCCACAGAGATTAATAACAGACAATGCAAAGGCTTTTAAATCTAGAGAAATGGTGACCTTTTGTGAAAGAAATGGTATCAGATTGAAGCATTCAACCCCCTATTATTCGTAGGGAAATGGTTAGGCTGAATCCTCTAACAAGAACATCATTCAGAGCATCAAGAAACTGATCAAGCATAACAAAAGGTCTTGGGATTCAATGCTGAAATATGCAGTATGGGCAGACAGAATTACAGTGAAGCAAGCCATTGGGACTTCTCCCTATCAATTAGTATATGGTGCAGAGGTAGTTTTCCCTGTTCATTTGGGGATTCCAGTGATGAAATTTCTCCAGAATGCTCAAGAGGAGCCAGATGATATGCAGAGGAGAATCTTTGAAATGATAGAGTTACAGCAAAGTAGAGAGAAGGTGGATGAAAAAGCACAGCTGTACAGAGCCAAGATCAAAAGCAGATTTGACAGAAATAGTAAAGAAAATACTTTTTCAGTTGCTGATATCGTTCTAAGGTGGGATGCAAGAAAGGAGCAAAAGGGTAAGCATGGTAAGTTTGACAATATTTGGTTTGGCCCTTTTCTGGTATCAAAAGTTTTAGCGAACAATACTTTTATCTTGCAGTACTTGGAAGGTGAGGAGTTGTCCAGCCCTGTTAATGGGCGATTCCTCAAGCATTTCTATAGTTTATAAGAGCATTTCCACTTGTCATTGTACATACCGGTGTGAGTGAAGTTTAATAAGACTCCATAGCCCATTGGAAGTTTCGCAGCAGACAGGTAGATAGAAGACAGAAGGCACTGGTCTACAGGTTCTTGAAGCCTCATAGGGAGGACTTCATCCCGCAGCTGGAGCTAGATGTTATGTCAGGAATTTGTTTCTTACCTTTTCAGGTTTGATTACCTTTTTGATCAAGTTTTCTTATTTCTTTGATTTTATCTTTTCAATTACCATAGGAGCTTTTGGGTATTGGCTTTAATTTTTAAGTTTTTTTCCTTTAGAGTATTTTGTTTTTTCCTCCCTTAGGTCTTAAAAGGTTTTAAAAGGTCATATTATCGAATGATGTGGTCACAAATAGCATTTTGAGCATGGTCCTGCACAAGTCATACTTCAAACAACTTTTAAATTGCATACAAAATGACGAAAAGATGAAAAACAGCGAGAAAATAGCACTTAAAATATTCTTGTAGCGCTGGGGTTAAAAAATAATGAAGGCGCGCTACAAGAATATCGTGGCCTTCATTTTTCCCGCTTTTCTAGCAAAATTTTGTCACGATTTCAAATGCTGAGCGACTAATCCCATGCTATGAGTTGTTTGCTACGTGTGAACTCCAGAATTATCTTGATTCCAAGTGTTTTCAGGTCGTGAGGCAAAACGTGGTTATCATTACCCCTAAAGCAGTTGAGCATTGACAGGTAGCAGCGTAATTTGGTCTAATGCGAAGTGAATTGTTACATGCGTGCATGTTTGATGATAGAGGACTTAATAGAAGGACGGTTCCTACCTAAAAACACGGAGATTACGGTTGCAGAGATAGTGCAAGTTTTCATAGTCGCGCAGAAAACTAGGGTTTTTCCATTTTGACACCTGGAGACAAATTGAACCTGGAGAGACACCTGTAGTTTTCAGGTTGGTACTCAAATAGCATGGAGAGCGGTTTAAAGCATATACAGTCAGGTATTCCATGATAAGCCAGTATAACTGCAAATTTGGGGCTTTTTTGGTGGGGTTCATTTAATCCAAATTGATCAAAGGAAATGATAAATTATGCTTTAAAATGAAATTTTTGCCAGACAAATACCTATCTAAGATGCTCTAAGAGGCCAGACTAAGTGAAGGTTGGAGATAGCAGTTTTTTGATAAAATATGACCCTATTAAAGCTTAAACTGAAGTGATGAGAGGATCCTATACATTTGACAGTGTTTTTAATATCTGAAATCGATTCTCTGTTTGCAAACAATACAAAAGGAACCAAATGCCTAAAGGTTGCAGGGAGACCTAAGTTGTAAGGTATAGAAGTTTATTGTTTTTGGAAGCAGATTAGAGGTAGCGAGGAGTTAAAGACTTGAAGATAGATGAAAACCTAGTATCATTTTGATATTCAAACTGTTGAGAGCTGAAAGTGATAAGTTTGAGGTTATTTCTGCCTTATATTCCTCTCATCCAACCTCTGAACAGTCTGCAATTAATGTGGAAGGTTCTTCCACCTGCTGGGAAGATTTATTTTGCTTTTTGAAAAAAAACAAATAGGTATATCAAGAAAATTGCAGGGAGTTGTTAAGAGGCTCGAGAAGCAGAAAATCAATTCATAGATCATCTACTGAAGTTATACAGCTTCCAGTTCTTTTATGGAAAAATGGGAAAGAGTGGTAAGAGTGTTAAAATTAACAGAGCTGAACCAAATGATGTAGGGTGGATTGAAAATCTCCCTGGATGTGTTGAATTATTTCAACAGGCTGGTTGGCTTGAGTTCTTTAAAAGAATAAATGGGTATAATGCTGAAGTTTCTTGCAAGTTTGCATAGTGTTTAAAAGATGACATGGTGACCTCTGATACCCTTAGGTTCAGGTTGATAGTAGAGCTGATTGCAGAAGCCACAGGAGTTAGCAATGAAGGTGAATTATGGTTTAAGAAATTGCCTTTTACCTTTGATCCTCAGAGATACCTATTACCAAATGTCACTCCTTAATGGAATAAAGGCATTCTTATTCAAAATTTCAAAAAGGAATGGGTTGAACCAATTAGAATTTTGTATAGTTACATTACTTGTGAGGGCAGGTATGCTTATTTGTTTAAGTATCACTTCAGGTTTTTGCAACATATGGTGGGACAGTCCAGGATGAACCTTCCATTTTTCCTATTGAAGAGCTTGCAAAAAATGGCTAGCAGGGTAAAAGGGCATATGAACCATTCCTCTCAGTCCATCTTTCATCATGGGCTGATTAAGTTGATTATTAGCACTGTTTTGCAGCATGAAGGTAAAAGTTGGGACTTCTTTATTTTTTGGTCAGGTTTCCATGTAAAATAGGAAGATCAGCAGCCTAAGAGGCAAGCAGATAAAGGGAAGGTAATGATGAAGAAATTAGGTCAGAAAGCCAAACCTGAAGACAAGGAGGATGTTGAAGTTGAGAAGGCAGCAGAACATGTTGAGGTTGACAATAAATTCAAGGTGTCTTCAGTTGGTACTACAGGTAGATATTCACTATTTTCCGAAGAAGAATTACAGCATAGGAAACAGTTGAGACCAGCAGCAGTCTCCAAGGAACCTAGAGCTGCTGTTATAGAAAAGGTTGATATGCCTGAAGATGATTTTCAAACCCAACAGAGAAGTCCACTTACCATTCTCTCAGATGATGAGGGATATTTACTGGAAGAAGATCAGCCCATTGATAAAGCAGAAGGCAAGCATGAAACCTGGAGAATTCTTCATTTCAGAGATCAAAGCAGCTAAACCTAATAAGAAGAAGAAAAGGACTGTAACCCCATATTGGAGGCCTAAAACCATGCCAACAAATAAACTAAGATAGAACATGAAGAGTCTACTTAATCCAAAATTGAATTCCAAACAAGAAGCTGTCTTGATTGATACTTCCTCAACTGAAGAGACAGAAATTGGTAAAATGGACAGTAAAAGCAAAGGAAAATCAGTTACTAAATCTTCTCCTTCTCAGCCTGCAAAGGTGAAAGGATCACAGTCTATAAAAGAGTTAGGGCAGCCCAAGTATGAATTATCTGCAATAATTCTTGAGATAAAAAATAAACTCTTAAAACAGCAGCAAGAAGAGAAAGCTAAAATATGTCCTGTTGAAAATCAAGAGTGGGAAGAAGAAGATGAGCTTATACTTAGGGAAGCAAGAATTATAAAAGAGCCTAGTATTCCTACTGATTTCTCAGAATTTTTAATAAAGGATGCAAATATACCTGAGATCCCTAGTTTTGATAAAGAAAACTTGCAGGAAAGTATTTAGAAGTATAAGCAACAGATGAAATACTTGCAAGATGTTAATGATGGGTTGATGAAAGTTAATAGAGGGCTGATAGAAGAACTGCAGGATGTCCATAATCATTTCCAGGAGCTGTCAGAAATATCCAAAGAGGTTCTCAAGAGGAAAAGAACTACTGATATACACTGTACAGAGTTGGAAAACACAGTAAAGAACTTGCAGCAGGAAAACAAGAAGCTCACTAAAAGGATAACTAACCTGGAGCAGGAGAAGAAGAAATCTAAGAGGAAAGATCAAGCACTAGATGGTATTGCCCTGCTAGCTGAGGTAGCGAAAAAGCTATGAGTCAATTGTCCATTTAGTTATTTGTTGTCACTAGTTGATAAACACATATGTTAGTATTTACTATTTTTAGCATATTGTGTAATTTTGTAACTTTGTACATTTTACCTTACCTCAGCGAGTTGATGGAGGCAGTTAGGGTTTTTTATACCTAACTATTTTTTGTAAAAAACACTATTTAGAGAGATTAGAGAGTCATTAGCAGGGTTCAATTTTTGGGATAGCTTCAAGAGGTCTGCAGACTTGTTCATGAGTTCATACTTTTTCATGAGTTAAGTATAAAGCTCTTGTATGCATTTGATGATGAAATTATGAGATATATGACACTTTTCACCCTTCAGTTTTGTGTTGGCTTCATTGTTCAACTTGTTTAGTTGCTTAATTGATATACTCATTACTGGTTTATGTTTATATGCTGGTGATGCTTGTCTTTTATGAATGAAATTCAATACTGTGTTCTGTTGGATCTTGTTAAATGTATTATGCATCTTTGTCTTCTTTTGTTTATGATTTAGTTATTACTTTGCTCATGAGTGTATTCCCTGTCTTTCCCCAAAAGTTTACAACCACTAAAACATTCCAGAAAACCTAAAACCTACTTTGTTTTATCAAGTTTTATTTGAGATTGTGTTGGCTTGTTTCTCTGGCCTTAGAAACAATTTTTGGCACAAACAGAATGTTTTCAAGAATGATTTAATGAAAGCATCTTTCAACTATTGAGTGAAATAATTTGCATTGTAGATGCATTGTTATTTGCAAGTATATGCATTGGTTTTGGGGAGTTGAGAGTGATGTGAGGAGGGGCAAGGGCCATAAGAGCTTCCACCTTCATGTGGTTGGTCCTGTTTAGTAGAGAATATTAAATTGTTCTCAAAACAGAGAGGAGCTCAATGAATGGTAAGGAATAATACATCAAAAAATATCTATTTCTATATTTCTATTGTGTAATTTTCACTATTTCTATTTGACTCCTCCATTGGAACTTGTTACAGGTAGCGTTGAGAAACATTTCTATAGTTAAGAGGCAAGAAATAGAGTTTTGATTAGATCGATGGGCTTATATACATAGTATTTTTGGTTATCCATGTTTTATCAGGTGATATATTCTTAACAACTAATTTACTTGAATAGTTGAATAGTATTGTAATTTACATTGTAATAGAATTGTATTTATTTATATTGGTTTTGTTATTTTCATAAACAAACATAATTATATTTGATGGGTCCTAACATGAAACTATTGCAACAGGACAAAAAATGAAGTATGTTGAATGATGTTTTGAAAGGTAAAGCATAAGAAGACAGTGTGAAGATCCACAAATCAAGGTATAATTATGTTTTCTTTTGTTTGATTGAGCTGTGTATTGGGTATTTATGCATGTGCACACCGATACATTTAGTTGATGATGATGACTACCATACATTGAGGTGAACTTTCTTCTATCTGATCTAAACAATTACCTTAAATATTTTGATTTATCATGATAACTGGCCCATTGGTAGTACTTTACCAATACCATATAGCTAGGACAACAAAATTAAAAGTAGGCATTTCATTACAAGAAATTTGATAGGAATTTGAGTTTGATGGGAATATGAAAGGTCAAAAAACAGAAAAAGATAGATAGGCTTGTGAGGAAAATGGTATCTGAAGCGTTGTTTCCCTATTATTCTGCATGAGTATATTGTTATCTTAATCTCATATATTGTTCAACTTTGATGGTTGATTGTGTAGCGGTAAACCTATGTTTATATTTTTACTTATCCATGTAGGTTGTGAGTTGGGCATGGCACACATTGGTATTTTCAGTTTCCATTGTAACTTTTCACCCCAACATCACTTTGCACTTTATTACTCATAATTGCTAATTTGTTACAAAGTCTTCTTTGTGCAAATATTTTATTAAACATCTATATCTTTCTGTATTGCTTCCAATTTATCACTGAGTTTAAAGTGGTCACTTAGATAAAACATATCAACTCTGAAATACAAAAGAAGAATAACTGCATTGATAGTTATGGTAACAAAGTATTGAGATCTGCTTGAAAAAATAAAGATCTATTTGCTACTTTATTTCTGGAAGGCATTGTTTGAATGGTTAAGTTATAAAAAATGTTTATTTTTGTTGTTTTCAGGCAATCTTCTAGAGGTATCCACGGCCTGAAAAAGAGTATCAGTCATTTTCACTGATTTAGAATGATAGATCACTAGATTTGGTATGACATCTTTTAGCTTAAGGCAACATTTTCACATTTGTTGGAAACATTTTCGATGTTCTTTCCCAAGGAAAATATGTTTTTATTGAAGAAAGCCCATTTGCAGCCATGAATTTTGGTGGTGTTGATCCTAATCACTTCAAGGGTAAAAATCAATATGCTCCTGTTACTCGAAACAGTTACTAGAAGGTATGTAATAGAATCATGTTAGTTTTCCAGGTTTAATATTGATTGTATTTAAGGATAAACACATGCATACCATGTTAATTTTATGAGTCAATATAGTTACTAGTAGGTATGTCATGATATTAATATACTCTAATAAATCGATTTTGCTATTTCCTTTAATTTGACATGGGAGACTTCCTCATTGATGATCAATCAACAGGGTAGCATACAGTCCATCTTATTCAATTGGGCACATGATTGCTTCTTGAGGAATCTTATGAAAACATTGATGGCATTTTATGAACATTTTGTTGCAGGTTTCTGTGTTGGAGGTTGTGTTTCTATTGCAGATTCTGGAACTTCTTTGCTAGCTGGTCCATCTGTAAAGCATGCATACCTTTGATCTTTTGTAAATTTCTTGTATAAGTTAGTGGTGTTTTCTAGGTGCATGCACGATATGCTATTGTTGTAAAGCATAAGTGTTTCATCGCCACAACAAGGATATAGGGAAAAAAAAGCTATTTCAAAATCATAACCAACAGAGTATTATCATTTTAACCACTTTTATTTGAAATCAACATCAGTAGACAATTTTATCAGCTAGAAAGTGTAAGTATTAACAACCATCATGTTTCATCACATAGGCATTATTATCATCATTTAGATTAACTATAAATATTACTGTATATCAACATGAATTACTAGCAGAGTTAACCATCATTTTAAGGGTTTATACAAGTACTCCTTAGCCTGAAAAGAATGCTTTTGGAAGGCATAATTCAATTATATTGTTGAGATTTCCCCATAACTCAAATATGACCCTAACTTGGTTGATTTTGCAGGTCTTTTTGATAGGTTTTAGGGCTAGAAATGATAGTAACACTGATCAGTAAGGAAAGAGTCCTTAAATTTCCCCACTAAACAATTAAATGGGGTCGTTGTAAGGCATAAAGTAACCTTTTATCAAGGCCAAATTATCCCAACCCCTGAAACATGTCAAATATGAAATCCTAACTCTGACTTTTGACTGGTTTTTTTAGGTTGCTTCTCGAGTTCATGGATGTAGACAAGAAGATAGGTGACGCACTGGAGGATCTAGGGATAAATAAGCAGACCAAAATTTGAGGGTGGCTTATAATACGAAAGTTGTTGTTATTTTTGGATTATTGAATTTTATAAATTTCTAAGGTTTTCTAGTTTATAAAAATGCATATCTAATCTAACACTACACTAATCACGCAAATGCGTCTATTTACACATGAAATACTACATTTTGATCAAAATGATAAATCTTAGGGTTTTGTGAAATTTATTTCAAACCCAAGGCCATGAGGGATGGTGATCAACCTCCCTCTTGGAATATTTCCCTAAGCCTCACCAACTAGGACTTCCAAAAACAACCTCTAGGGTTTGTTGGAGGATCCTAATTAGGGAAAAATTCAGAGATCTAAGGACAAACAAGAGAAAAATAATTCAAGAGGATGTTTTATTACATGTAAAAGTGGACAAAAGCTGGTAAAAAGACCTAATTCAAAGAAAACGCAGCATTACAACCACCATTCAATCCATAGAAGCATAATTTCACCAAACTTTACCAATGGAGCAACCAAGAAAACCCTAGATCCTCCTCGTGCTTGTGTTCTTCCAACAATGCTAGCATCAATCTTGCATGTGCATGAAACCCTAGAATTCACCCATCATTTTACCATAAATCCAAAGAAGAAATAGTAATATATTTGATAAGTTTCCCCTATGAATCCATAGGCAAGTCTATATCATAGCATATTCTTCACATGGACTATTTTTCTAGATCCATTGATTTGTAGATAATGGTGCTTCCACATGATTCAGTATTGTAATTGCAAGAGGAACTTCAAAAACATTTATGTATTCTCAACCAGTCATAAAAGGACAAGCAAGCATACATTTACCAGAATCCCAACAACTATTTAAAGGATCAAAGACAATCACCTGTCTCTTCTATTGAACAATCATAGAGTGAAATTATGTTGCATATAACTTGATTTTAGCACTGTTACTAGATCCACCACCCTAGTGTGTAGGATCCAACATATCATGCCATAACTTACTAACATCATTAGAATGCAATAACAAAGCTAGAGTAGGAGTTTTAAGCAAAAACTTTGAAAAACCATACAATTTATTTTTGTGATCAACTTTTTCATGGGCTTCATTTTGTTTGTCAAAAGTGGGACAATCTAATGATCCTGCAACTCCATAGCTATTGTAAACCAGTCTTTATATGGAATCATTGGTTTGTTCTCTTCAATATGAAGGCCCTCTTAAAGATTGCCTATTTGTACGAAGTCATAGACAATAAGGAATTCCTTGCCCAGTGCATAATAGCTAATACAAAATAGTTAGATGGTAATCGTTGTGCTTAATACTTAGCCACCGATGCTGGTTATAATAGAAAATTATGTTTTCTTGTATTAAAAAGAAACTATGGAGCCTTATAGAGTTTCGCTTCTTCCGGCAAATACTTTATTATTAGACCGTGAGATATCTCGACTTCAAGATCTATTTGTTTTAGCAGCCAAAGCCTTCATAGACTCCATTCACTGCATCAAAGGAATTGACTGAATGATCATTGGTCTTCTTATAAATAAATCTTTCATAAAAGCTCTGTTGTCATCTCTCCAAGAAAATAAAGGGATTCACTATCTGCAAAAGGATTGGATGCTATAAACTCATGCTCCCAGCCTGTAGAAAACACAACAACAACACAAAGGATAAAAATGGAAAGCCTATATAATAAATTGCAAAGGGAAATGCATGATAAATTTGGATAAATTGGGTCATAAGGGATATCAATGTTTCTCCTACATTGCCAGCCTCTCCCAAGGATCCACTTGTCATTATTTTGTTGTCCAAGTAACGGCAGAGGGAATCACTATCTTTGAAAGGTAGTTGAGCAACGATACATAATGATTTATCTTTGGGAAGGTAAATTGTTTTATTTGATATAATATAGACACCAACACACACAACAATTCCTTTTGGAAGCAAAGACAAGTAAAAACATCAATGAACATCCAATCTGGAGTTGCCATCTAGAGTTAAATAGTTATGTGAGCTTAGTAGAAGCAAATTGTTGTGCATGATGACGTGTGTGCATTGGAATCTCAACGATTTAGTTTGGAAGGACAATAGGCTTTGCTGGGGAAGGAAATTATTGCTCAAATCACCAAATCCCAAGCCCACATGCATGAAAAATCATTGTCTTGAGGGACCATATGAAAATTTTTTGTTGTGCCTGGGAGCAGCCTGCTTTAACATACAACAATTTAGCCTAGGGGAAGGTTGAATGCTTTTCTAGAGGAATTTCCTCTGTAAGCCACCAACTCCCTGGCCCACACTTGTTATCAAATCGCTATATCTAAGTGAAATCTTTCAATTTTTTTTGTTAAATCTACCAACAGGCGTTGCTTTTTTGACGGTCTTCTGATGCTTCGACGAAGCCTTTCGATGGTAGTTTCATGACTCCTATGGTTTAGACCATCAGATGACCGATGCTTCAAGTGTCTAGCTGAGTCGAATATCCGACAGCGTCGCCATTCCTCCGACCTTTTTTCCCATCGGAAGGCTGACTCTTCAAGTGTCGGAGGGAGTCAAACATTCAACACTTTCTAGATAAAAACACCGATGGCATTGCCATTCCTCATACACTTCTACCCGTCGGAAGGCCGACTCTTCAATTGTTGGATGGCGTCGGATTTCCAATGGTTAATGCAAGTTTTTATTGACACTTTGGAGGAGAAAAATGTTGAATAGGCGACACCATGGTGTGTCGGATTTTCGACCCACATTGGTAGGCTGTCGAATATCCAACGTTATGCCACCAACAGCAAAAAAAAGTGTATGTGTTGAAAATGCGATATAGAAATGTCGAAATTCAGACATGCAAGGTGTCGGATTCTTGATTGAAATTCTGTTGTGTCCTTTTCAAAATTTACTAGGGTCATTTATGTTTCAAACCTTAGCGAGGATGAAGTCTACTCCAAGGATCTTGTACACCCCGACGTATGCAAACTAGATATTATGTTGTGCACTTCTCGAAAACCAAGAATGAGGGGCTTTAAACAAGGAGCACTAGTAGAAATTCAATTTACAACAATAGATCAGATGTGGTTCAGATATGCAGGTTTAGAAATGATTAGAAAAATGTTTGAGGTCTCACGAGCAATAATTTGAATTTGAACTCCACAACTTATTTAGGGATTCCACAACTATGGTTAAGGGCCATGAATTCATATGGTAAGGATTGGGATATCTTAAATAATGTGTTAATGACCTACAATGATTCACAAACTCAAATTTGAACTCACAAGTAGCTTCTGGTATCTATTACAACAAAACTAGTTAAATTTCAATCCATAAACAACAAGCTTGGAAATAGAGAAATTCAAACATGCTCAGAGGCTCTTGAACTCATGATCATACATATCTCAAAGATTATACACATTAATAAGAACATAATAAAACCCCATCACATAATTATAGCAACATTAAAAGTATATATGATCTGAAAACTTAAAAGAGATCTCACATCCATGATTCTTACATCATAGGAACAAAATCCTTCAATAAGAGATTGGAAGAAGAGAAATGAACATTGGATCAAAACCATGTGAGATATGATCCTTATATAGCTCATGGAAGGCATTAAATCAATTGATATCTCTCATAGGGGGGTGTAACCATACTACTACTCTCTTACTTATTGATATTCCTCACAAATCCACCTCAAAGTTGTACTATTCTCTGTAACAAGTCTATAGGCTTGTTTCCCTCATGAAAACATCTAGATTAGGCGTAAAAATCAGAATTCCATGGCTACATAGACTGCACTAGAATCATACAAGAAAACGGTAACAATTACTATGAGGAACATCTCCCATAGTTGGATAAGGTCACATCTCCAAAGCCTAGAGAAGCGTAGAGCTTTCTCATTCACAAAGTATACTACCAAAAGATGTGAATATGGGAATAGAACCTTATTTTATAACTCTTTGTCTCCTTAGATGCACTGTACTTGGTCTCTCATTATTTCCTTGCACCCTCATTGATTGAATAGGAACTTTCCTGCTTTCCTCTTCCTTTCTTTCCTTCCTTTCCAACTGATTAGATTTTCTCCATTTTAACAACTACAACCTCCATTATTTCTTGAAGTTTTCTTCTTTTCATAATGACATGCTTTTTTGGACTTTCTTGCTTTGTGCACTACTTTTATGACTGGTTTCTTTTGTGCTTATTTCCATCTTTTTCTAGCTTTATGGATTTTTCATTATTTTCTCCTAGTTGAGATTTAGTATGACAACTCCTTCAGTCCACTAGGACTCGTGTTCCCACCTTGTACAACTAGTACATCCACTTATTACAAAATAAATATTATTGCAAAATATTATATTTTTTACATACAATTTTAATCCAAAGTTTAACAAATTTTAATACTATGGGAAATTAATATATCAAAATGACCCCTTCTTAACTTAGGATTAGGACATAATCATTAGCGATATATAAGAAGCAACATAGTCAAGAAGAAATCGTTGAAGGGACATTACAACTAACTTGTTGAAACCCTCATCTTCCAGCTAGACTAGATTAAATTTGAAGGGGTAATGCACAGAGCTAGACTTTGTCTCAGCTTAGAGGTAAATAGGGACATGTTCTGAAATCCCAGAGCTATGATTCCAAGATCTATACCTAGATAATATATGTGTCAAACTTTCAAAAATAAAAAATATATTGAGCCTTTTTTATAAAGAAGATTCCTTTACTCTTCTATTTCTCCAGGTTGGGATAAGAGGAACATGATCCACATCAATTAGGTGATGATCTTGAAAACATTTCCCAAAATAGTCTAAGAGAGGGTATCTCCATCCAAAGGTATTGATTGAAAGGATATTTCTTGTGAATTCCTAGTATGAGGAAAAATTTCTTATTTATAAAAAATATATGCCTCTCTTTCCTCTGCTATAGGAAATCTTGTTCTAACATGACCAGAAGACAAATACCTCTATTATAGGGACCTTAGATTCTTTATGTTCCCAAGATTTAATAAGAAATATTATATTAATTTTACTGAGGATCGAACTTAATAAGGGACCTTTGCTCCATGGAAAGCAATGCTAGTTCTAACGGAGGATGTGGAGTGTCCCAAATTCCTATTTGTTGTTATTGTTTTGGTCTCTATCCATAATATAGATTTTATATTCTTTATTATTTCCCATTTCCTTTCCTTTAATCTATCTTCTTTTACCTTTTCAACTTCCTTTCTTACTTCGACTTGTTCTTCTGAAATGTGATATTTCTTTATAAATATTTGAAGCCCTTTTATACTTGTATTTTTATTGACTATCCCTTGTTTATGGTCATTATATCTTACCTTAGCACAATTTAATCCATGTTCGTGCTTAAGTGCTTTTCCTATCTTGTTTACTTCTATAAGAAAAGTTGTTTCAATTTGTATTTTTCTTGTAGTTTTTCCTTAAAGATAGAATGACCTTTTCATTCTCCTCCTTCAAACAAAAAATTATGACATTCAATACTATTTTTCTATGCTCAGGGTATAATTCTATAACATTATCAATTTCCTCATTGAAGGGTTTAATATCCAATCCACTCTCCAAATTATTTAGGGTTGTTGCTCAATTTTTATTCTAGCTCTTTAGTATTGTTCTTCATATTATTATTTCTAGACTCTCAACCTCTCTCGTGTTTATTTTTTATGTTATTGTCATTACTTTTCTATTTCTTGTAATCACATCTCCAACATCTTCAACATATTCTCCGACCTTATTATTTTAGTGTCCATACGTTTTTGAATCCTGTCTTCAAATGATGAAAACTTGTTATCAATCATTTCCCCTAACTCTTTTGAAATTTAGATCCTCTTTCATTCCTATCTTTATCAAGATTCTATATATTCACAAAACTATCTAGGTTTACTTTTCTAGGTCTCCCCCTTTGAGATGTTTTTTTTAAATGTGGTGATTTGTTCAAATTGCACTAAATAAAGAAAACGGAAATAAATTATTACTAAGATTGGGACAAAGAGGTTAATGGGGATAAAAATATTTTTAGAATTATTCTATGAAAATGCACAAATATTGAAACTACATGGTTAAAATGCGTCATGAAAAATTCTTTGAAAATGCTCTATGAAAGTTCTTTCGTTAAAATGCCCCATTAAAATGTCTCAATCAAATTTTTGGGTGAAAATGTCCCGTGAAAATGCCCTAATGAAAATGATGTGAAAAGGCTTTAATGGAAATGTCTCATGAAAATGCCCAATAAAATGATGTAATGAAAATTTCTTCTGAAACAACTTCAATGAAATTTCTCTAGTGAAAATGTCAAATGAAAATGCCTTTGTGAGAATTCCATGTGCAGAAAAGCTAGTGAAAACAACTTTGAAATACATAAAATGATAATAAAGTAAAATGTAAATAAATTATAACAAAAAAGGAATGTATGAATTCATGTTATTAGGTCAAGCTCACATATTAACGTTTGGGTATGGCATGAAAATACCCAATCTTGAAAATACTAAAAGAACCTTAATGAAAATGACCTTCAGTAAAAATGAGTTAATGAATTATATACTTTTAGTGTTATTCAACTTTTATATAACATAATGTTTGTTTTATAAACATGTTGTATATTTATAAAACTATATACTTTTAGTGTTATTCAATTTTTATATAACATAATGTTTGTTTTATAAACATGTTGTATATTTATAATTATTAAGATATTGAGTATTTTTAATTAATAATTTTAAATAATAAATTTGGTTTATAATTAACATAATTAAGATCATAAAAGCTAAAAATTGCATGTAAACAAAAATTTTGTGATTAAAAAAAATTCATCTTTTAAATAATTCATTCAAATTTTATGAAATAAAAACCTTTTATTTTAAAATCATCCGAATTTTCAAAAAATTATATAAAATTTATAAAAATCTGAAATTTGTTTATAAAAATATTAATAACATCTTATGATTAACCTTTTAAAAGTTCATAAAATTGATCAAAATTTATACCTATAAAAATGTAATAATAAAATAAATAAAAAATTAACTTGATAAATTTTAATACTATATACATAAAGAAATATATATTAAACATTTATTAACATTAGTTTTTACATAAATGTATGTCAATCATTTACTAACAATCAAGACCATTAGCCCTTACTCGTGGGGATTAAGATTATTCAACTTCCATGAGAATATGTACACTTAGTGTTTAAAAACCAAATAGAAGGATTACCCAAACAATTGTAATATATCATCTCAACTACGTTACAATGTGAATTAAGGTTTTTGGCCATCAACTTTTCTCTTAGTGTTGTGCCTCACTTCTTACATTCCCCATGCATACAACATTAAGGTAGTTTTCTCGAGTGAATTCAATTTTAAAATATATATTGATCCCATTGTTCAAGAAATCTTGACTTTTTGCAAATGTTTTTCACTTAGAACTATACGAGTGAATTCAAATTGTCTAAACAGATCTACATCGATCCCAATGTTCGAGAAATCTTGACCTTTTGCACTATACACAAAATCTTAAAAAAAGGTCTTGTAAAACTTTAGGAGACCTACAATATAAAAATATTACACCCATGTTTTTTTGTCTTTGCCTTAGTCATAATAAACTATATCTTCCCTATCTTATTTTGGAAAACCTAAGCAGGCATGTACATTTATTAAAATCTTTCTATAAAGAATTATTTATACTCCCACTTTTATGGGATACATAAATATAAAAGTTCATTATAAGGACCTACAATATAAAAATATTACACCCATGTTTTTCTATCTTTGCCTTTGTGCCATAATAACCGTATCATCCCTATCTTATTTTGGAAAACCTAACGAGGCATGTACATTTATTAAAATTTACTTAGAAAGATTCTTTTAATACAACCACTTTCAAGGTTATGCTTATCATAAATCTGACTATAAAGAATTTCTTTTTACTCCCTCTTTCATGGGATATACATAAATATAAAAGTTCATTATATAGAAGGTTGAAGTGACATTTGAAAAGACATAAATTCTCAACCTTTGAACTGATGTAAGTGAAATGACAACCATCGAATATAATGGTATGTTCTACTAGAATTATTATAATGTATTCTTGCATCTTTCATTTACTAAATTTTGTAATTTATGGCGAAGTATAGAACATTTTGTAATTATGTCGCTATCACAACACTCATATGACAACGATAACGAGGTTGTAGTTTGGTGTAGTTTGGTAGTTAAAGGAATATGCCATGCCAACAATAACTAGAATTTTTGAAATTTTAAGAAAGATATATATGAGATTTTTTTTAAATCATGGAAATTTAGCAATATTGCAAGAGTATACACAATAATCTGTAAGCCACCAATAACGTATAGGTCATCCTGCGCTGGGACTTCACATTAAGGAAATGCTTACCTTTTTAGCTTCACTATGACTACGGATCAATAAAACAGATAAGGTATTATGTCATTCTAGCAGAACCAATTGTTAGTCCACAATCATAAAACAAAACCCTTCAGAGTGTCATACAAAGGTAATTAGTAGGCTACACATTAGGTCTTCATGTGATTTAGTAGAGGATGAGTTTTCATAGTAGCCTTCACCTTAGGTCTTCTTGTGATTCTAGGAGGAAGAGTTTTCATTGGTAGGCTTCACCGTAGGTCTTCATGTGATTCTAGTAGAGGGAGAGTTTTTATTAGTAAGATTCACTTTAGGCCTTTATGATATTCTAGCAAAAAATATATTCCATGCATATGACTTTATGGATCAATATGTGTCCTTAACTTCTCTAAAAAAAAACAAACTCAAGAGAGACATGGGTTTATTGTAGATGGCTTGTTCTTAGAGTGTAACAACAAAGAAAAATACAGCAATAACCACCGAGTTTAGTATGGAAAATCTGAATGAGTCATTATTTATATAAAAGTTAAAATGTGACATTTTCTAGGATTTCTTAATTTAATGGGTGGGATTCAAATAAAATGCATTTATTAAATAACATTATTTAAAAATTAACTATATAAAATTACAATTACAACATCAACTATATAAAAATTATAACAGATAATTCAATAAAAGAAAATCATGAAAAAATTATCAAGTTATATGTTACATCTAAATTAAAATAAATGGTACCAACCCCTACATCTCACTCAAGTTAGGATATGAGTTCTCATCAATAATTTTCTCACTACAAAATGATTGCGTTTCATGTCGCACCCATCTATTTGACTAAAGGAGGGGGTATTTACGAATTATAGTTTTCTAAATTTCACCCCATGGACCAATACGAATTCATAAATAACAAATGCATGAGTAAATTCATGAAAGTAAAATACATGGAAAATTAAAACTCTATCCACACACACAACATGGCATAAACAAATATATTTATCACTAATAGAAAATAAAAGCATCCAACATTCATAAATCAAGATAATACATAACTTTAAACAAGAAGATCCAAGCAATTTGCTATGTAAGAGAAATTTTCCACCCAATCGTTGGTATCAACTACAAATACCACCCCCAAGATGGGATATGAGGCCAACAAGGTGACATAAACACTTACAAGATTTTCTTTCTCAACCCACAACCCATTTACTCTCATGCTTAGGCAAACTACCCACCTTTGAGCATTTATAGGGATCCCATCCAACCATCCTAGGCATGACCCTCTTTTCTACTTCCCCACACAACATAAGGAAGGATTTTTCCTTCACTTCTCCATATTTCCGTAAGGAAATCCAAACCTTACAATTCTTAATAGTTTGTGAAGAACCACCTGTAATTCTAATTCATGGCTTCTCACGTATGCAGTAGTAGCAAAACATAATGGATAAAGGTTCATATCTGTTTCATCTTTTTTTCTCATCGACAACCATTATCTTTTCTCTATTTTCTACAACTGTCCTTCCCAATTTGAATTTAATGGTATTTTAAAAGATGTTTGTTTTTCCTTTATCTAATTGCTTTCTTAAAAAATATTACATTTACAATATCGTATTTTACAATATCGATTTAGAATTTAAGAAAAAAAGATTTCTCCAAAAAAAATTTAATTCATGTTTTAGGAAATCAAAGAAGAGTCCTTTAAGTTTTCATTATACTCACAAAATTGCTCCTATATTAAGAACAACATCATTAAGATGAACGATATATTTTCCAAAAGTACTCAAGTTGAAACCATGGTTAATATTCATTTTGAATGACTTAATGATATTAAAAAAGAAGAATTAAGTAGTTTTACTTAGGAAAAAATTTACGGGTGAAATTTAATTCATGGATTATTTTTTAACATTTTTCTTAAAAAAATCGTCAATTTGTCTTTTTTTTTTTCTTTCTGAAAATGATTCGCCCAAATTCTATGGGATAATTTCTTATCTCTTAAAATTGCCAAATCTGTCCAAAAACTATATAAATTCCTTAGAAATTTGAATATTTTTACAAAAAAATGGCCACAAATTCTATGGTTGCAAATTTAAGCATTAGTAAAATTCACCAAGGTTTTTAAACTTTCATAAAATTATGAGTCCTTAAAGTTTTCCATATTCCTAACTATCAAGTGAAACAACTATAAAATGTAGCTTGTTATTGAGTCAAAAAAAAATCCAATCCTATACACAAATTTAGTCTCGAAATTTAGCATCGATTGAAAGAATAAAAAGAATGAACAACCACTATACTTGTTACAAGGTTTTATGTAAGTATCTAGTTATATTGTTAAATTTTATCTTGGAATTCCACTCGAAATACAATAACAATATTTTCACACTCAAACTTCCTGAAACCTTGAATATTTGTTGATTTTGTAATGGAAGAATTTGGTATCGATTGAAAGAATAAAGAGAATGAACAACCACTATACTTGTTACAAGGTTTCATGCAAATATCCACTTTGTTAATTTTTTACTTGGAATTCCACTTCAAATAGAATAACATTATTTTCACAGTCAAACTTAAACCTTGAATAATTGTTGATCTTGTAATGGAAGAATTTGATATCGATCGAAAGAATAAAGAGAATGAACAACCACTAAACATGTTACAAGGTTTCATGTAAATATTCACTTATATGGCTAAATATTTACTTTGATTCCACTTGAAATATAATAACATCATTTTCACACTCAAACTTGCTTAAATCTTGAATAATTGTTGATCTTGTAACAAAATCTCATTACTTGTTAAATTAGTGATAATATTTATTGTTTCTAAGTTTCCTTACAAATTGACATTATTCCATGCTCTCTCATTTACATGCCAATGTCTTGCATAGGAATATAGGATGCTTATTCTTATGGTCAGTTAGATGATTTCTTAAATAAACATGATTCATCTTGCCATTTCTCTATTATCGACCAAGTCTCCTCCAAAATATCCCACTTTAACACTTGAAATTTTCCAAATCAAGCAATATATTATAGTGTTGTGATTGCCATCAACATTTTTTTCAATTTAGGGAATTTTAGATGGGACTACACATCCACACTATTACACTCATTAAGAGTTCTTAATCTACATGATCAAAGAAAATTAGACTAACTATAAAAAGTGGCTTAACAAACTCACATTTATTACTGATTCCAAATGATATTATAACTCCTATGGGTTAAGTTGCATCTATTTCATGAATTTGTCATCATAAAGTATGGCATTGTTGATTTCTAAGTTCATTGAGTTTAAGAGGAGTTCCCATGAAATATTCATTAACCCAAAAAATAGTTGATATCACTATTAATTAAACACATAACTACTAAAATGATGCACAGTTACCATTGTATAATAAAGAATTGATTAATTCATTATAACCATATGTGAATCTACATTATTCAATTGATCAAACCATCACATGTTACACTTTCAATATCAACACAATCATCACATAACAACCCATGTTCAACCATTACCCTTTGACACGCCATACACTTGGATACATATTCAACAATACCGTTCTTCATTCTTGGTCAAAAATATTGACCTCACACTACCACAAGTATCTTTTCGTATCCAGGATGTGTTGCATAAGGATATTTATGAATTTCATCCTGTGATGTCCCTTCCTGGAAGGAAATTGAAAATGTTGACCTTGTTAAGAACCTAGGGGTTCAAAAGTTGAATTAATTAATTTACCTAGGGAATTTTGATTATTTCATACTTACGAGGCATGTACTAAGTTAATTCCTAGTTCTGGATTATTTATGTGTCATTATTTAATTAATAGGAAAGTAATACATGTGGAATGAGTTTCCATGTCAAGAGGTCGCATTGGGAAAGTCAACTTGCCTTGCATGACAAATAACAACTATCTAGAAAATTGGCAAAAGCAATATGTCAGAAAAAGATGGAAACTAACAAAAGCTAGGGAAAAGAAAGCACTGTCAAAAGCAAAAAGTACAGGAGAAGAAATCGATGCAAAAGCATGAAACTTTGGTCAAGGTGGGTGCGGTTTCCATTTTGGTGAAAGGATGCAAGAAAGGAAACATTATCAATCATAAAGAAGGAAAATTTCCACTTTAGGTTGAGTGATGGAAGCATGGAAACACCATCCCATTATTAAGCTTACTAAATTCCTTAAGAGGGGTGTACTCTTGTCTTAGGGTTAGGGTTTGCAAGTGGGTAACTTTCCCAACAGGTGTATGACTTGCTCAACAAGTCACTTGAGGTTTATTTAAGGATTCTTCCAAATCCATTTCTCAGTTTGTAATGTTAATGTGTTGATGTATTGTGAATATAATATTTGAAACTCAATGATGAGCCTCAGTTCCCCAAGTCCCCATTCCCTACTCTTCTCTCTCTCCCTTTCTTCATTGTAGTTAAAAAAGGATAAAGGAGAAACCATCTATGATTCAGCTTGAGATATGATATAATCATTCAACCATTAATGACAATATTACAGGTGTATCTATCAAAATCTAAAGTTTCCATTACTTGCATACATCTGAGGTTTCAAATATCCAAGTCTCTCTTTGATTATAGCATCTAAAATTCTTTGTATTCATGCATCTTGTTAAATAATGCTATATATATTATTTATGAGATTTATTTCAACATCCATGTTTGTAATTTTTATATCAATATGAATCCATATGACTGAGCTTTACTTGATTTTACCCAACCTAGTCTAGATTTGCACCTAGAATTGACTAGTTTTACCATAATATGCATAATTTGACCTCTGAGTATCCAAATGAAATTACTCTTGTTCTAATGTGTCCTTAACATTTTTATCTAAGTATACAATGTATGAAACAGATAATTCATATCCTCCTTCACATCTTTGGGAAATCTTGAATATGAAGTTAGTGAGTTGTCCTAAGAGCTAGTTTTACCATTGCGACCTTTAGAATCAATTTTAGTTGTTTATGATCTGTATAAACCTGAAAATAATTATATATACCTTCATGAAAGAGTTATAAAATATTCATAATACTCACTTAGCCACTGTTTTCTTGGAAAATTCTAATAAATGTTTTTTGTTTGCACCAGTTGGGACTCCCAGAAGCTTGGAAGTAGACTTCATCGGAGTTGATGTTAGAAACCTAAATGGGCCCAATATCTAGGTTCTTAGTAACCTAAAAAAATAGTATCCTTCCTTGCTTTATTGATCCCACCTTTAAATCCCAGGCACTTTGTCCTCAACTTGCTAATTTTCCCACCTATCATCGAGTTATTTTAAAGTTTGATTTAACATTTATTGCAACAGAGTTAGTGAGCCTGAGTTCTAATTCAAGAAAATTACAATGGTATCATATCTATTTCCTTGTCTCATCCTGTGGAAAGAAGTATCTTTGTTGAATAAGATTGCAAATTACTAAATCAAGTTGCAGTTATGAGGCTCCAACCAGTGATCGAAGAAGACCTTGAGTAGTATGAAGAAGAATACTATGAAGATCCCTCATGCAGTACCTCAAGTATATTTAGTAGGGATGATGTTGATGATTTTTTTTTCCACCTTATGATGAAATCACATGGAATAAATATACAAGTGTTTTTGGTCAAATGTTCGGTGGAAAGAACTCTAAGGAATCCTTTCAGTATTTCATGGAACACTATGCTTTAAAAGAAGAGATAAGGGAGGTCTTATATTTTCGAGATTACTGCTACCTGGAGATACAAAAGTTATTCAAGGATCCATACTATTGGTCAAGCATGGAAAATATTGCAAATATGATGGATGAAGTGTGCAAGAAAGTGGGAACTAGATTTTTTCTACTTGGAGCCAAAAGAGATAAAGAGGTGAAGCCTATGCAATGGAAAGAAGAGATCTAAAGATATGTTGGTTCTAGAAAAAGTAAGAAATAGTAAGATGAGGCCCTAAATCCATTCTCAATCACTTAAAAGGATCATGATACACTAATTTCTTCAAGTGTACAAGAAGAAGAAGAGTTTCAAAAGGAGGAGAATAAGTCATTGCAAGGTGACTCATGTTAATGTAATTGTAACTTTGGAATGTATTCACCTATATATATTATGTATTGTACCCTGATTTTTATTCCAGTAAGTTTCTATAATTTATTGAAGTTGTGGAAATTGAACCCAAGATATAGAACAATTACACTCACAAAATTGCTAATCAAACATGCAAAATTAACATCAAAGGAGACTGAAATTGGAGCATAACACTAATCTGTATTGAATAAGTGTACAATAGCCAAACTTGTGAATTAATAGGCTGCTGCAATATATAATTACATGAGATATTTGAATGCATAAGGATTCCATTCGGAATAGTCAAAAAGTAGGCTTACTAAATCTAGTCAAATCCCCCATAGGTGCATAAAGCAGTTTCCAAATCCACTTAGAGGCTCATGAATTGGCAAAGTCAAGTAGGCAAGATAATAAGGGATGGAAGGAAAACTCATAAAATATTTTATTAGGAGAAAATGATGAAGGATGATGAGGGCAAAAAACAAGTCAACTACACCTAGCCTTACTTTCCCTTTTGCCATAAATCTCAATAAAACAGGAAACTTAGCAGAAAAAGCAGATACACACTAGGGAGGATTTGGAATAAGGTAGACATGCTAAATATGGTTTCCAGGAGGTTTCCCAAGTGCTCCATGTATCATTTTTAGCAAGTTTGAATTCTAGGACATGTGGAAGACAACTTGCATAGAGTGGAATATAGAAAACTAGGCAAATAAGAAAAAAATGGATTAATTAATGTCTAAGGTAGCTAACTATAAGTTGATTATTCTAACACCCCCCCTTAAGCCTGAATTTATGAGTAAATATCAGAAAACTATAGGGCCTAGCAACAAGGCTTAGTCACTCTTTACATACTTCTTGTCCATTTAACCAAGGAAAGAGGCAAAAACCTACTAGGAAAATCCTCCCTTAAACATGGACAGTAAAACAAAATTTAAAAATATTGTCATCAATCATGTTTCACAGGATGATCAGAAATCCCTAGCAATGATTTGATATTGTTGAATGTATTCTCACAAAAAAATTTCGTGAAGATGTCTGCTACTTGTTCTGAAGATGCACAGAAGAGTAGGTGAATGGTGCCATCATGCACAAGCTATCCGATGTAGTGCATATGGATCTCAATGTGTTTGGTTCTCTGTCTCTGAACTAGATCATTGTAGATTCAAATGGTACTTTGATTATCATAATGGATAATAGTTGAAAACTCTGATTTGAAGCCACACTCACCATGTATCCCCTGCAACCATAAACATTGAGTTGCTGCATTTATAACTCCTCTATACTCTACTTCTATAGATGAGAGTGCTATGGCACTCCATTTCTTGCTCGACCAGCTGATTGGTCCTTCAACAAGCATGAACACATATCCTAATGTTGAATTTCGATCTATGTTTTCACCTGCCCAATCACTATTAGTAAACCCAATCAAATCAAGATCAGATTTAGCTTTGTAGAAGATCCCATGAGTTCTTATTCCTTGAACAAAGTTAAGGATCCTTTGGCTGCTCTCCAATGGATCTCATGAGGCTGATCCATGTATATTGAAGCCACACTTACTGCATAATAAATATCAGGTCAAGTGTGTGTAAGGTAAATTAAACATCCAATCAACTACCTATACAGTGTATTATTTACCATAGGAGAAGAATCTGCTTCTTCAAGCTTAACTCCTGAAAGGTAGGGAGTATTGCTTGGTTTGAAATATTTCATGTTGAACTTGTTTAGAAAATATAAATCATACTTGGACTGATGTAACTTTATTCCATGTTGGGATTGAGCAATTTTGAGACCCAAGAATTGGCTCAACAACCCCAAATCAGTCATAGAAAATGCATGGTTCGTTGCATCCTTCAAGGAGGCAATCTCTTTCTTTGAACTTCCTGTAATCAGAAGGTCATCCAAATACAAGACAATAATCATCAAAGAACCATGAATCAGCTTCAAATAAACATTCAGATTAGACTTGCATCGAACAAAACTCAATGACAACAGAAAGCCATCAATCTTGGCATACCAAGCCCTAGGGGCTTGATTGAGCCCATACAATGATTTCTTTAACCTGCACACAAAATATGTATTAGAAACAAACCCTTGAGGTTGCTGCATGTAAATCTCTTCAATAATATCTCCATTTAGGAAAGCACACTTCACATCCATGTGATGCACCTCCCACTGCTTCGAAGCTGCAATGGTTAAGGCTAGCCTTACGGAGTCCATCTTTGCCACTGGTGCAAAGGTTTCATTGTAGTCAATACAATGTACCTATGAGAATCCCTTGGATACCAATATTTTATTGTATTTCAAAGGTGAACCATCAATAGAAAACTTAGTTCTGAAAACTCACTTACATTGAACTAGCTTCCTCCCTGGGGGAAGATCAACCAGTTCCCAAGTGTTGTTCTTCTAGAGTGAGCTAAATTCTTATTTCATGGATGTTTTCCATATTGTATCATGTGCTGCATATTCATATGTCTATGGGTCTGATTCAACCATCAGATAACACGTCTCTACAAATAAAGGATATTTCATACACAAGGCACTCTCAAACTGAGATCTAGTCCTCCTAGGATCACTAGGATTTCCAACTAGTTCCCCAGCTGCATGAATGGTATTTGCTTCCCATTTTGGTCTTGTAGGAATGTCAAGATATGAAATTAAATCATCATTATCAGACATATCATAATCAGCAAACTCATTTGTCTCTTCACTTACATTCAATGGTTCTGGTGGTGAAGAAGACTCTCCAACTTCAACTGCTGCTAAAGGCTCTTCTTGGAACTGAACACTCCTTTCAATGAAGGCTTTGTTTGTGATCAAGTTTATTAGATTGTACCCTTTTGAATTTTCAAAATACCCAACAAATAGGCACTCTTGGCTTTGGGGCTACAAAGCCTTTCTTTTTTCAGTTGGAATTCAAGCCCAAGCCTTTGAGCCAAAAATCCTGAAATGGGTCACATTTGGCTTGTGCCCACTCCAAGCTTTGAAAGGAGTCATACCATTAAGTTTTTTATGAAGCACACTATTTTGGATATATGATGCATAGTTTATAGCCTCAGCCCAAAACTTTGGTGGCAAAGTCTTAGCCTCCATCATACAACTTGCCATCTCCATCAGTGATATGTTCTTTCTCTCAGCAACACCATTTTGTTGTGGTGTGTAAGGGATTGAATGTTGCATCTGAATACCTACATATTTACAATATTGAATGAAATTATACTTGACATACTCACCACCATTATCATATCTGAGGATCTTGAGTCTCCTCCCAGACTGGTTTTCAACTAAGGCCTTAAAGACTTTGAAGAGGTCAAAAACTTCAGACTTATGCTTCAGGAAATAAACCCAACAATACCTGGAAATGTCATGTATGAAGGTCAATGAATATTTGTCTTGACTCATTGACATATGAGGAAATGGACCAGAAACATCACTGTGGATCAACTCAAGAGGTGCAGAGGTTCTCTCATGACTAGCTCTCTCAAATTTATGCTCTCGGTGTTTTCCTAGGATACAACCTTGACATGCTCCCTTGGAAAATTTAATATTTGGTAACGCTATGACCATTTATTTTTCACTTAGATGAGAAAGATACTTATATTTAATATGTCCAAATATTTCATGCCAAAGCTTGCTTGCCTCATTAGCATGAATCAGAATAGGAGAGGGGTTTGAGTAGGGTAGAAAATGTGAAAACATGTATACCTTTGAAGTGTGATCTACAACTCCTTTTGCAACGACTTTACCATTTGAGATCTCTGTGATCTCAACATCATTAGGGGAGAAGATCATCTTCTTTGGAGACCCTGTGTGAGTCATATGATACACTGACAAGAGGTTAGAGGCAAGACCTGGAACAGACAATACATTACTGAACTTACCATGGTCAAGATCAATCCTTCCTTTCCCCAAACTATCAGTGAGAGAGTCATCTCCCAGCACTATTGGTGGACCTTTAGACATGTCAAGAGAGGAGAATGCCTCCTTGGTTGAAACCATATGTCTTGAAGCTCCAGAGTCTATGATGAAGCTAGGTGAGCTTGATGTGCCAACAACCAAAGCATGTACTCTCTCTTTGTCCTTTGAATTTGATCATCCTTCCCTCTTCTTTGAGAAATCAGGAAGGGAGATGTTATTCTTCTCTAGGTTTGGGTCAACATATCAATTTGCTTCTTCATGCAGGAGCTTTCAAGATGATATCCCTTACTGCAGTATGTGCACTTGCTCATTTCTCCCTCGTTCTTCTTCTTTTGGAAGTTCTTCTTGGAGCCTTGGGGCTCCTCTTGAGACTTGTTCTTATCTCTCTTTTTCTTAGGTGGCTTCTTAGATTTATTCTTTCCTTTTGAATCCACCTTAAAATATCTAGAAACCAAAGCTTGGTCTTTGGAAGGTTTGATGGTGCCCATCATCACCAATTTATCTTGTTCTTGTATGAGGGATTCCATGAACTTTGGAAGCTTAGGCATATTCCTGGCTTGAGCTGTCAACTTGGTGGCATGGAAGGTTGAAACAAACACTACATATTTAGGGAAAATATTCAAGATTATGGACAAAACTAGTTTCTTTTCCTTCTTTTCAATTCCACACTATTTTAGCTGCAAAACAAGGGCTTTAAACTTGGAAAAGTAGAGTTGCAGGGATTCAAAACTACTGGGAATCAAAGAGATCAATTCATTCTTGATTTGATGTCCTCTCATCTCATATGTCTTAACAAAAATATCTACAAGATTCTCCCATACTTCATTAGGTGATGTCAATCCATCAAGATGGAAGAGGAGGTCTCTTGATATGCTCAGACACAAAAGACCATAGGCCTCATCCCTCCTGTTGTGCCATTTAATTTTCTCTGTAGCTGCATTGGGCTCTGCCTCAGTTTCTATAGTCACTCTATAGAGACATTTCACTCTCAAAAGTATCTCCATATTTGCTTTCCATTCAAATAAATTAAATGGAGTCAAGATGATCTTCTGGGATTGATCCATAGCTTAGAAGTGTGCCCTTCAGTCAATAGAATATGCTCCCAATCAAGATGTCAAACCTGTAATAGCAATATGGAAGGATATAAATCGATATACAAAGGCTTTGATACCATGTGGAAATTGAACCCAAGAGATAGAACAATTACACTCACAAAATTGCTAATCAAACATGCAAAATTAACATCAAAGGAGACTAAAATTGGAGCATAACACTAATCTGTATTGAATAAGTGTACAATATCCAACCTAATGAAGTAATAGGATGCTTCAATATATAATTACATGAGATATTTTAATGCATAAGGATGCCATTCGAAATAGTCAAAAAGTAGGCTTACTAAATCTAGTCAAATCCCCCATAGGTGCATAAAGCAGTTTCCAAATCCACTTAGAGGCTCACAAATTGGCAAAGTCAAGTAGGAAAGATAATAAGGGATGGAAATAAAACTCATACATGCTTTTATTAGGAGAAAAGGATGGAGGATGATGAGGGAAAAAAACAAGTCAACTACACCTAGTATTACTTTCCCTTTTGCCATAAATCTCAATAAAGCAGGCAACTTAGCAGAAAAAATAGATATGCACTAGGGAGGATCTGGAATAAATTAGACATGATAATTATGGTTTCTAGGAGGTTTCCCAAGTGCTCCATGACTATGCTTTAGCAAGTTTTACTTCTAGGACATGTGGAAGACAACTTGCATAGAGTGGAATATAGGAAACTAGGAAAATAAGACAAAAATGGATTAATTAATGTCTAAGGTAGCTAAATATGGGTTGATTATTCTAAAAGAAGTCATGTCATGGCCCGATGTTCCTATTGGGAGATTCAAGAATGTAAACAAGTCATGTCAAGTCATTATGGGTAACCCTCCTATTGTTCAAGGGATAAAGTCCCCACAGTTGTGGGGCCCTAGAGTTATTAGACTATCTTAGAGAAGTCGACCCTAGGTGAGTTATTGTAATTTGGGGCAATAGTCCCCACCATTTTGTTAAGGATAACCCTCCTTATTGGTTGGAGGGGCAAAGTCCCCACAAGTTGTGGGGCACTAGGGTTATTAGACTCTCCTAGAGATGTCGGCTCTAGTAAGTAATTGTTAAGTTAGGCCGACATGTTGGAGTGGAAATTAAGTGAATGAAAGAATATAAATAGAGAGTGAGCCTCTCTATTTATCACACACACACTCACTCATTAGTAGGGATAATTTTAGGGGCGAATTTTATCCCAGTGGGCTATTTTTCCATGTTTTTCTCCCAAAAAAGATTCACCATTTTGCATTTTTTGAAGCCTTGTTTCGCCCAATTTTGATGGGGTAAAATTTTTTCACCCTAAAAATCGCCAAATTATTATATAAATGATATAAAATTCTTGGAAATTAAAATATTTTAAAAAAAATATCTCCAATCATTTTATAGTTGGCGTTTTAAGAATTGGTAATATTCACCAACATTTATACACTTTTAAATAAGTATGGTTCCTTAAAATCATCCTTGCTCATTGGGGTGCATGAGTGAGAGAGAAGTATCTCTCTCAAGTGAGAGAGAGAGAAGCTGTGGAAATCATCTTTATTTTTTCTGGTTTTACTGCTACTATTGGTGCTCATTCTATCTCTAAGGAATTTGTGGGGTTTTCCCCTTTATGGTTTCCCCGAAGAAAATTCTTTGTGTCTCTTGTCTCTTGTGTTGATGTGCATGTTATTCTCTCAAATAAGATCCTAAGATCATAATGCTAGCTTGAATGATAAAATGCTAACATGGTATCAGAGCTAACTTGAGAAGAAGACATTGTGCAGTTGTAGAAGCTAGGGATTCTTACTTTTTGGGTCTCTCTCCACAATCCATCAGCAAAAGTATGCTAGGATGAATCTCCATTTAAGGGCGCATCTTTCTGTCGAAGCAAAATTCAATTCCGAGCATTTTCAGTTTTCAATGCGGGAAATTAGGGCTTTTTACAGAAGAGGAATTTTTGAGTGAGCCCGGCATAAGATTTATCCCTTCATAAAAATCGAAGTTTAAAGACCTGGGTCGAGATTTTTGGTTGGCTAAAACTTCGAGAAAGTCAAACCCTAGTTTGACCCCGATCTAGAAAAACCCTAAATACTAAAACTGATAAGTTTTGGTACATTCGCTATATCTCAGGATTGGAGAAGGTTCAAGAGCTGAAACATTCACATGCCAAAGATAAAATCCATATTTACACGATGTATAAAATTCAGCCTCTAATTAGCTATATCCTAGGAGATATGATCCCTCCAAGTTAGGGTTCCATCCTCCTACAGGTTTCATCCCTAAACAGGACACCTGGGGAGAATTTCTATATCGTGGGCTACAAAGGTCCAAATAAAATTTATGAAGATGTTCTAGAAAGCGCACAGAATCTAATTTCTATGGTCTGAGTTTCAAACCCCAAAGATGAAACAATGACACATGGAAGTCTATACAACTTCACTCTTCTGATTAGTCCTATAACAGGGTACCTTGGGAAAATGATCATAAGTCTAAATTAGTGAAACCAATTCTGATCAAACCTATGGTGTTGAAATAGGGATAGGTGAGGCTACCGTTGCAAGAATTTTTAGAAACAGAGGAATAGTAATTTCAGAGATACCGCAGAAATATTATTAGGAATTTTTCCAGAAGAAATTGGAAAACTAGGGCTTCCTGTTCTAGGAGCTTCCCTCCACTATTTTCAGAAAATGAGTACATTGGACATCTCATCTTGAAGAGGTCTATCTTTCTATCCAATCAAATCTAAAATATTCCAAGTTTTGAAAATTAGGGTTTCTCTAACAAACCCTAGATCAGCCAGCTTTAGAACCAGGACAGACACCTCAAATTTGTAAGATCTAATCTTTTGCTATTTTCATTTGCAGTTCTCATTTCAAAGTGATCTATCACATCAGCTTGATGATAAGCTTGGTGAAGTTGACAAATTCCAAGCATGGAAGTATATGATCTCCTTGAATAAATGACTTAGACACCTACATAAGTAGAGAGGTTCCAGTTCTAGAGGGAGATGAGGCTCAAAGCCTTACACAAGAAGAACTTGGTCAAGGCCAAGAAGATCATTGCTGATTCAATCATGGATAAACTTGTAACACAAGTTTCTTCCCTAAAGACACCAAGGATGTTTGATTCCTTGAACAATATATTTGAAGGGAAGAACATAAATTGGAATATGACCTTAAGAAACCAGTTGAAGAATGTGAAGATCCAAAATGCAGACAAAAGTCTCTCAAATCAAAGAACAAATTGAAGTAGTAAAAGAAGAAGTGAAGAATGCAGAAGTGGTGATAGCCACTTTGAATGGCCTCCCAGGATCATGGGATTAATTCATTCAAGGAATGTGTGCCAGAAGGAAGTGATTACTTTCAGTAGAATCTAGGAAGAAGACGAAGCTCAACTCATAATAAGAGAAGAGAAGATGGGAGCAATTGAAGATCAAGATCTCACCATCCAAAGAAGATCCCTCAAGTGATGAGGAATACGAAGAACTCAACTCTTGAAGAACCTCTTATCCATATTAGCATTTGGATAAGAAACGATGCTATTATGAATGAAGAAGATGATGAAGCTAAAGGATCAAGAAGGAATCTACCCATGAAACAAATAAAGATAAGTATTCAATTGTCATTTCATGATATTGTTTTGTTATGCATTTGTTTATATTCAGTTAATGTATTATGCATGATAGAATGTTTGCATTAATAACAATATACTACTAATATGCATGTGATGGGTAAGTAGCTCATGGTTCTATACAACACTCCATTGCTACTTATCTAGAAGGAAACCTCTTTGCTAACATATTGGATTAGTGCACAATCTCAATGTTGTCCTGGTAGAGATGGAAGGCATATAGAAAGTTTTCGTGAGATATGGATGAATGTTGTATTGGCTAAAGTAGTTGCATTATCATATATTTGTGCATAAGAATTTGCCATTATGAATATGCCTTATGAAATCTTTCTAACCATACAACTAATGCATTTGACTTGTAGGAAAGATCGCATACATAATCGCCTACAAGCAAATAAGGATGGGACTTGTTCTGAAGAACAAGTGATGACAGTTCAAGATGAAAAATAATATGATGAATACAGTGACATCATTGATGCAGAACCTTCCAACCATGAAGAAGTAACCAAGAAGAAAGGGAAGATCAGTTCAAGAAGAATGATGTCTAGGATGCAGTATCGATACATGAAAGGAAGTTCGTAGTTCCATCATGCAGTAGATGGAAACATCGTGGGATACAAGACAAGATTCGTAGCATGGGGCTTCTCACAAAAAGAAGGCATAGACTACAAAGAGACATTTGCAGCCAGTGGGAGTTGAAACACATACATGATGAGCTTTATGAAGATCTTGACCTTTGCTACAAGGTTGAAGATCAAAGTCTATACACTAGATGGATACATAGAATATTAGTAGCATAGGAAGGTACTTGTCACTCTGGTACAGAATGTTTTAGTGCATAGAGTATGGAAGAAAGAGGGAGTATGATGCTTCACTTCAGAGGGAGTGACTACAAAATATCCTGAGGTTCGACATGGCATAATAAGATGGACATATTACTGATGAATCTAGGATTTACTGAGAGTAAAGAGGATTCCAACCTTTGCTTCAAGGTTGAAGGCGGAATACCAGTGATGCTCTTGTCATATGTTGATGACTAGGAACTCATTAAATTTGCACAAAGAATACTTGATGCCGAGTTCAAGATAAAGGACTTGGGGATGATGCAAGCATGTAGGTGTGGACAAGGGAAGTATGCAGTAGAGATCCTGAAGAGGTTTAGGATGATGGAATGCAAGGCCATGACCCCATCTATGGCATCAAACCTGCAGCTATTGAGTGTTGCTTCATCATAGTCAATTGATGCCATGATGTATCGTCAGATGATTTATTCCTTGATGTACTTGATGAATACAAGGCTAGATATTTTCTTTGCTATGAACACATTGAGACATGTTCACCTAATGATTGCAAAGAATGAAATGAGGTACCTGAAGGGTAAAGTTGATTATGGGATCAAGTATGAGGTGAATCAGAAGATTAACCTAGAGGGTTATGAGGATTCATATTGGGAGGGAAGTGCCATTGATAGGAAGAGCACTTCTAAGTGCTCTCTTGGTTTGGCAGGATGGAGTCTTGCATGGCATTGAGTACAAATGAGGAAAAAGATGTTGCCACTTGCTATTTGGGAGAGAGGAGCAGTGAAGCTCTAGTATGTGATCTAGATCAAGATCTCTCGAAAGAGGGAGTTCTAGCATAGTCGGTGAGACAAGTTGTCTGATCATAAATCCTGGTGAAGCTCGTAGGTTGCTCAGATGTAAGCAGACCTGTAGGTTGTCCTCAGATGTAATCCATCCTGGTGAAGGTCGTAGGTTATCGTTGAATGTAATAAGCCCTGACGTGATTCTATGCTAGAAATGGCCAAAGTGAAGTTTGAGTACTTTAGGGAGAAGCTTGGTGTTCTCCAAATCAAGGTTCCCTCCAAGGGGAAATGATGAGACCTAGAGCCATTCTAACATGGTGAGAGGATTAGGTTCCTTCCATGGTCAGATATAAGGGCTAAGCAATTCTGGCATGGTGAGAGGATTGGTTCCTTCCATGTCAGATATGAGTGCTGAGCCATTCTGATATGACTATAGGATTGGTTCCTACATGATTAGATATAAGGGATATTTCCATTCTCTGAATGGAGGTACTTGGTTAGTTACCAAGAATACTTAGTCTAGCACTGAGGGCCATTCTGATATGAATATGGGATGTAGTCTCACATGATCAGATATAAGTGCGGGGCCATTCTGATGTGATTGAGGGATATGTTCCCACTTAATCAGATATAAGGGCTGTTGCCATTCTCTAAATGGAGGCACCTGGTCAGTTACTAGGAACCCTCAGTATGGGACTGTGATCCTTTCTGATGAGCCAAGTTTAGATGTAAGGGTTGTGCCATTTTGACATGGTGAGAAGATTAAGTTCCTTCCATGGTCAGATGTAAGGGCTGAGCCTTTCTGATGAGTCAAGGTCAGATGTAAGGGCTATGCCATTTTGACATGGTGAGAGGATTAAGTTCCTTCCATGGTCAGATGTAAGGGCTGGGCCATTCTAACATGGTGAGAGGATTAAGTTCCTTCCATGGTCAAATGTGAGGGCTGGGCCATTCTGACGTGATGGTGGATGTGTTCCTCTCATGGTCAGATGTGAGTCCTGGGCGTGCCTTTCTAACAAGTCAAGGTTAGATGTAGGTACTGGGAGGGCCATTCTAACTTAGGGTCAGATATAAGCACTAAAGAAGAACTACATGGAGGCTAGGCCTACAACTAGCATGAAAAAGAGCAAGCTCTATACAACTTCCTGTGACAAGAAGAATCATGAGATAGCACCAGCGGTGTTGACCCAGTGATGATTCAGATCGAGTGATGATCCAGATCCAGTGATGATTATCGAGATCGAGTGATGATCCAAAATCATTGATGATGCTCTAACAGTGATGATCATATCCGCTGATGATCTAGATCCAGTGATGTTGATCCAGTAGAGATGATCCAGATTGAGTGATGATCTAGATCTAGTGATAATGATCCAGATCCAGTGTTGATCCATATACAGATGAAGATGACTTGAATATGAAGATGACTTTAAAATGAAGAGAACTCGATGATGATCCATATTATACAGAGAAGAAGACTTGTGCTGATAAATTGTGTCAAGACAATACCTTCCTAGTGAAGAGGGAGTGTTGATGTAATTGTAACTTTGGAATGTATTCACCTGTATATCTTATGTATTATACCCCGATGTTTATTTTTGGGAAGTGTCTGTAATGTATTGAAGTCATGCCATGCCCTGATGTGCCTATCAATAGATTCAATAATGTAAACAAGTCATGTCAAGTCATTGTGGGTAACCATCCTATTGTTCAAGGGTTAAATTCCCCTCAGTTGTGGCTCCCTAGCATTATCAGAATATCCTAGAGAAGTCGACCCTAGGTGAGTTATTATAATTCTGGGAAATAGTCCCCATCGTTGTGTTAAGGATAACCCTCCTTGTTGGTTGGAGGGGAAAAGTCCTCACAATTTGTTGGGCACTAGGGTTATTAGACTCTCCTAGAGATGTCATCTCTAGTAAGTAATTGTTAAGTGAGGCTGACATGTTGGAGTGGACATTAAGTGAATGAAAGAATATAAATAGAGAGTGAGCCTCTCTGTTTATCACACACACACTCACGAATTGGGGAGCATGAGTGAGAGAGAAGTAGCTCTCTCAAGTGAGAGAGAGAGAGAAGCTGTGGAGATCATCTTTATGTTTTCAGGTTTTACTGCTACTATTGATGCTCATTCTATCTCTGAGGAAGTTGTGGGGTTTTCTCCTTTATGGTTTCCTCGAGGAAAATTCTTTGTGTCTCTTGTCTCTTGTGTTGTTGTGCATGTTATTCTCTCAGATAAGATCCTAAGATCATAATGCTAGCTTGAATGATAAAATTCTAACAACTCCATGGGAGAAGAAAGGGAATATGAATGCACTTCCATCTTATTTGTGGGTGATCTCTAGATCATTGCTAAGGATGTTGGTTCATGTGAGGGTGGTGAGAAAATATTGTAATTCATATCCATAAGAAGATTATAATTCAGATTTATAGACACCTCTTTGTTGATGTATTTGTAAATTTAGAAGATATTTTGATGTATATTATCATTGTATGTTGTTGTACCCCCATTGAAGATGTGTTTTCCTCCTTTCAGGATGTAACTATTGTGTATGGAACTTGAGGTAAAACCTCCATTGTAATTCGAGGAAATAGTCCCTAGTGTAAAATCATGTAATGTATTTTTTGTGTATCTCTAGGAGAATTTGGCCCTATTAGGGTAATAGGTTATCCCTAGTCATGTAATAGGTCAGTCACTTGAAAGGTATAAATAGGGATGCACCCTCATTTATACAAACACTCACTCACTCACTCAAGTTCTCATGAGGAGAGAGCGAGAGAGAGAGAGAGAGAGAGAGATAGTTGCATAATACTTATTCTTATTGGGTTTTATCATCTTGTGATACATTCTTTGTGAAAAAACTATTCTAATAAATTTTATGGGGTTTTCTCCTTTATGGTTTCCCCAATTAAAATATTTGTGTCCTATGTATCTACTCTATCTCATGTATCTTGTTGTACTTGTTATTCTTTCAGATAAAGATCTTGTTGGCCACTTTTCCTAACTCGTGCAACCTAGGTTCTGCGCAACCCATCAACCCAACAAACACCCAAGATATTAGCTCGACAGAGCAAGCCCTGTCTGCAATGCTCGTAGAGCAGGCGTAGTCTCACCTGAGATATATCTTCAATGGGTAACTGCTGGAACCATGTTTCCATGATTTGTCAAGGGATTATAGTCCCTTGGTGCTCAGCCAAGGTGCTCGATGAAGCAAACTGGATGGCTGGATGGTGGATTTAGTCTTGCATGACTGAGCACAAATATATGCCAGTGGAAGCAACCTAAGCTTGTTCTTAACCTCACAACTGGCATAACTTGTATGGTGCATCTGACTCATACTAACAGATCGTCTACGATTTACCTTGTGACTTAAGACATTACGCACAGGCTGATATAGGCATATATTTCAATGATGCTTTCTCAAAAATTCATCTACTGATTACAATATAACATCATGCATTTAATAAATATTTCATCATCATACAGTAAGCAAATAACAACCATTCACATAAACATTCACAGCATCAATCACCCATTCAAACACAAGGGATAACGTGGAAACCCATATGGGAAAAACCACCAAGGTGCTCTTCATCTGGCATGAGAAAAGGATATATCACCTTGCAGTCTATAGGATGCAAACTTAACTTATGAGATGTCTTTATGAATTATACTTATAGTTCTCATGCTCTTTGGTTTGTTCTTCTACCCTACTTCTACTCCTAGAGGGCTGCACACATAGCAGCCAGATCCATGGCTCAACAGCCTCCTATCACTATGAGACTCTTCCTAAGTCTTATATTCTTCTAGTCTCTACAAAATTACAGCAAAAATGATGTCCTTCACTATGGATCACCAATGAAAATCCAAAACAATAACTATTAATCACCAACCCTTATATAGAATGGGTTCTCCCTATTTATAACTTATTTTAGACCACACAGGGTCGACTACACACTGCTTAATAGTTACAAGTCGTGATCAGCCATCAAAACTAGTTATAGGCTAGTAGGGTCTGACACAGGGCACTATCAGCTTGACTTACAAATACTCCCTCACATGTGCATTGTCATAGTCTTATGCCACCTCAAATGGCCATGATATGCACCTGTTGTCTTCCAACCATTATAACCTACATGCCCATGCACTCACCTTTCCTTCGTCACATGCATCTCCATGCTTCCTGCGCTGGTCCTTTTCTTCCTTCGTGACCTTCCTTTCATTTTGTCGCACGCATGACACACCTTCTTTTGCTTGCATGAAAAATTCTTCCTTGTGCTCCTTTCCCAGGACAACAGATCCTAATCAAGCTAATTATATTAGAAAAACTAACATGGTATCAGAGCCTATTTGAAATAAGGAATTTTGAAGTAGTGAAAACTAGTGCTTCCTACTTCAAGGTATTCTCTACAAATATTACTAAGAAAAGAGGACTAGTCTAACTCACCTCAGTAGGGTGCATCTTTTGGTGGAGGAAAAATTAGATTTGAAGAAGTTTCACTTTTGACCCTATCACTTGTGCCAAGAGAAACTAGGGAATCAATTTTTGGAGGCTTCCCACCTCAATATTCAAAAAAATACCTTGTTGAGAAACTCGCCTCATAGATGCTCATCTTTCTGTCTAAACCGAATTTCCAAACTCCACTTTGGAAAATTAGGGTTTCTATGACAAACCTCAGGTCATCCACCTTTAGAACTAGGTCAGACACCTCAAATCGGTAATATATAAATTGCTATTTCCATTTGAGGTTCTCATTTTGAAAATATGACTCACCATAGCGAGCTTTAGGACAAGCTTGGAGGGGATGATAACTTCCGAGCATGGAAGTACAAAATATCCCTAATCCTTGAATAGAATTATTTTGACTAGTATCAATGGATAAGATCCAGAGCCATAGGGAGATCAGGATAAAGCTACACATAAGAAGAAATTGGTTAAGGACAAGAGAATCATTGCAGATTCTATTAAGCATCACCTCATCCCCCATGTGTCATCTTTCAAGACACTGAAGGAAGTATATGATGCTTTGAAAAATATTTCTAAAGGAAAGAAAATCAACCGAAAGATGATATTGAGGAAACAACTTAAGAATGTGAATATATAGAACTCAAATACTATATAGTCATACTTCACAATGGTTTCTAAATTAAAGGAACAACTTGAAGCAGTTGAAGAAAATGTAGAAGAATGGGATTTTGTGATGACTACCTTGAATAACCTCCCAAGATCATGGGACTCATTCACTCAAGGAATCTGTGTAAGAAGGAAGTTGATCTCTTTAATTCGAATCCAAGAAGAATACACATAAGAATAAGATCGACTCATAATAACAGAAGGGAAGATGGGAGCAACTGAGGATCAGGCTCTCACTGTTCAGATGAGGAATAACTATAAGAAGAAGGTGAATCATCATCACAATAAGAAGAAGGAAAAGAAACAAAATAATTTCAAGAAGGATCATTCCAACATTCGATGCAACACTTGTGATGAAAAGGGACACTTTGCAAGAGACTGTCCCAACAGAAAGAAGAGACATCATGCTCATACCACTAAATATGATGAACCAAGAAAAAAAATATTTAGAAGAGAGAAGGATGATTCAGATGAAGATTCTATGTTGATCTCAGCACTCACCGACACTATCTCACATGGAATCAATGATTGGATTATGGATAGTGGGGCAGCTAAACACATGACAGGATACAAAGATTCATTCATCAATATGTATGAACATGAGTCACCTCACATGGTGAAACTTGGGGATGATTATTAATACCCCATAAAAGGGAGTGGAGAAGCTTCATACAAGCTAGAATTTGTAAAATATTTAAAGATGAAGGAGGTGCTATATGTTTCAGGATTGAAGAAGAATCTTATCTTCATCTCTACACTAGATGCAAAGGGATTAAGAATTTCATTTGTTGATGGCCAAGTTCTAATGTGGCCTAAAGGAAAGATAATAGATGATGCAACAATGATTCGAGAACTAGACAGAGGCTTGTACAAACTAAAATGACAACATGAACAAGCATTGGTTCATGAGTCAATAGAACCAAGTGAAGTATGGAACCTAAGGCTTGCACATGTGCATTACAAAGCACTAATGATTGCAAGAAAGGTAGTGTTAGAACTTCCATAAATCTAGGAAAAGCATGAAGTAATTTTCAAAGGACGTGCACACGGAAAAAATGAAAAGAAGACATTTCCCAACAGTGAAAGTAAATCTAAAGGAATACTAGAGATAGTACACTTACATTTATGCGGGCCCATGTCTTCCAACTCACTTAGTATGTATGTGTACTATGTTTCCTTAATAGATGATTTCTCAAGTAAGAATTGGATATATTTATTGAAAGGGAAGAAATAAGTATTCAATAAGTTAAAGGAATACAAAGCCTTGGTCAAGAACAAAAATGAAAGGAATATCAAAACTCTACAGTTAAATAATGGTGGAGAGTTCACCTAAAAATAATTCAAGGTACTCTGTAGAGAGTTTGGGATTAAGAGTGATTTAATCACTACATACAATCCTCAGTAGAATGAGATTGCAGAATGGAAGAACCAAACTATAATTGAAGTGATGAAGGAAATGCTACATGAGCATGATATTCCAATGCATCTTTGGGAAAAAGCATCAAGGAAAATTGTCTATGTACATAGTCGTACTCCTCATTGAGTACTTGAAAACAAGATTCACGAAGAGGATTTCTCATGAGAGGAACTAGAACTAAGCCATATTGGCATCTCGATGTACATACATATCCAAAAGGAGAAGAGGACCAATCTTGATCCTTCTATGAGGAAGGGTATATTCACACGATACAGTGATACATCAAAGGCCTACTGAATATACTTCCTAGGATTCAATATGATCAAGATCAACATAGATGTAACCTTTGATGAATACTTGAAATTATCTATGTCTCTTCTTTCTGTTGGGACAGTCTCTTGCAAAGTGTCCCTTTTCATCACAAGTGTTGCATCAAATGTTGGAAGGATCCTTTTTGAACTTATTTTGTTTCTTTTCCTTCTTATTATTGTGATGATGATTCACCTTCTTCTTATAGTTATTCCTGGTGTGAATAGTGACAGCCTCATCCTCAGTTGCTCCCATCTTCCCTTCTCTTATTATGAGTCGATATTATTCTTATGTGTATTCTTCTTGGATTCAAATTAAAGAGATCAACTTCCTTCTTACACAGATTCCTTGAGTGAATCCCACAAGAGGAAACCAACATGGGTGAGAGAGATCATATAAGAAGAAGAAAGGTATGGCACTCAAGAAGGATGCATAGAGAAATGAAAGACCAAATCATTACAATGATTATGTGGCCCTGATGTGTGACATCATTGACAAGGAACCTCCACCTATGAATAGGTTGTAGAAAATAAATAATAGAAGGATACCATGATCGAGGAGTATCAGTCAGTTATGAAGAATCATGCCTAGGAGATAGTCCTGAGACAAAGGAAGTCCATCGTGACTTCAAAGTGGATGTATAAGATCAAGCATGCTACAAATGGCAGCATTGAGAAATACAAGGCAAGATTCATAGCACGAGGATTCTCACATAAAGAAGGAATAGAGTATGAGGAGACTATAGGTCTATTCAAATATTGACTTGACAGTTCAAAAAGATCATAGCTCTGGGATAATCCCTACATTCAACATGGTAAAGTGATTCTTTTGCACAATGATAAAGCGACTCTCATGCACAGTAATGCAGTGACCCATTTAAGAAGTTATCTCAGTGATTTGTCTAGTTGAATGTGTGTTAGAATTTGAATTCCATTTAGACCTTAAATAAGATAGTTCTAATAATGTTTGTAGAAAAAGAATGGATAATGAAGATACAAACTGAACAAAACAAACCACATAGAAAACAGACAAGTATTGCTCAGGGATTTACAGCATCATTCACAATAATACATTTGGTGTTACAATAGGTTACAAATAGGAAAAATTCGAATGCATTATGGAGAAATTAGAATCTACCAAGTGGATCTGACTGTATCTAATTGAATCTCTAACTCATGGTCTCTCAATCAATATCGGAGTCCAACATATCAACTCCCAGATGTCCAACAACTCAAAAAATTAGTGACAACTAGTTAACTCAGTGCAATTGAGTGTGGTAGGTGGGCAAAGGCGCCTACTCCACATGAAACCATGCATTATCCATGCAAGACATGCACTAGCTAACTGATTTTGAACTAACTGAAAGTAATTGGGGGCTAATTAAGACTAACTGGTAATAACTCCAACTAACTGATGTAGGATGGTGTCGGGACTCCCTGTGGCTCCTAAAATGTGGGGATCGGTCTAGGAGGTGCCTAAACTGGTGCATGCAGATGCAGTAAGTGGCAGTTAACCTATAGCAGCGTTCCCCACACTCTAGTGGCTGGTACATGTGGCCCCATTAGGTCAAGTGGACCTAATTGTACTAGTGGACCCAATTAATTAGTTAAGGTTCCTAAGTTAGGAAAAAATAATCTAATAGACATTTGACCAAGGGAGGATTAATAATCCTAACAGCCCCCCTGAATCCTAACTTGGAAAATTGTGGGCCATGGTAACAATACCATAGGTCACCCAAATACAATATAAAATATAGTAAATTTTTTTTTGCTTAATACAACCGAGGAAATATGGGAAAACCTTATGGGAAGACCCCCCCCTCAAAATAAGAAGAAATGCAAATTTTGAAAAAACTTGTGAAAATTTTTGCTACTACTATGGAACAACAGTATCTTGGTTCTTCTGTGTAGATGAACCCATGAATCCAAACAAAATTCTTATGTCTAGAGGAATCTTCCTCTTTGGAAGAAGAACAATGTACTCAACTGAATAAAAAATATAAACAGTTGCACAGTGAAAACTGGACCCATGTAGAGCAGCTGAAATCAACTAAAGAGAGAGAAAAATTTCTTGAGAATTCGAACCATGTGAGGAAAACCCAATAATATGATATATCTCAGCCTTGAACAGAAAACCATGAGTGGTAAAATCAGCACCAAGTGTTAGGAGAAAGTGTCCAAGCAGATGTAGAATGTCTCCCTCTTTATTAGTTCTGTGAGGAGGTGAGCATGTGACCAAAGGTAGAGAATACCTGGGACTGTGGAGAGTGAATGCTTGAGCTCCATAATATGATATAGCTTCATAAATATCCAATAATTCACAAAATATAATATCAGCAATATCATAAGAGAAAACTAACATCGAATCCTCAGCAACAAAATTGAAGGATACTTGCGGTGCTTGATTTGTCACCAAATTTGATGAAACTTGTTACAAGCAATACTATAAGCTATTGAATCTTAAAACATGAACCAAATATTATCATATCATAAAATAAATCATATCCAAAAACTTTCATATCATATCCATAATTGTGAAGTGAAATCAAATCCCAGTCGCAATTTTGAAGGAGACTTGCGGTACTTGATTTGTCACACCAAAATTGATGAAACCAGCTACAAGCAGTACTGAAAGATTATGAACCTGAAATATTGAACCAATTAATATCATATCATATCTAAATAATATCATATCAGACCCAAATAATTCCATATCAGATCCAAAAGTGTTGAATGAAATCAAATCCCCAACAACAATTTTGAAGGAGACTTGCGGTACTTATTTCTTCACACCAAAATTGATTAGAACAACTACAAGCAGTACTGAAGGATCATGAAATTGAAATATTTAACCAAGTGATATCAGATAATATATAAATAAGATCATATCAGATCCAATAAATTCCATATCATATCCAAGAGTGTGCTCCACCGAGATGGTAGATTCACAGTTTTCCCCTTCTTCAAAACCCTGAGTATCAGTGCATGCAATCATGTAGGAATTTATTGGAAGCTAAAGATAAATGAGAGTGTTTGGATCACTCATAAAATCTGAAGCTATTTACAAAATATCCAAATAATTACTTATCTACACACCAGCATCATCATTAGAGATAGAGAAATCAAATCCCTCTCCCTTTCCTAGAGGAATCACCGGTAAACTATGCACATAATTTATAATAGAAGAATCACTAGTGAATTTTTGCATAGAATGGAAGGAGATATTTTCTTAAATAACAGAGATTCGAATGTATTCTTGTGGATCATACATGTGAGGATATGAGATATCATATATCTCATACACTTCCGAAGCAGCAGGAGAAGGAGTCACTCCAAGGAGACTTTCTTCAATTCGAATTGACTGTGAGAAAGATTCTGCTTTTTATTCATCTTGAACAACTTCATCAGAGAGAGTAGAGGCTGAGAATTTTGAGTAAAAAAATCTTGTGGTTCTGAATGTGCTCCCCATATTTCTATAAAAATCCTCATTGTGCTTCCAAAATATTCTATCCAGTTCTATCTAGAGATCCTTTGGGTATTCTGCAAACTCAATAAGGTCTATAAGCAAGCTTCGAGAAAAAGTCCCACATATTTCTCCATAAGCTCTATTACCATCATTTATCCAGTATTTATCACATTCATAAGAATCTTTACCAAGTCCCATAGATACCTCATAGCGACCTTGTCTCTTCAGAGATGCAATCATCTTCGAATTCCATTATGAATATCTTGTGGATGGATTAAGAAGAGGAACTGATAATATCGAATCCATATGAAGTTGAACCTGCAAAATATCACTACAAAACTAAAAATATCTGAACCATTAGAATCATGCTTTTCCTCTCGACATGAACATGTTTTCAGGGTCTGTCATGCCCTTTCCACTGCTCTAAACAAATCAAGGTTTAGAAAATTTTCATAGGGGACTTATGTGGAAACCCAATTGCTCCTGAAGTTCAATGGAGAAAAAAAAGCATGAAACCTTCATGAGAAGGATTTGATACCATATTAGAATATGAATTCCATTTAGATCTTCAAGAAAATAGTTCTAATAATGTTTGCAGTAAAGAATGGAGAATGAAGATACAAACTGAACAAAATAAACCACAGAGGAAACAGACAAGTATTGCTTAAGAATTTACAGTATCATTCAAAATAATAAATCCTGTGTTACAATAGGTTACAAATAGGAAGAATTCAAATGCATTAGGGAGAAATTCGAATCTACCAAGTGGATCTGACTGTATCTAACTGAATCTCTAACTCATGGTGTCTCAATCAATATCGGAGTCAAACATATCAACTCCCAGATGTCCAACAAATCAAACAATCAGTCACAGCTAGTTAACTCAGCGCAACTGAGTGTGGTAGGTGTGCAAAGGTGCATAATCCACATGCAGCCATGCATTATCCATGTAATACATGCGCTAGCTAACTGACTGTGAACTAACTGAAAGTAACAGGGGGGATAACTAATACTAACTAGTACTAACTCCAACTAACTAAAGTAGGTTGGTGTCGGGACTCCCTATGGCTCCTAAATGTAGGGATTGGTCTAGAAGGTTCCCAAACTTATGCATGCATATGTAGTAAGTGGTAGTCAACCTCTAGCAGTGTTCCCCACACTCTAGTGGCTGGTACATGTGGCCCCATTAGGTCAAGTGGACCCAATTAATTAATTACGGTTCCTAAGTTAGGAAATATTAATCTAATAGACATTTGACCAAGGGAGGATTAATAGACATTTGATCCTTTACTGCTATTGTTTCCTTAGTAAAAATAACTCATCTGTGTTACTCCACCGACTTCACTTCTTGCAAAAATGAAATCATGATTGTATTTATACACATTTTCCATAATATTTTTATGGATCAGACTTGTTTAAGAATTATATAGATTATTGTAATTTTGAGACGACTTGGAATATTTCAAACACAATCTTTAAGTACTAAAATGTCTTTAATGCAAAGGGATTCTACATGTCATTCAGCTAGGTATTGACCAATGCAAGAACCATCAAGTGTGGGTCCAATACCCAAGTCTCCATATGCAAGAGATTCAAAACTTGCATGGAATGCCATATAATATTGCAAGAAGAAGTTTAATGTCCACAAGTCATTATACCACCAATTAACACTTCTTATGTGTAATGGACATCACCAAGGGTTCCATGGCCCTATCATGCCACAAATCATCTTCACCATTACTTAAGGACCATTAACCACAAAGTATGAGTCCAAGGACTTTTACAAAAAGATTCTTTTCCATGACAACCACACAAGAAGAAATTCAAGGTCTGTCACGCCATCAAGAATGCCCAAAAGGATCCTTCGTATCTGTGGGTTCAAGACCCAAACCACCACATGCAAGAGTGTCTTTCATCATGCCATTTAACCACAAGGGAGACCATACATCATCATCAACCTCCATCTAGAGATCCAAAGAATTAAAGGGCTTGAAGTACATCTTCAAAGGTACAATTTCCTCAAGATATTCATCAAGTGTAAGCAGTGAGCTCCATGAACATCAAATGACACATACTAAGTGTGTGTTGGCTTCATGACCAAACTTGTGGGTAGAAGAACTTATTCAATGTTTCATAAGTGCTTCAATGTTTCCTCAACTTATTTAAGAGCTTCCTCATCATACCAAGGGAATGTTCATGGGTTCCACGATATGCCAAAGACCATACAAGAATTCCTTTAAGGGCATCAAGGTCATCATCATCATAATGGTATAAAGGATCATATACAAGGGTTCCATGACCTCAACAAAAACATAAATGACCACATAATGGGTCAATAATGTTTATTCTACCCATAGAGGACTTCACCATCATCCATAAGGGCTTCAGAAACAACAACATGGGCTTCAGTATCATCAGCAGGGTCTTCAACATTGTCAACAAGGTGGTGGTTCCAAGATCCAACCTTGTGGGTGCAAGAACCTTTTAAATTGAATACAAGGTTCTTAAAGGCACAACCCATCTCCTTATGATATCCAAGTCACTGGATGTGAGGGTACTGGGATCATCCATGCCTATGCATTGCAAGAGGGACTTGGTGGCATCAATGACTACCTATGGGGCCACTAAAATTCCATGTTGGAATCAATGACAATTCAATCAATAGAATGATGTATGGGAGATAGTTTTGAGTTTGGAAAGGAAGTCCTTCATGACTTCAAAGTGGATTTACAAGATCAAGCATGCTGCAAATGGAAGCAAGGAGAAATACAAGGCAAGATTTGTAGCACGAGTCTTCTCATAAAAATAGGGAATAGACTACAAGGAGAGATTTGCACTGGTATTGAGGTACAATTATATTAGATATATACTTTCATTGGGTGTAGTTATGAGATTGAATATACACCAATTGGATGTCAAGAAAAAAATATTGAATGACGTATTCATGGAGGAAGTGCATGTAGAACAAACTCTGGGATTCGAGACACATGACAGGTAGAATCATGTGTGAAAATTGAAGAATGCCTTGCATGGATTGAAACAGGAACACAGAACATGGTACCATAGGATGGGTAGCTGCCTAATGACCTTAGTAAAGTGGACTCCAACCATTACTTCATTATTGAAGGTGGAATACCACTAATGCTCTTGTTGTATGTTAATGACTTGTTCCTAACGAGAGAGGACGAACTCAATTAAGATGCAAAGAGGAGACTTTATACTGAGTTCGAGATGAAAGACGTAGGTATGATGCACTACTTATTAGGAATGGAAGTGTGGCAAAGTGCAGATGGGGTTTTACTTAATAAAGGAAAATATACAGTGGAAATTCTGAAGAGATTCAGAATGTTGGACTACAAGGAGATAGCCACACATATGGCATCTAACTTGAATATTCTGTTTGATTATTTATTAGATACGGTTGATGCCACGATGTATCATCAGATGATTTCATCATTGATGTATCTAAAAAATATGAGACTAGAAATATGTGTTGCAGTGAACACACAGAGACAGTTCCTAACGGATATGAGACATGTTCACCTGATTACTACAAAGCATGTACTAAGGTACCTAGAGGGTACAATGGATTATAGGCTCAAGTATGTTGTGAATTAGAATATTAACCTACATAGTTATGTTGATTCATATTGGGAAGGTAGCACCATTTATAGGAAGAGCACCTCAGGTTGCTGCTTCAGTTTGGAATTTGGCATGATCTCCTAGTTTAGCAGGAAGAAGTCCTTTGTGGCGCTGAGTACAACCGAGGCATACTATTTTGTTGCTTTCTCAGCTAGTTGTGAGGCAGTATGGATGTGAAATTTATTTTCTTATTTGTTTGATATCCAGTTACAAGTGACTTGTATCTTTTGTGAAAATTAGAGAACCTAGTGTTCCATGAAAAGTCGAAGCACATTGAGATCAAGTTCCACTATATCAGGGATTTGGTGTAGAGAGGAGTAGTAAAGCTCCAGTATGTGGCAAGGAATGAGTTGGTAGTTGATGTATTGACCAAGCCTCTAGCTAGAGTGAAGTTCAAGTACTTCAGAGAAAGGCTTGGTGTGATCCAAAACAAGACCTCTCGAAAGAGGGAGCGATGAATTCTAGCATAGTTGGAGATACAAGTTTTCCTGGTGATGTAAACATTCTTGTAGGTTGGCCTTAGATGTAATTAGTCCTAGCGAAGCTCAGAGGTTATCCTTGGATGTAATCAATCATGATATGTTTTTATTCTAGAATGACCAGAGACTAGAAGACATAGATGCATGATATCCCACATGGGAAATGAGACAGTTTTTCCAAGAAGAAAAGATCCTGGAGTAGAAGGTTTCTTGTACGTAATGAGTCATGTAGGTTTTACTTGGATATAATTAGTCTTGGTGAAGCTCGTAGGTTATCCTTGAGCGTAATCAGTCCTGAGAAAAGTTATCCAAGTAGAAAATATCTTAGTGTAGCAGTTTGTTTGGATGTAATAAGCCCCGTGGGTTGTCTAGAGCATAAAAAAGGTCCTCGTGTAGCAGGTTACTCAGATGTAATTAGTGATGTGGGTTGTCTGGAGTGTAAAAAGGGTCATGGTGTAGCAGGTTACTTGGATGTAATAAGTCTCAAAGGTTTTCTAAATGGAAAATATCATGGATGTAGGTTTTTCGAATGTAATAAGTCCTTGAGGTTGATTAGAATGGAAAATATCATGGTTTGGTATGCAGGTTGTTCAATCGTAATCAATCCTTGTATTTGTGTGTTCCCATGCTGGATATGATGAGGTCACAAGGAAGTTAGTGTGCACTTGGGAATTTCTCCTATGTTGGTAGAATGCATGTTGATCATAGAGAGATGTAATACAGTTGGTGTGCTCCTAGGAGATTCTTTCATAGTGGTAGGTGCAGGTTATATCCTAGCATGTTCCTATGTTGGTAGAACACAGGTTCTCTACATCTGGGTTCCTATGTTCCTATGTTCCTATGTTTTCTTTTGTCTTGTTTAGGACAAATATATGATTGAGATATGATGAGATGATGGTAGAAGATGCAGGTTATTGTTGTGGAAATAAAAATAAGGTCCTAGGTTGTACCTATGTGATGGCTTGCTAGTATATATGATGAATACCTAGACAAGGATTGGGCCTATACCCAACATGAAAAAGAGTTTCCTCTATAGAAAATAATGATTAAATATAGTACCATTCGATGATCGACTAGAAGATGAATATGGAAACATCTATGACAATGACTCCAAGATGATGACTGGACCAAATGTGTTGATGACTATGGAGAGAGAGAGAATACCTTCCTAGGTAAGAGGGAGTTTTGATGTATTTATAACTTAAGAATATATTTTGATGTATATTATCATTATATGTTGTTGTACCGCCATCAGAGATGTGTTTTCCTCCTTTCAGGATGTCATTATTATTTATGGACCTTGAGGTACAACCTCTATTGTAAGTCAGGGAAATAGTCCCTAGTGTAACATCATGCAATTTATTTTTCATGTCTGTCTAGGAGGAGTCATCCCTATTAGGATAAGAGGTCATCCCCAATCATGTAATAGTGTTGCTCAGGATTAAGCACCCTTGTAACCGAGGTTCTGGGGTTACCAACTTACTACTAACCTTGCAGACAATCAACTTTACTAGAGAAGAGAAAGGAATTAGGATGAAAGTCTTGACTTACCCGATTACTGATGGCTGATCCAAGCTTGATCTTCTCGCACTCCTCTTCTCTCCAAGGCTTCCAGGGATGCACTTTTTTCACCTGTAAAGAGAAAATTATCCAAGTAATATCTCATGCATGTATATATAAGAGGTTAGATAAATAATATATCAAATATATAATCAAATACATTCATTAACCACAATACATGAAATAGACTCAACACAATGTTGGAAGAAGAATTCTCTTTATTAACAATCAGTGAATGAGATAAGAGTACAACCGAGCTTCTGAGACAAGGACTCCTCTGCAACCAAAGGGATTCTGAGTTCTGTTACTCCAATACTTCTAAAGATATACCACTAGCATCACTTTGCTCTCCAATATTGATTGATTATTACCCTTTCCAAGCCCTCTATTTATACTTTGGGAAATAGAGTGATTTCAAAGGTTGAGGTGGTTGAAACAGTTGGGATAGTTAAGGATTAGGGCCCAACTAATATCAATTAATTGCATTTTATATTTTTTAAGGTCAAACTAAGGTGTACGCAACTATTAATATAGGCAACCTGCATATGACACACGAATTGCTCAAAGGAAACCCACGTACGTTGATGCATGCGGGTTGCAATGCAGATAGTCGCATACAATACACAAGTTGCAATGGAGATAGTCACATACGCAAATCAACACTTAGAAAAATTATATAGCAAGCTGGTTTAAGGGTAAATGCATCCTAGTTCATGCCCATCTATAGTGTTTTGGCAAACTCCAATCCTAATATGTCCTTTTGTGTACCAACATAAAGAATGTCGGCACTCAGATGAAGAAGTGCCACTTGGGTTGATAACAGATGCCCTCTAATGTGTGAGGTCAGAGGGTAGAGATGGCTGAAATACATTATAATAATTTTCTTCGAGAACTCATAGGTCCAATGGAGCAGAGGAAGTACCTGAAACAACTACATTGTAATGTCATATACAAAGTCATATCTGAGGATGCCATGTTTAATATACTAGAACACTAGCTCCTTTACGATATTTGAGTACATCATATGATACGGGTTCAAGAACACATATATTACAAAGGTGGATCGAAGCCACAATAGACAATAATGATGAATCTTCAAAGATCTGGAAACTATGTAAGTGAACACAACATAATATTGCGCAACTTAGGCCATAGATATGAACCTAAGGTCTTTGTAAAAAATCCAAAAGAACCAATACAATCCAAGCCATGTGAATAGATGTTGTTGAAGTCAAACATGGATAGGATTCAACAGATTCTCAACCAATAGGTGATAATTGACAACTAAAGCAAAGGAATTCACCAATAATGAAAGTGAATCATATTGTACTATCGTAAAAAAATCTAGGTCTTCGTCATCAGGAAGTGCTGATGAGAAACCATACTGTGATGAGGAAGGCAATAAATCCTCCAACGGATCACAAGAGTGACTAGGAACTGGATAAAGGAAGGGATACACAAGTAATAATAGATAGAAAAATGATGGAATCATGATACAAATCATATGCAGGGCTAAATCCTTGAACAATGAGCATGCGACAGAGATGACTCAAGGCAGCTTTTAACTTTCCATATAATACAAGTAGATTTATCTGTCATGTAGGAGACATGATCATATTCCCCAGGTATAACGTACAAGAGGAGAAATAAGAAAATCGAAGTGATAGCTGAACTGAAAGTGAACACCGAGACATGAGTATTGGAAAAAACAGAGAGTGCTATGTTCAAGGAAGACATGCTGCCACCGAATGAGAATCAAAATAAAACTTCTTCCTTATCTTTCCTGTTAAATTTTAACGAGTCCAGGAAATTCAACTCAAGTCTCTCTTCATTTTTGACAAGATTGAAGAGAAGAGGGAATAATGCTTGATAGTGTCAATGATTCATGGATTTTATGAGCTCAAACTAGTACATGCTCACTTGGTGTTTTCATGTTTAGAGAGTCTGAAAACTCTGAAGAAGACTCCAGGGGGGGTCCTTTTTCATCCAATTTAGTCTCCTGAGACCGAAAAAGTGTAAAACATACCACAGAAGAACTCTCTTAACTTCAATAGAAGAAAAGGTGAACCTTTTTTGTACTTAGTTAGGGAGGTTAGAAAAAGGTTAAATTACCACCTACCCAACGCTCCTTCAAGAGCAGCATATAGCTTGATTTTTATGAGTGTGAAGGAAAGCAAGATCACTTGGAAAGATCCATTTGAGTACGAGGAATGGGGCTTACAACAATAAACTGGATGTTTTGTTCTTGGTGTTTAACAAGCATGACAAAGACATAGAGTACACGCGGAATCTTTTTCATGTTTAGGTCCAGAGCATGAAAAAGAGAAAACTAAGCTCATATCGGGTGTTCGTTTTCCATAAATTTAGTCCCTCAGGTCTGGAAAAGAGATCAACCTATACCTGAGAATACTCTTCTCAATTCCATAGAAAATAGAGTGATCCTTTCTTGTATTATTCCACATGGTCCGAGAAAGAGATAACCTACCACCAATGTGGATGCCCATTCACATATTATTAATGAGCATGAATGGACAAGTTTACTTAGTAGTCAAGTCTGTTTTGAGGAGTAAGACCTAGGCCTAAAGAAACTCCATAAGGGTGGGGAGTCTTATAAAAGGATAGCTTGTAAAAAGAGACCAAAATGAGGCTCGATTTGGCATGAAAAATAGCTAAGGAGACTCCTTTGAACCTATGAAAAATGAAGCATGAGTATCAAAAGACAATAAGTGGGTTCTAATCAAGGATACTCATGTGAGGAAAGTCCTATCCACGGAAGAACAATGGCATAAACAAGGTACTAATGGTTAGAATACCATAGTCCATGGTCAAAGTGGTAATTCTAGAGTTAAGATGGATTAGGTGTGGATGCAAAAATGCATGTGAATGACCGAAATCCTATCCTATATGAATGAAAAACAACTTTAAATGACCTTAGACCTATCACATTGAAGAAAAAGATATGGTATTAGTTTGATTTTAAAAAAATATGAACTATAGGTAAAAACCCACTTTTAAAATAATATTTCTATAAATAGTTCAAAATAGAAATAAAAAACTCACCATTTGACTTTTTAACCAAAATAGACAAGTTTTACCTCTACCTTTTATTTCTCTTTGTGGAAAACTCGGTGGACAATTCTCAAAACCGCAAGTGCCAAGTAAAACTACACTCCATGCTCTTTCATTTAATCCAAGCAAATTTCAATTTTTGGCTAAAATTTGATGTTTTCCACCGTCCTCAAAGTAGCCATGTTGTGTACACGGGTATGGTATATCCACAGTCACGTACATGTGTTCTGTACGTGGGTTTCCTAAAATAAAGTTGCGTACAATATGCGACTTGTCCAAAGGATAGTCGCGTACACTGCGTGAAGTAGGAAAAAGCTATGTAGGGCCAAAAACAATTTTTTTCTATGAATTTAATGTTTGATAAATGGCTTGTTATTAGATTGAAACATGGTGCTTGAGTGTATGGAGATGGAGCATGAATAGATGGACCAAGAAGCACTACAGGATGCCCCCATGGTAAATGCTTTGCAGCAAAGTGGGTTGCTTAAATTCTTCTGTACCTCACCTATGCGATCCAATGTCCGTCTACTAGAGTTTATGATAAACTATTGGGATCATGATCTTGGTATGTTTGACCTACAAGGTGAGTTTCTAGAGATTACCTTGGAAGATGGCTACTTTAGCTTTGGTTTGTCACGACGAGGAGCTCCGGTTAACTTGGAAGGTACCGGTAAAGGCAGTGACCTTCTAAGTGTGTAGAAATACATAGATATATACTATGCACCTGCTACTCAAAAGAAGGGTAGCAGCATCCCTATTGTTCATATTCACAGCTTGCTATTATAGGTGTTGGCTAGTACTATAACGAGGGTTGCAGGGTCATCATCACTTCACCTTGCAACTTGAAACCAAATGAGACTTGTAGTCACGAGGACTTAACTTAGTGAACCTCTCACAAAGCACGTGTGATCGTGGGATATTAAAGAATACCCTTAATTTCCATAGATATTGCCCCAAAGTATTTTTGTTGAAACCCCCTCCCAATACTTAAAACCTCCTCCACACCCCTTTTTATACCTCAATCCTTATAAACCACCCTACCCACCCCCACCTTAAACCCCTCATCCCCCCCAATACCTACAATATATTGGTTCAATTTTTTATCATTTTAAAACCCACAATATGAACTAACGTGATAGGATATTTGTCAATAAGTGAAGCCCCCATGCTTGCAGTGGACTATCTACAGGGAGCCCTATATGATTGGTGTTCAGGAGTAATCCCAATAATGAGGAAGCAGCGCTCTGATTGTAAAAGAGATCAGAGGAAAAAATTTGGTTATTATAGCATATTGGTGGCCTTTTTCTTTGAGAGGGTGCCTCATTTGAGTCCTGTAGTACCACTACCAGTTCATTCTCCCCATCACCCTAGAATGAGTAGGTGGGGAGAAATATTCCTCTGCCAGGGAGGTGGTGGATCAGTTCAGAGTGTATACGATGACAATTTCTACTTATGGTGGGAACGACAGGTACCAACACTGGAACAGTTTCCATATGCTGGAATATATTTTTGAGGTGACACCGATGTTGTCCTCCCTCCTAGAGGAGCATGGGGAGCATCAGGTATTTTGTTTTCAAGTTCTTAAATTTTTATGAATTTTATTCATAAAGATATATACATATGTATAAGAGTTTTTAATCCTTTAAAATGTTAAAATGAAGATATTGGACCAGTCCACCCTATTGGGCATCCACGTATGTATGTGCATCCTATGGCAGGAGAATACCATGGTTTGATTAGGGTTCTTGAGGGAAAGATGGCCAGGCTTACCCAAAGAGTACCTACTTTACGTATTGAGCATATCCCTACCGCTATGCAGGAGCTAGTGGTTGGTATACCACCTATCTAGATATTCCTTATGAGGTGGGTAGCTAGAGCAGGATTTCTGTACATCGACACCCTTGAGGCTACTGCAGCTGAGGAAGCTGAACAAGCCTGAGAGCAGGGTGATCAGGATGATCAGGGGGACCAAGGTGGTCTAGGTGACCAGGGTGGACATGATGACCGGGGTGGTCAAGCTTAGACCTAGGAGCATTTATGAACTTCGATCCATTTTGTGTATATTATATAGTTATGATTGGATCTGAGGATCAGAAACTCAACCTATCTATATGGACAAATATTCACACACACACACACATATATATTGTCAATTTTATTTACATGTGTTTTGTAATTGTTGATGTATTTGTAACTTCGGAACGTATTCACTTGTATATCTTATGTATTGTACCCTGATGTTTATTCTGGGAAGTGTCTATAATGTATTTGAGTCATGTCATGCCCCAATGTTCCTATCGAGAGGTTCTATAATGTAAACAAGTCATGTCAAGTCATTGTGGGTAACCCTCCTATTGTTCAAGGGTTAAAGTCCCCACAGTTCTAGGGCACTAGGGTTATTAGACTCTCCTAGAGAAGTCAGCCCTAGTAAGTTATTGCCAAGTCGGGAATTAGTATAAATAGAGAGATAGTCTCTCTATTTATCACACACTCACTCACACTCAGTTGTAGCGCATAGCTGAGGAAGAAGAAGCTGTTGGGGCTAGAAAGAAAGAGGCTACTACTATCGGGAGATCATCTTACTATTTTGGTGTTTTACTTTTGGTGCTGATTCTATCTCTGAGGAATTTGAGGGGTTTTATCCATTTATGGTTTCCCCGAGGAAAAACACTATGTTTATTGTCTCTTGTGTTTGATTGGCGTGCTTATTATTCTTTCAATTAAATATCCTAATATAATGCTAGCTTAATGTTAAAATCTAACATGGTATCAGAGCTAACTTGAGAAGAAGACACTGTGCAGCTACGGTAACTAGGGATTCCTACTTTTTGGATCTCTCTCCATATATTTTCAGCAAAAGAAGGTTGGGTTGACACTCCTCCCTAGGATGCATTTTTCTGTCGAAGCAAAATTTGATTCTGAGCATTTTCAGTTTTTGACCCGAAACTACTGCCAGAAATTAGGGATTTCCACAAAACTGGACTTTTTGAGTGAGCCCAGGCCTAGATTTATCTCCTCCTCAAAACCAAAGTTTAGAGATCAATATCAGAGCATTTGGTTGGACAAAACTCCAGAAAAGTCAAACCCTAATATGCTCCTGAACCAGTACTGCATAAATTCAGCTCCAAATCCAGATCTGACATCTTAACCTTGTAATATCTAAATATTTTGTATTTCCATTTGAGGTTCTCAGTTAAGATGTATCATCATACCAAGCTTGATGAAAATATTGAGGGAGTTGATAACTTCCGAGCCTAGAAGTATAGGATCTCCTTGGTCCTAGGAGAAAATGAGTTGGACTCTTACATGAATGAGGAGGTTCCAGTTCTAGAGGGAGACGATCCTAAGGCCTTACACAAGAAGAATTTGGTTATGGCTAAGAGGATTATTGCTGATTCAATCAAGGATCACCTCATACCACAAGTGTCCTTCCTAAAGACATGTAAAGCTATGTTTGATGCCCTAACCAAATTATTTGAAGGGAAGAACATAAACTGGAAGATGACCTTGAGGAACCAACTGAAGAATGTAAAGATCCAGAAAGCAGAGACCATCCAGTCTTACTTTCAAAAGGTCTCTCAGATCAAGGAAAAGATGGAAGTAGTAGATGAAGAAGTGGAGAATGTAGATACTATAACAACCACCTTGAATGGTCTCCCTATATCATGGGACTCCTTTATTGAAGGAATCTATGCCAAAAAGAAGTTAGTCAAGTTCAGAATACTATGGGAAGAATGCTCTCAAGAAGAAGCTTGGATAGGAGCTCGAGAAGAAAAGATGGGAAGTGAAGATCAAGCTCTCACAGTTCACTCCAAGAAAAGCCGAAGAAGCTCTCATCACTCTAGAGATAAGAACTTCCACCAGAAAGATAACACTAGAAAAGATTTATCTAAATTAAGATGCTATACATGTGACGAGAAAGGACACTATGCTAGAGAATGTACTAGAAACAAAAATGTCTCTCACAAGAAAAAGGGAAACAAGAGAAGACATCATGCTCATGTTGCAAAGGATGATGAACCTTCCACAAAGAGAATCAGACATGAAAGTGATGAAGAATATGCGCTAATCTCTGCTCTCATAGGAACTATCTCACATGGAAGCAATGATTGGCTTATAGACAGTGGTGCTTCAAAACATATCACAGGATTCAAAGAATCCTTTGTGAAACTATCTGAACATGACTCACCTAACAAGGTGAAACTTGGGGATGCCTACCAATATCCAATAAAAGGTAGTGGGGAATCCTCCTATAAGCTAGACTCTAGAAAGTCTATGCAAATGCAAGAAGTATTGTTTGTACCAGGACTAAAGAAGAACCTCCTCTCCATATCTGCATTAGATGCAAAAGGCATGAGGGTTGCATTTATAGATGGCCAAGTTATCATGTGGCCAAAGGGAAAGACTATTAATGATGCAGTAGTGATTGGGGGAAAAGAGGGAGATATATACAAATTGAAGGGCCATCCAGAGCAATCCTTGGTCCATGACATAGCATATCCAAATGAAATTTGGCATAGAAGGATTGCACATGTGCATTACATAGCACTACCACTTGTAAGAAAAGTTGTTGAAGGTTTTCCAGAAATTCAAGCAAAACATGATGGAGTCTGCAAAGGATGTGCAAAAAAAAAGAAGACAAAGAAGACATTTCCAAGTAGCGAGAGCAAGGAAACAAGAATGTTGGAAATCATCCACTCCGATGTATGCGCTCCAATTCCATTAAGTTCATTAAGTGGGTATGTATACTAAGATTCTTTTATTGATGATTTTTTCTAGGAAGACATGGATATACTTCATGAAGAACAAAGATGATTTTTTCAGCAAATTCAAGGAATTCAAAGCCTTGATTGAGAACCACACTGAAAAGAAGGTCAAGACCTTTTGATCAGATAATGGCGGAGAATTCACATCAAATGAATTCAAAGAGTTATGCAAAGACTCATGGATTAAGAGGGATTTATCCACTCCATATAATCCACAATAGAACGGGGTTGCAGAAAGGAAGAATAGAACTATCATGGAAGCTGCAAGAGCAATGCTTCATGATCAAGATCTTCCCATGCATCTATGGGAAGAAGCTGCCAGAATAGCGGTGTATGTACAGAACCATAATCCACACAGAGTACTTGAGAACAAGACACTTGAAGAAGTATTTTCCAGCAAGAAACTAGAAGTCATCCATCTTAAAATATTCAGCTATCCAGTGTACATACACATTCCAAAAGAAAAGAGGACAAAGTTAGATCCTTCAGGAAAGAAGGGTATATTTGTGGGATACTCTAAAAGCTCAAAGGATTACAGAATATACTTCCCAGGATTCAAAAAGATCAATATTAGCAGGGATGTAACATTTGGAAAAGACTCAACTTACAACAAATCCAAAACGAGACCTATTGAAGATCTTGAAGAAACAGAAGCAACCAAAATTCATGACACAACCATGATTGAAGAATTATCAAGAAGAAGATTAGGAAATAGAAGAACCTCAAAAACCTGTAGATCCACCTCAAGAGAAGAATTCTCATAAGAGGAAACCTTCTTGGGTACGAGAAGCTATCCAAGGTGTGTAAAGATATGGGGCTCCAGAAGATAATCACAGAGAAAGAAAGAGAACCATGTCTTGCTCTAGTTATGTAGCCTTATTATGTGATTTCATCGATAAAGAACCTTCCAATTATGAAGAAGTGGCAGAAAGGGAAGAATGGAAGGATGCTATGATCAAAGAGTATTAATTGATCATGAAGAATGATGTTTGGGATGTTGTCCCAAGACCAGAAGGGAAGTCAGTCGTAACTTCCAAATGGATCTACAAGATTAAGCATGTTGCAGACGGAAGCATAGAAAAATATAAATCAAGATTTGTGGCTCATGGCTTCTCCCAGAAAGAAGGAATAGATTATGAAGAAAATTTTGCACCTATAGCCAGATACACTTCCATCAGATTAGTATTTTCTCTGGTTGTAGTGATGAAGTGGAAGATACACCAAATGGATGTAAAGAATTCTTTCTTGAATGGTGTACTGGAAGAGGAAGTGTATGTGGAGAAACCACTCGGTTTTGAGACACATGACAGGGAGGCTCATGTGTGTAGATTGAAGAAATCCCTATATGGTTTGAAACATGCACCCAGGACATGGTACAGCATAATTGACAGCTTTCTATCCAGTTTGGGCTTTACCAAGAGTAAAGAAGATTCCAACCTTTACTACAAGGTTGAATATAGAAACCCAGTGATGCTCCTACTGTATGTAGATGATCTATTTATAATAGGCATGGATGGGTTGATTGCTGATACGAAGAGGAAGCTTGCTGCCGAGTTCAAAATGAAGGACTTGGATATGATGCATTATTTTCTAGGCATGGAGGTGTGGCAGAATGCAGATCAGGGATAATTTTAGGGGCGAATTTTAGCCCAATGGGCTATTTTTCCATGCTTTTCTCCCAAAAAAGATTCGCCATTTTGCATTTTTTGAAGCCCTGTTTCGCCCAATTTTGGTGGGGTAAAAATTTTTCACCGTAAAAATAGCCAAATTATTATATAAATGATATAAAATCCTTGGAAATTAAAAATATTTTTTGAAAAATATCGCCAATCATTTTATAGTTGGCGTTTTAAGAATTGGTAATATTCGCCAACATTTATACACTTTTAAATAAGTATGGTTCCTTAAAATCATCCCTGATGCAGATGGAATTTCCCTAGGACAAGGGAAATATATGGTAGAGATCCTGAAGAGATTCGGGATGGTGGACTGCAAGGCCATGACCACACCTATGGAATGAAACCTAAAGCTATTGAGTAATGCTTCATCAAAAGTGGTTGATGCTACGATGTATCACCATATGATTGGGTCCTTGATGTACCTAACAAACACGAGACCAGATATTTGCTTTGCTATGAACACCTTGAGCTAGGTCCTAACAGATCCGATACATGTTCACTTGGTTACTGCAAAGCATATTCTAAGGTACTTGAGGGGTATAGTTGATTATGGACTCAAGTATGAGGTGAATCATAAGATTAACCTGGAGGGTTATGTTGATTCAGATTGGGCAGGCATTGGATTTGATAGGAAGAGCACTTTAGGGTGTTGCCTTAGTATGGTATTAGGTGTGATCTCTTGGTTTAGCAGGAAGTAGTCCTATTTGGAACTAAGTATAGCTGAACCAGAGTATGTCGCAGCTTTTTCGTCTAGTTGTGAGGTTGTCAAAGAACCTGGTGTTCCATGACAAGTTGAAGCATATCAAGATCAAATATCACTGTATCAGGGATATGTTGGAGAGAGGAGCAGTGAACCTCCAATATGTTGCGATGGATGAATAGATAGATGATGTGTTGAAAAAGCCATTGGCCATAGTGAAGTTTGAATTCTTTAGGGAGAATCTTGGTGTTCTCCAGATTGAGTTTCCCTCCAAAGGGAAGTGAATATTTCATGAGCCATTATGACATGGTGAGGGGATTGGTTCCTTCCATGGTTAGATGCAAGGGCTGACCCATTATGTCATGGTGAAAGGATTGGTTCCTTCCATGTCAGATATGTGTGTTGAGCGATTTTGATGTGACTGTAGGATTGGTTCCTACATGATCAGATATAAGTGCTAAATGCCATTCTTGGAATGGAGGCACTTGGTTAGTTACCAAGAAAGCTCACTTTGGTACTGAGGGCCATTCTAATATGACTGTGGGATGTGTTCTCACATGATCAAATATGAGTGCATGGCCATTTTGATGTGATTGAAGGATGTGTTCCCACTTGATGAGATATAAGGATTGTTTCCATTCTCTAAATGGAGGCACCTGGTCAGTTACCAGGAACCCTCAGTCCGGCACTGAGAGCCATTCTGAAATGGTGAGAGGATTAAGTTCCTTCCATGGTCAGATGTGAGTGTTGTGCCTTTTCACAGATGGTAGTAGGTGCGTCCTATCATGCTGGTGATTGTAAGTGATGTGACTTTCCATAGATGATAGTAGGTGTGTCCTATCATGCTGGTGGATGTGAGTGTTGTGCCTTTTCACAGATGATAGTAGGTGTGTCCTATCATGCTCGAGAATGTAATTGTTGGGTCTTTCAGATAGGATTGTGGGATGTGTTCCTGCATGGTCAGATGTGAGTGCTGGGCATGCCTTTCTGACACGGTGTTGGATGTGTTCCTCTCATGGTTAGATGTAAGTGCTGGGTGGGCCATTCTGACTTAGGGTTAGATATAAGCACTGAAGAAGACCTACATGGATGCTAGGCCTACAACCAGCATGAAAAAGGGTTGGCTTTGTAGAACTTCATGTGACGAGAAGAATCATGAGATAGCACCTATAATGATGATCCAGATTGAGTGATGATCTAGATCCAATGATGATCCAGATCCAATGATGATCTATATCCAGTGATGATGATCCAGTAGTGATGATCTAGATCAAGTGATGATCTAGATCGAGTGATGATCCATATCTAAAGATGAAGATGACTTGAAGATGAAGATAAATTGAAGATGAAGATGACTTGAAGATGAATATGACTTGAATATGACGAGGATTCGATGATGATCTAGATGATATAGAGAAGAAGACGTGTGTTGATAAATTGTGTCAAGAGAACACCTTCCTAGTTAAGAGGGAGTGTTGATGTATTTGTAACTTCGGAATGTTTTCACTTGTATATATTATGTCTTGTACCTCGATGTTTATTCTTGGAAGTGTCTATAATGTATTTGAGTCATGTCATGCCCCGATGTTCCTATCAGGAGGTTCTATAATGTAAACAAGTCATGTCAAGTCATTGTGGATAACCCTCCTATTGTTCAAGGGTTAAAGTCCCCGCAGTTCTAGGGCACTAGGGTTATTAGACTCTCCTAGAGAAGTTGGCCCTAGTAAGTCATTGTCAAGTCGAGAATTAGTATAAATAGAGAGAGAGTGTCTCTATTTATCACACACTCACTCACACTCAGTTGTAGCGCATAGCTAAGGAAGAAGAAGCTGCTAGGGCTAGAAAGAAAGAGGCTACTACTGTCGAGAGATCATCTTACTATTTTTGGGGTTTTACCTTTGGTGCTGATTCTATCTCTGAGGAAGTTTGAAGGGTTTTATCCATTTATGGTTTCCCCAAGGAAAAACACTGTGTTCATTGTCTCCTATGTTTGATTGCAGTGCTTGTTATTCTCTCAGTTAAAGATCCTAATATAATGCTAGCTTAATGTTAAAAATCTAACAGTAATGTATCTGTTATATATTTTTATGCAAAATGTGTTGATTGCCAATCCAAGATATAATTAGCATATGCATCAGTTAATGAATTTTGATTTCTTGGAATATGATTAAATGTAATAAACTCAAAATTTCTTTCCAATAACCTAACTTGCATAAACTGATGTAGTAAAATAGGGTTCCGCACCTAATAAGCTCGATTGAGCTGGGAAACCACCAATTGAGAGTCAAGCCTGACTTCCAGCTGAGTGATACCATGTGACAAAGAATCCCATAAAAGCTCAATAACAGCCCTGTATTCGGCCACATTATTGGTAGCAGGACCTAGGAAAGTACCTCTAGAGGCAGCTAGCTATCCTGAGGGTGAGTAGATGACCCCTGCGGCTGAAGCCAGCTTACAAGTGTGGCGACTAGCGCCATATACGAAACCTATGAACCAATCGGAAGACATATGTAACAACCAACAGATGGTATAAGAACACAAACCGACGAACTATTGTACATAAAATACATACAATAAAAATACAAGAAAAAGAGCTAAGCCTAAGCATAGAACTTTTTCAAGTAGAGCCCATTTCTAGGATTGGGAAGCTTCTTCCCCTCGAAATATGTTAATTAATATGCACCTTTATTAAGCACTTTTGACAGGCCATAAGGTCCTAACCACATAGACCTGAATTTTCCTACCCCCAGGGGTTCTTTTTCCTGATCCCAGAGCAAGACAAGCTCCCCTTCAGAAAAAATCCAAGGTTTGACTGCTTTATCGTATTGGTTTTTGACCCTATTTTTATGAGCCTCATTTGCTATTAGCACATCTCTATGCTACTCATGTAGATGTTCTAAATGTAATAAATGTTCTTGCAGCTTAGTCGTATCAGGTAACACATGAATAGAAATCTTTAAGGAGAAGATTTTGCATTCGACTGGGGTGACTGCTTCCACTCCGTGAATGAGTTGGAAAGGAGAGAACCCTATAGCAGTTTTCACATTGGTCTAATATAACCAAAGTGCAGGATACAACATGATGTGCCAATTGGAATGGGATGCATTAATAGTGCACTTGAGAATAGTGTTCAAGGTTTTATTTATAGCCTCGACTTGACCGTTTGCTTGAGGATAGAAAGAAGATGAATTCTCTTGTCTAAACCCTAGCATAGTGGTCAATTCAGTCATCATACTATTTTGGAAGTGAATTCCATGGTCAATGACAATCTATTTAGGGATACCAGATCATGCGATAATTTGGTTGAAAATGAAAAATGTTGTAGTTTCCTCATCAGCTTTATAGGTGGGAATTGTCTCTTCCCACTTTGTGAAATAATCTACAGTGACAATGATATGTTTGTGCCCCCCATCCGAGACTGGGTTGCACATCATGTAATCTATCCCCCACTTCATGAATGGGCCCACTGAGATGATGGGAAATAATGGAGAAGGATGCGACCACATCTTTTTGGTGTAAAGCTGACAAGGATGACAACATTTCATGGCTTCCACACAATCTTTAAAGATCGTAGGCCAAAAATAACCAGCACGTAAGATATTTTGTGCCGTTGCTAACCCAGATAAAGGACCCCCACATGCTCCATTATGGGAATCATTTAGGATAGTCTCTAATTCTTCTTAGGTAAGACATCAACACAAAATAGAATCTACCCCCCTACGATACAAAGTATCTCCAATAATGAGGTAGTTTTTGGCATGTACGCATAGTTTGTAGCGTTCTTCCCACGAGAAGGTTGTAGGGTACTTTGAAGTCTATAGATAGACAAGTACATCTCCATACCAGGGTTCATAGGTGGAGATAAAAAAGATATGTTCATCTAGGAATGAGTCTTCTTCAATGGCTACATCTTCCTCTATCAGAAACTCTGCAATGAGCTCAACAAAAACTAAGGATTTCTTGGATTTGGCGGATTGGAAACCTAAGTCAAACTCCTTAAGAATGACTATCCATTTATTGAATTTTCCTGTAACTATCCGTTGGGACAAAACATATTGGAAAGGATTAACATCCGCCACTACCATCGTGGCTCTCAGTAAGATGTAGTGATGTAACCTCTGAATGACATACACAGCTACCAAGGCCAACTTCTCGACATGGGAATACCTAAGTTCATGGCTAGATAAAGCATGAATAAGATAGTAGATGACATGCTCTTGGAGCTTATCATCCTCCTAGACTAGTACTACCCCTATGGTTGACTTATATGTGGCGAGATACAATATAAAGTCATGAGAGTAATCTGGTAGGCGCAATAATGGTGCCAACAATAAAGCTTTCTTTAATTCCTTGAATGCAAGTTATGTGATTTCATCCCATACAAATGGGGTGTCCTGCTTCAACAGGCGCATGAAACCTTTAGTAATCTTGGCATAATTTGCAATAAAACATTGAAGAAAGTTGGAATTACCTTGCAGGCTTTGAAGCTGCCTGATAGAATGAGGAGGAGACAGATTTACAATGGCCTCAACTTTCAAAGGATCCACCTGAATGCCTTTGTTGGAAATAATGAATCTGAGCAGTCTCCCTAACTTGACATAGAAAACACACTTGTGGGGATTCAAGTGAAATTTGTAGTATCTGCATTGTTCAAAAATCAAACACAAGTGATCTAGGTGATCGATCCTCTTACGAGAATGTGCTGGTAGATCATGAAGGTAGGGTTCGACAATGGATTTAATGTCATGAAAGGAAAAATTCATTGCCCGCTAAAAGGTTGCCCCTACATTTTTCAATCCAAAGGGCATTTTCTTGTACGTGAAGGTACCCCAAGGAAAGATAAAAGTTTTTTTATGTTGGTCTTCCAGTTTAATTTAGATTTGATTATACCCAGAGAAACCATCCATAAACGAAAAGACTTCACTTCCCACACAGGCATCAATGATTTGATCTATGAATGGTGTGGGTTAGTCATCCTTAGGACAAGCTTTGTTTAGATCTTGAAAGTCAGTACAAACATGTATAGTCCCTTTATTTTTGTCAATAGGAATAGGGTTGGATACCCATTCTGTCAAAGCTATCAGGTAAATGAAACTGGCTTTTAGCAGTTTCTCAACTTCAGCCTTAACCGGTGCCACTTTACGTGGATTGACAGGTCTAAACTTTTTTCGTATGGGTCTAGCATCAGGGTAAGTTCTGATTTCATGTTTGACTATTGATGGATCTATGCCTAGCATCTCCTCATATGTCTAGGAAAATACATTGTGAAATTCCTTAAACAAGGCTGTATAGATCACAATCTCCTCTAGAGAGAAGTTCGCACGGATGTGTACATTTTTCACAACGTTTGGGTTTGCAGAGATGTTGATAGGAATCGTAGTGGAAATTTTTTCCATATTCCCTTCAACAAATATTCCTTCCCTTGGTAAGGGATTAATAGGTGTATCAACATAACCTACAAGTCTCATATGGAACTCCTGGTTCTCGATCCTGCTTAACTCTAGAAGAAAATAGGATTGATGGCGAATATCTTTGCATATCTTATCTTGTACGCACATGGATTCCAGAATTGATTCATCTAAAGGCAAAATCATATCTAAGTAGCCTTTAGAATGCAAAGAATTCACTTCCCAAGTGAGCATATAGGCTTCTTCCGGCTCCTTTGAGACTATGAGAGGGACCAAAATGGGATCAACGGCAATATGAACGATAGCTTGATAAGCTACTTCCGCTGTCGATAAGGGAACTTCAGGTTCATGGTGGGAAGGAATAACCCAAGGATCTATTCTATCAACAACCATTGCTATAGAATTCCCTACACTAGTAGAACCTAGATAATTAATTGGAGCTGGAATATCGAATGTTCCTATCAATGATGCATACACTCCAGCCCCTAAGCTCTCTGAAGTAGGTTTAACCTGATCAACCAATGGTACGGTGGACTCATTAGTTTCCATGTGACCTTTTTGAGTAAAAGTAATTTGGTCTACAGTAACCAACTTCCCTTCATGTGGAAACACTACTACCTAAAATATGACTGATGCAATAGTTGACATGGCTTAAGTCCAACTTCTCCCCAAGAGCAAGTTATAATACAAAGGTGCATCAATCACCTCTACCTCAATAGACACTGTTTTCTTTGCCAAATTAATTTTGAAATCCGATAGGATACCATGTGGATGAAATGACCTTTCGTCGAAAGCAGTAAGTAGGGTGTTCAATGGAACCAGCTCTGGAGATCCAAGAGATTTCCAACAAGACAAGGACATGACACATGTAGAAGCACCCTCATCGACAACTACCCTTCCAATGGTTATTCCACCATGGATGACATCTATCGATAAGGCTACATTATATGGGAGGTGAATTTTAACATCAGACAAATTAAACTTCACCGTGATGCTCGATGACTCCATATTGCCTAAGGCTGCTAAGAGTGCATCTCGCTGGGCGAGACAACTCTGTAACACCTCTAAAGATGACATCGCACAAGGGTCTCTGATAAATATTCAACTACAGATTAGTTTGCTACAGCCCTAGTATTAGGATTGTGCAAGGTATTCTTGAAGACACCTTTCAATACCTTGGGAATAGGTTCGGTAGGTTTCTCAATAGTGAGAGTGTTGGAAGTTTCACCTATCAAGTTACCCTTCTCTGGAGCCTCTGTTTCATAGTTCTTGTTCCTATTCTGGAGTAAATTCTGAGATCAAACTATGTTGATATAATTAGGGTCAGGAGCATTTGGGGTGCCCCCTGCTACATTTGAAGCTGAAGCATAATTTTGTCCTTAGGGAAAAGGATCCTTTAGGACAGCTGATTGTTGGCCTTTTAATAGCTTCTGAGATTGTTCCATAAGTGGATATTGATGGGTTAGGTGATCTTCATGGCACAACTTACATGGGAATTTCACCTTTGTTATTTCTTTTTTCCCCCCATCAGCATTGTTTGTGGGTTTTTGCTTGTTTTGGTTTCCCTCACCTTTTTTTCCTTTCTTCTTTTTCCCACCGGGTTGATGATTTCCCTTCCGATAGGATTGTGCAAAAACATTTTCATTCTGGGGTGAGAGGGTAGCCTTTTCTACCTCCACCATAGAATGTTTGATAGACAACTCATGGATATGTTTAGCCAAAGAATCTATAGTGGGAGATTTCATAGAACCAACCACACCATCGGCATGGGGTCGAGGCTTAGATTTCTCTACATTATGCGTTGTCCTCGGTGCATCAAGGATGATCTCATTTAAAATCCCAGACTGAGAATATATCAAATCTAGTTGTTGGGCCCTGAGGATATCCTCTTCCTCATTGGTCACTCCCGAATTAGATAAATCTTTAGATAGATATAGCAATAGGGATTTAGGGAACCATTGTAATAAAAATTCATGAGAAATAGTGGCTTTGATAAGGGTCTTCCATCTTCTCCACTCTTGGATGTGATTCAAAATATGAGTGGCCTTGTCCTACCAGAAGGTATACAACAAGTATGTCCTGAAATCATATCGGACCGGAAGTTGGAAGTGACTGAGGAATACATTAGCCAAGTCCCAAAAACTGTCAAATGTAGCAGAAGGCAGTTCAATATACCATTTTGCTACAGTACTGGTTAGATTTCTTTAGAAAAACCTCAACCAAACTATATTATCGTTCAATGAGTTGGAAGAGCACCACAAATGGAAAGTGGTGACATGAGCACCTGGATCATCATCAACTTTTCCTTCAAATTTTGGGATATCCGAGGGCATCTTGGTAGGAACGGGTGGCCAGGAGGAGTTATGTCTCACTGGGTCATTCATTAGTTTTGACAAATCTGCCAAATTTAACGTTGCTAGGAAAGAGAGCTTGGGTCTAACCAGAGCATTAGATGTACTAGTTTGGGGATTAGAGGGAATTTCCCCCATGTTCCCATATGTGAAGGCAGGGTTTCCCCCTGCTGCTGGTAGTGAAGTGGTTGGGATACTTTGGAAAGGATTACATCCATCAGCCAATGGATTATTTATATGCGGTGTAGTGTATGAGGTTCTAGCTTCCCCCGTCAAAGATGGGGTTTGGAACACAGGAGCAAGTATCCCTCCACTAAAAAGCAAGAAATGAGAGCTCGTAAAAGGAGTTGAAACTAGAGTTTGAAAACCTTGACCATAAGGATTAGGGTTTCTGAATTGAACCCCTACATATGTGGGTGTTGGACCTACATATGGAGTGGATGGGGGAATGTGGCCCCCATTCCAAGGAAAACCCTAGAAAAATGACAAGGATCCTATAGGACGACTCTGAGTAGTGTGTGTGAAGGAAGTAGGAACTAAAGGCACACTAGGAATCCCAGTGACCATACCACCAGAAGTACCTACTAAACTTGTGGGATCCGGTGGTTGAACCACCCGGCTAGCTGGAGTTAAAGGTGTTGATGTAATTGTGACTTTGGAATGTATTCACTTGTATTTCTTATGTATTGTAACCCAATGTTTATTCCAGGATGTATTTGTAATGTATTTGATTCATTTCATGCCCCAATGTTCCTATCAAAAAGTTTCTATAATGTAAACAAGTCATGTCAAGTCAAGGTCATTAACTCTCCTATTGTCTAAGGGTTAAAGTCCCCGCAGTTTCGGTGCACTAGGGTTATTAGACTCACCTAGTGAAGTTGGCCCTAGTTGGGTTTAGTCAAGTCAGGAATTAGTATAAATAGAGAGCTAGCCTCTCTATTTATCACAAACTCACTCACACTCAGTTGTAGCGCATAGCAGAGGAAGAGAAAGACATTGGGGCAAGGAAGAAAGAGGTTACTACTGTCGGGAGATCATCTTACTATTTTTGGGTGTCACTTTAGTGTTGATTCTATCTCTGAGGAAGTTGCGGGGTTTTCTCCATTTATGGTTTCCCTGAGGAAAATCACTGTGTTCATTGTCTCTTGTGTTTGATTGCTATGCTTGTTGTTCTCTCAGTTAAAGATCCTAATGAAATTCTAGTTTAATGTTTAAAATCTAACATGGTATTAGAGCTAACCTAAAAATAAGGCACTATGCAGCTGCGGGAACTAGGGATTCCTATTTTGTGGATCTCTCTTCATATATTTTCAAAAAAATTAGGGTGGAATAAATCTCCTCCCTAGGGCGCATCTTTCTGTCGAAGCAAAATCCAATTCTGAGGTTTTTCAGTTTTGGACCCAACACTGCTACCGAAAATTAGGGCTTTTCACAGAAGTGTAATTTTTTAGTGAGCCCAGGCTTGGATTGATCTCCTCCCCAAAATTTAAGTTAGGGATCAAATTCAAAGCATTTGGTTGGACAGAAATCTGAAAAAGCAAAAACCCTAATCTGCTCCTGAACTGACACTACAGGATTTCAGCTCCAAATCCAGATCCGACATCTTGACCTGGTAATATATAAATCTTTTGTATTTCCTTTTGAGGTTCTCAGTTAATATTTCTCATCATACCAATCTTGATGAAAATCTTGAGGGAGCTTATAACTTTCGAGCTTGGAAGTATAGGATCTCCCTGGTCTTGGAAGAAAATGAGGAAGAAAATGAGTTGGAATCCTACATCCATGAGGAGGTTCCAGTTCTAGAGGTAGATGAGGCCAAGGCATTACATAAGAAGAAGTTGGTTATGGAAAAGAGGATCATTACTGATTCAATCAAGGATCACCTCATTCCACAAGTGTCCTCCCTCAAGACACCTAAAGCCATGTTTGATGCCCTAACCAAACTGTTTGAAGGAAAGAACATCAATCGGAAGATGAATCTAAGGAACCTGTTGAAGAATGTCAAGTTATAGAATGAGGAGACCATCCAGTATTACTTCACAAGGGTCTCCCAGATCAAAGAACAGTTGGAAGCAATAGATGAAGAAGTGGAGAATGCAGAAATTGTGATGACAACATTGAATGGCCTCCCTAGGTCATGGGATTCTTTCATCCAAGGAATCTGTGCTAGAAATAATTTGGTCAAGTTAAGTAGACTGTGGGAATAATGTTCTCAAGAAGAAAATATGGGAAGTGAATATCAAGCTCTCATAGTACACTCCAAGAAAGGAAGAAGGGAAAATGATCATCACCAAGGTAAGCATTCTCATCAGAGAAAACAATCTTGTAAGATGGGATCCATCCAAACTCAGATGTTATACATGCGATGAAATATGACACTTTGATAGAAATTGTCCCATGGATAAGAATGGATCCAAGAAGAAGAATAACTCCAGAAGAAGACATCATGCTCACACTTCTGAGGATGATGATCCTCCCAGGAAGAGAGTAAAACAAGAAAGTGGAGACTCTTCAAGTGAAGATGAATATTTTCTGATCTCTGCTCTCACGGGAACTGTCACTCATGGAAGAAAAGATTGGCTTATTAATAGTGGGGCTTCTGAGCACATGACAGGTTTCAAGGAATCCTTTGAGAAACTATACGAACATAATTCACCCAATAAGGTGAAGTTTGGGGATGACTACCAATATCCCATAAAAGGTAGTGGTGAATGCTCCTACAAGCTAGACTCTGGAAAGTATATGAAAATGAACGATGTCTTGTTTGCACTAGGACTGAAGAAGAATATTCTATCCATATCAGCATTGGATGCAAAAGGCTTGAGGGTTGTATTTGTAGATGGCCAAGTCCTCATGTGGTAAGGAGGAAAGAATATTGATGATGCAATAGTGATTGGAGAAGAAGAAGGAGGTTTATACAAATTGAAGGGCCATCCAGAAAAAGCTACGGTCCATGAAACAATAGAGCCAAATGAACTTTGGCACAGAATACTTGCACATGTGCATTATAGGGCACTACCACTTACAAGCAAATATGTTGAAGATGAAGTTTTCAGCAAGTTCAAGGAATTCAAAGCCTTGATCGAGAACCACACAGAAAAGAATATCAAGACCTTTCGATCAGATAATGGTGCAGAATTCAAATCAAATGAATTCAAAGACTTATGCAAAGAATCAGGGATTAAGAGGGAGTTGTCCACTCCTTATAATCCACAACAGAATGGGGTTGCAGAAAGGAAGAATATAACCATCATGGAAGCTACAAGAGAAATGCTTCATGATCAAGATCTTCCTATGCATCTATGGGTAGAAGAATCCAGAACAGCAGTGTATGTATAGAACCGTACTCCACACCAAGTACTTGAGAACAAGACTCCTGAAGAAGTCTTCTCCAGCAAGAAATCGGAAGTCAGCCATCTAAGAATATTGAGCTCTCCAGTGTACATACACATTCCAAAAGAGAAGAGAACAAAACTAGATCCTTCAGGAAAGAAGGGTGTATTTGTGGGATACTCTGAAAGCTCGAAGGGTTACAGAATATACTTCCCAGGATTCAAGAATATTGACATCAATAGAAATGTAACATTTGATAAAGACATAGCGTACAACAAATTGAGAAAGAGACTTGCTAAAGATCCTGATGAAGTAGAAGCACCCAGAATTCATGATACAACCATCAACGAAGAAATTCAAGAAGAAGATCGAGAATTTGAAGAACCACAAAGACCTGTAGATCCACCTAAAGAGAAGAATCCTCACAAGAGGAAACCTGCTTGGGTACGACAAATTATCCAAGGTGTGGAAATATATGGGGCTCCAGAAGAGAATCACAGAGAAAGAAAGAGAACCAGATCTTGCTCTGGATATGTAGCTTTACTATGTGACTTTATAAATGAAGAACCTTCCAATTATGAAGAAGCCTCAGAACAGAAAGAATGGAAGGATTCTATGATCGAAGAGTATCAATCGATCATGAAGAATGATGTTTGGGATGTTGTCCCAAGACCATAAGGAAAGTCATTTGTAACTTCCAAATGGATCTACAAGATCAAGCATACTGCAGATGGTAGCATAGAGAAATATAAGGCAAGATTCGTGGCTCGTGGTTTCTCATAGAAAGAAGGAATAGACTATGAAAAAACCTTTGCACCTGTATCTAGATACACTTCCATCAGATCAGTACTTGCTCTAGCTGCAATGATGAAATGGAAGATATACCAAATGGATGTCAAGACTGCTTTCTTGAATGGTGTAGTGGAAGGGGAAGTGTATGTAGAACATCCACTTGGTTTTGAGACACATGACAAGGAGTCTCATGTGTGCAGATTGAACAAATCTGTGTACGGTTTGAAATAGGCACCTAGGACATGGTACGATAGAATTGACAGCTTTCTATCTAGTTTGGGCTTTACCAAGAGTAAAGCAGATTCCAACCTTCACTACAAGGTTGAAGATGGCAACCCAGTGATGCTTCTACTGTATGCAGATGATCTATTTGTAATTGGTATGGATGGTTCAAAATGATCTATTTGTAGATGATCTACCAAGTTCAAAATGAAGGACTTGGGTATGATGCATTATTTTCTAGGCATGGAGGTGTGGAAAAATGCGGATGGAATCTCCCTTGGACAAGGGAAGTATGTAGTAGAGATCCTGAAGAGGTTTGGGATGATGGACTGCAAGGCCATGACCACACCTATGGAATCAAACCTAAAACTATTGAGTGATGCTTCATTAGAGACAGTTGATGCTATGATGTATCGTCAGATGATTGGGTCCTTGATGCATCTGATGAACATGAGACCAGACATTTGCTTTGCTATGAACACCTTGAGCCAGTTCTTGACAAATCTGAGACATGTTCACTTGAATGATGCAAAGCATATTCTAAGGTACCTAAGGGGTACAATTGATTATGGGCTCAAGTACAAGGTGAATCAAATGATTAACCTAGAGGGTTATGTTGATTCAGATTGGGTAGGAAGTGCCATCGATAGGAAGAGCACTTTAGGTTGTTGCTTCAATATGGTATTAGGTGTGATCTCTTGGTTTAGTAGGAAGAAATAGTCTGTGGCACTAAGTACAGTTGAAGAAGAGTATGTCGTAGCTTGTTCAGTTAGTTGTGAGGTAGTATGGCTGCGGAAGCTACTATCTGATTTATTTGATCTCCAAATGGATGCTACTTGTATACATTGTGACAACCAGAGTGGCATGAAGTTGTCAGAGAATCCAGTGTTCCATGACAAGTCGAAGCATATCGAGATCAAGTATCACTATATCAGGGATATGGTGCAGAGGGGAGCAATGAAGCTCCAGTATGTTGTGATGGAGGAAGAGATAGATGATGTGTTGATGAAGCCATTGGCTAGGGTGAAGTTCAAGTACTTCAGGTAGAAACTTGGTGTTCTCCAGATCGAGGTTTCCTCCGAAGGGAAATGATGAGACCCAAAGCCATTCTGACATGGTGAAAGGATTGGTTCATTCCATGTTCATATGTAAGAGTTGAGCCATTCTGTCATGGTGAGAGGATTGGTTCCTTCCATGTCAGATGTGAGTGCTGAGCCATTCTGATGTGACTGTAGGATTGGTTCCTACATGATCAGAAGTAAGCACTGAATGTCATTCTAGGAATGGAGGTTCCTATTCAGGTAGCTCATTCTGGGACTGGGGGCCATTCTGATATGAATGTAGGATTGGTTCCTACAAGATCAGATGTGAGTGCATGCCCTTCTGACATTGGTTGTCAGATGTAAGTGCAGAGCCCTTTCAACATGAATGATTGGTTCCTTGCATTGTCAAATATAAGTGTTGAGCCTTTCTGAAATTGGTTGTCAGATGTAAGTGCAGAGCCTTTTGGCATGGAGGATTGGTTCCTCGCATGGCCAAGTGTAAGTGCTAAGCCTTTCCAACATTGGTTGATGGATGTGAGTGCTGGGCCTTTCTAATAGGGTTGTGGGAGGTGTTCACACATGGTTAGATGTGAGTGCTGGGAATTGCCTTTTTGATATGATTATAAGATTGGTTCCTACATGATCAGATGTAAGTGCTGGGTGGGCCATTCTAACTTAGGGTCAAATATAAGTGCTGGAAAAGACCTACACAGATGGTAGGCCTACAACCAACATGAAAAAGGGTTGGCTCTATAGAAATTCCTGTGACGAGAAGAATCATGAGATAACACCCGTGAATATTCAGTGTTGATGATACAGCAGAGATGATATAGATTGAGGGATGATCTAGATCCAGAGATGATGCTCCATAGATGATCCAGATTGAGGGATAATCTAGATCCAGTGATGATGATCCAGATTGAGTGATGATCCAGATCCAGGTGAATATGACTTGAAGATGAAGGTGACTTGAAGATAGAGATGACTTGAAGGTGAGGATGATGAAGACTCGATGATGATATAGATGATACAAAGAAGAATACTTGTGCTAATAAATTGTGTCGAGAGAATACCTTCCTAGTTAAGAGGGAGTGTTGATGTAATTGTAACTTCAGAATGTATTCAATTGTATTTATCATGTAGTGTAACCCGATGTTTATTCCAGGATGTATTTGTCATGTACTTGAGTCATATCATGCCCCAATGTTCATATCAGGAAGTTTCTATAATGTAAACAAGTCATGTCAAGTCAAGGTGGTTAAATCTCCTATTGTCCAAGGGCTAAAGTCCCTGCAGTTCCGAGGCATGAGGGTTATTAGACTCACCTAGTGAATTCGGCCCTATTTGGGGTTAGTGAAGTCAGGAATTAGTATAAATAGACAGCTAGACTCTCTATTTATCACACACTCACTCATACTCAGTTGTAGCACATAGCTGAGGAATAGAAAGACACTGGGGCAAGGAAGAAAGAGGTTACTACTGCCAGGAGATCATCTTACTGTTTTTGGGTTTCACTTTGGTGCTGATTCTTTCTCTGAGGAATTTGCGGGGTTTTCTCCATTTATGGTTTCCCTGAGGAAAAAAACTATATTCATTGTCTCTTGTGTTTGATTGATGTGCTTGTTGTTCTCTCAGTTAAAGATCCTAATGAAATGCTAGCTTAATGTTTAAAATCTAACAAAAAATGTAGTAGGTATACTTGTTATAGGGGCACCTACCGAGGGAGTTGGCACCCCTTCAGCCAGAGTGGCTGAGGTGGAAGTAGAAGAAATTTCTCTTGCAGTAGACATTAGTCTTCCCAGAGGGACACCAATCACAGGTGAATTGAAAGGATGAACCTGAACAATCACAGAATCATTTAAGTCAGTTAGAGGTGAATTAAAGTTCCTTGCAAACTCGTCAGTGTCCAAGTCTTCTATCTCAACTGTAGTTAAATCAAAATGGTTTTCCTTAAGTTCTGGTTCACCCAGAACTTTACTGACTCCTATCGGTTCAAAAGAACCATCCGTGTCTAATCTCCACCTTTGAGGGGTAGGTGGAGGTTCCAATGTGATAAGCAGAGGAAGGTTTTGCAACCTTTGTGACCTTCTGACAAATTGGTCCTACATGATTATAAATTTGACTCTTCACACCCTAAGGTTGGCTAAACAAAAACAAACCACAGAGAAATCACTACAAAATTTCCTAAAGTCTGAACAATCACAAGGGATATAAGATATGATTTCTTGAAGAAAGATGAGAGACATTTTCTTGGCGTCCTTCAAGAGGTTCTTAGGCAGAAGCAGAGGAATCACCCACTACCCTCCTACACTTTCAACAAGGGTTACCTTCCAAGTTTTTCCAAGGTGAACTAGAAATAGCCTTCTGGTTTACCTATGTATAAACCCTAGATGTCAAAGACACTAAAGGCTACCTTAACTATATAAATAGTCTGGGGGGACAGTTGCAAGGCTTATTCATATGCATGTGAAGGGTAGGAAATCCCAAAACTCTATCTAGGACAGAATCCCCAGATGCACAAAAACCTTGGTCTATGTTTTGACAAGGAATCGGAGGGTTATCTCCTCAGTCCAAGCCTCCACACGGCCTCGTGTTTAACTCCCATTTGAGAGGAGATTCCTAGATACTATCAACACAGAGAAGGATTTACCTATCGATTGGCCAACTACGTTTGAATTTAAGTAATTGTGGGGACTTTACACTTCCTATCCCACAAGTCTATCCTAAGCTAGTAGGTGTATGACCCTATAAAACAAAACTTACTAATAAATTTTAAATTATAGCGTTCATTTTAAGGGATGTTCTTAGTCAGAGGGTAAGTGGCATGAATGACTATGATATTATAGACTTGATAAGAAAAGTAAAAGGGTGTATAAAATGAATTCCAAAACAAATTATAACTACTTAAATCAAGTTTCTTTTTCTTTTTGTAGATATGAAATAATGAAATTACAAGTATGAAAAGACTAAGACTTATTTTTTGTAATTTTTGAGATTTTATTCGAAAATACTGAAAATAAAACTACGATATGCAATTAAAATGAAAATGTTTCCAATGTTTTTTCTTCATTTTTAAAACTCTTCAAAAATTACTATGCACCTAAATGCAAAATTTCTTGAGTATGCTTGAATAATCAGACCATAAAGCAAGCAATATGAAGTAGAGCAAACTTGTAAGAACCAAATTCAACCACCTAAGGAGGAGACTTGGCAAACACCTATCTTGAAAAGAAACAATGAATAAAACCCATTGAAATCACTAAAGGGCAAGTGACAAACTGGAACTACTCGAAAGTAATACCGAGTACAAGGTATCTAAAATTCTGATCACTAATTCATATACACAACACTGAACCTATCACCCAAACAAGATAATCCACTTCAAATCACTAAGTGAAAGAGGACTCAAACAACCAAAACTCAAGGGCTTACTAAAAAGCACAAAGTATGGTGTACAAGACTTTTAGACCTACAACAAGATGCCAACACTAGAAGACCTGAAAGCAGAGCAAAATCCAAATAAGACAGGGACAAGCAACCCTACCTAAAAATCTGCTGCTAAAATATGTATGCAACTGTCTAATAGAGCAACTCGCGTACTGTACACGACTATCCTATGGATCAACCCATGTATACAAGTTGTTGTACGCGACTATGTAGCACAATAACCCACATACACAACAAATTTTTTTGAAAAATAAAAAATAATATAGGTCTCTAAAACACTACTGCAAATCAAATACAAGATAGAAAACCATACACTGAATCAGAGCAAAGACTGGGAAAGTATCTACAGGACTAACCCACAGCAGGCTAGACTCACCAGTGGAGTTGCTAGTTTTGTTGTTCAGGATTAAGCACCCATGTAACCTAGGGTCTGGGGTTACCAACTTACTACTAACCTTGCAGACAATAAGCTTTACCAGAGAATAGAAAGGAAATAGGAAAAAATTCTTGACTTACCTGATTATTGATGGCTGACCCAATCTTGATATAACAAAAATACATGAAATAGACTCAACACAATGTTGGAAGAATAATTCTCTTTATTAACAATCAGTGAATGAGATAAGAGTACAACCCAGCTTCTGAGACAATGAATCCTCTACAACCAAAGAACTTTGAGTTCTGCTACTCAAAGACTTCTGAAGATATACCACCAGCATAACTTTTCTCTCCAATCTTGATTGATTAATACCCTCCCCATGGCCTCTATTTATACTTTGGGAAATAGAGTGATTTCGAAGGTTGGGGTGGTTGAAACATTTGGGATAGTTAAGGATTAGGGCCCAACTAATCTCAATTAATCACATTTTATATTTTTTAAGGTCAAAATAAGGTGTACACAACTATTGATATAGGTAACCCACGTATGACACATGAGTTGCTCATAGGAAACCCGCATACGCTGATGTACGCGGATTGTAAAGCAGATAGTCGTTTACAATACACGAGTTGCAATGGAGATAGTCACGTACGCAACTCAAGACTTAGAAAATTTATATAGCAAGCTGGTTTAAGGGTAAATGCATCCCAATTCATGCCCATATATAGTGTTTTGGCAAACTTCAATCCTAATATGTCCTTTTGTGTACCAACATAAAGAATGTCGGCACTCAGACGGAGAAGTGCCACTTGGGTTGATAACAAATAGACTAGTCACTTGAAAGGTATAAATAGGGAGGCTCCCTCCCTCATTTATACACACGCTCACTCACTCAAGTTCGCATGAGGAGAGAGAGAGAGAGAAACAGAGGAGAGAAAGATAGATGCAGAAGACATCTTCTTATTTGATCTGATAATCTTGTGATACAATATTTGTGACAGAACTATTCTGAGGAAGTTTGTGGGGTTTTCTCCTTTATGCTTTCCCTGGTGAAAATATTTATGTCTTGTGTATCTTTTGTATCTTTTGTATATTGTTTTACTTATTAGTATTTCAAATAAATATCCTTATCAAGCTAATTATATTAGAAAAACTAACACTCTTGAGCCTCATAATGAAGAAGAATACAAGGTTGCACCACTTAGATGTGAACTAGAGAATTTGGTAGAAGAGAAGGCCACCCTAGTGTCCCTACATGAATAGGGTAATATCAAGCACAATTATGATAATATTTATTATTTTTGAAGCATCTATGTTTACTTACAGCCACCTAAGCCATGGGAGGATGAAAATACCTCACTTGCATATGAGGGCTGCAAAATGAAGGACAACTGCGAGGGATATGAATTCACTTCTAGTTTCTTTGTTGGTGATCACAAAATAATTGCAAAGGAGGATGATGTTGTCAATGGTGATAAGGAATATTTTGTATAAGATCCAAAAGGAGAAGATATATCATATTTTAAATCATCATTTCATCTTCCTCATGAAGTGGAAAACAAGCCCCCACAAGTTGGGTGTGAACTAGAGAATCTGGAGGAAGAAATCATGCAAAGGGGTAATTGCAGTAAAGAAGAAGGGGATGATTTTCCTCAAGAAATCCACTCATTTTCTTGGCCTTTGAATATGGATGAAAAGAATATTCAATAGGCCTTACACCTTCTCCATGCCACACATGCTTTAGTGTCACACTAGCTTTGGATATCTGCTTCATTGGAAGGACAATCTTCTCTTTTAAGACAAGGGGGAGATTCATAAGGCATTGTCTACAATCCAAGGTGACTTCTTACAATTTATTCCTAATATATATATTTTTTTTGAGCTTGTTTATGTGTTGCATGGATCATTTTTGAATTATGAAGAAGAGATTTGAAAGCTCATGCAATATTTTTTTACCACCCAAGATTCCTTGAAGAGCACTCAATGTGCACTCCAAGAGTCCAAGATGGAGATAGATCAACTTCATGAGAAGTTGCAAAGATATTACATTCCCTACTACACAACATTCATCCATCCTCACAAGGATTATTGAATTCTTGATCATATTTAGGAATCTCATGAGATGGTGGATCACGAGATGCATTTAGTTTTTCATGCACTTAAGGACTATGCAAACAAGCTTGATGAGAATCAAGCACTTGATATTTCCTAGAGAAAACTTGATTTTTTTTATGGAGAGAGTCTCTTCTCCATGGAATAGTGAGATGATCTCATCTTAGTTGGACTAGACAATGATGAATAGGATGAAACCATAAGTTTGGTGGATGAGTATTGCAGAGAGTTGATTCATAGTTATATTTCTTCACCCTACTCTTCTATTTTAGCCACATAAATTGGGGATGAAAAGTGGAAGAAGGAATTTTCCTTGTTCGTTCCACATGAGGAGAAGGAGGATCCCATAGGTGTTCATGATAAATTGATGAATGCACCATTCCCTTCTTAGCAGAAACATAGGAAACCACTTGCATTGTTTGATGCCTCTTTCATTCAATTGCACCCTTTGAGTGGACCCAATGGCAAAGGGTTGATCCATTGGAGTTGTACACTAGTTCCATGTTTGGGAGATCATAATATTTCTTTAGGTTAGAAAGACTCATGGATGGAGAAGTATAGGAACATATTTCTACCATTCGATGCCATTCATCCACATATGTATTGGGTGGAAGATGACATGCCACACATGGACTCTTCTTGTAGAAAAATTTATGCTGATGGTCATTTGAAGGAATCTAAGCAAGCAAACTACCAAGAGAAGTTGTTGAGAGATATATCTTGCATAAGGTAGCCTCTATGGAGGAAAATTCACACATTTGGATGGATTCTTGCACCCTTTGACCAGTGGAAGAGAGTTGAGCCATTGGATGTGTTCACATGGATATTTTGGTTGGAGTGGAATTCCATTCCCTTGTTGAATGAGGAGGAAGATGTTTGTATTCCTTGTTTTCATTCTCATATGTGAATTTGATGCATCATTTCATTGTGAGAAGATTGGGCATCCTTTTTTGTTGGACGATGCTTATATTCATTGGGATTGTACATGGGATTTTCACCCTTGTCACTTGCATGATTCAAATATTCCTTATGATTTTATTTCTGTCCCTCATAGTACCTTTCACGATGGTGGTTTATGTATGAAGTTGATGAGCTTAGGAGCATGGACATTAGATAGTGGAATATTGGCATTCCTTGAGGTGTCAAGTTTCTACCCTTGACACTACTACATGGATACTTGTAGTTGAGGAAATGGGATCCATGAATACCTTTTTTGAGGACTTATGTTGGATAGAATTCTCACTGATGGGGATGCAATGCAAGAAATGGGACCCTGGAATTGATTTTCTATGGAGAAACTATTTACATGTTGTACTTATGGAGAAATTCAACCTTTCTTCACATGAGTTCATTTATGCGATATCATTTACCAGTTCTCCTACATGGGAGATGAATCCCTTGGGTTAACAAATTTTGTACAACCCTGGATTGATTATGCTTCAAAAGAAGCAGAATCGGGAGGGGAGGATTGTAATTTCCCTTCCTGGAAGGACGTTGAAAGTGTTGACCTTTTCAAGCACCTAAGGGTTCAAAAGTTGAATTAATTAATTTACCTAGTTAGTTTTGATTATTTCATACTTAGGAGGCATGTATTAAGTTAATTCCTAATTATGGATTATATATATGTCATTATTTAATTAATATGAAAATGATACATGTGGGAATTAATTCCCATGTTAGGAGGGCACATTAGGAAAGACAACTTTCCTTGGATGACAAATATCAACTATCAAGAAAACATGCAAAATCAATATGTCAGAAAAATATGGAAACTGACAAAAGATAGGGAAAAGCAAGCAGTCTCAAAAGAATAAAGTGAAGGAAAAGAAATTAGTGCAAAAGCAAGAAACTTTGTTCAAGGCGAGGAGTAGTTTCCATTTTGATGAAAGGATGCAAGCAAGGAAATATAAACAGTCATAAACAAGGAAACTTTTAATTAAGGAGGGATAATTTCCACTTTGGGTTGAGTGATGCAAGTAGGGAAACATCATCCTATGACTAAACTTACTAAATTCCTCAAGAGGGGTGCACTCTTAGCTTAGAGTTAGGGTTTTCAAGTGGGTAACTTGCCCAATAGGTGGATGACTTTCTCAACAATTCACTCAAGTTTTATTTAAGGATTATTCCAACTCCATTTCTTAGTTTGGATTGTTAATGTGTTGATGTATTGGGAAGCTAAGATTTGAAACTAAGTGATGAACATTAGTTTTGTTGGGTGATGCACCCCAAGTCCCCATTCCCTACTCTTCTATCTCTCCCATTATTCATTGAACACATATTTCATTAAAATTGGAAACATTTTATTACAAGAACATGACCAAAATCAATTGTTTTGGTTATTTTGGAATTCTAGATTCACTATATAATTACAAGTTTAATGAAATATGTGTTATTGCATATAACAACGGAACAAGGATAGACCATATATGATTTAGCTAGAGATATGATAGTGGCATTCAACCATTAGTGATGATATTTCAAGCGTATCAATCATATCCTGAAGTTTCCATTACTTGCATACATTTGAGGGTTTGAATCTCCAAGTCTCTCTTTGATTATATCTTCTAAAACATTAGAGTAAATTTGATGTCTAAAATGGGACTCCTAAGGAAAATGATAAAATAGTAGTTAAAATAATAAAATAATAGTTATTACTTTTGGAGGAAGAATGAAAAAAACTACTTTTTTTGTTCGTATTTTCGACATATCTCATGTTTTTACTCAAATTCTAGGTGGGAGAGCTCGTTGGATGTGAAATTTAATCCCGCGTCCAACGAGTACCCACACTGCATAATTTTGTTGGACCCCACTACACCAAAAATAAGAAATACTTGATAAAACATGATGATGACATCATCATCACGTTTTATCGGGTATTTCTTATTTTTGGGGTAGCGGGGTCCCACAAAAGTATGCAGTGTGAGTACTTATTGGATTTGAAATTAAATTCCACATCCAACGAGCTCTCCCACCTGAAATTTGAGTAAAAACACAGAGAGATATGTCGAAAATACGAACAAAAAATGTAGTTTTCTTTTATGACAATTATGTCAATTCAACCATTATGGTTGAATCATTTTATTGAAATTATATTGGTTCTTGGATTCTAACTCACAAAATTTATTGTTGGCGTGTTTTCTTATAAGGCCCATTTTAGACCCCAAATTTCCTCTAATGTGCCTTGTATTGATGCACCTTGTTAAATAATTCTATATTGTAAGGTTTGTTGTTACACAAAAATCTGTATATGTTGATGAAAATTTGAAACCAAGAACAAGGACCTGTCATCAGGAGTGGTGGTTAGTCCACATTTTTATATTCCCAGAGGTGCGACGATTATACCATGCGGTTGTACTAATACTCCAACACCCCCCCCCCCTGATGGCATAGCTCAGGGGAATTGAAACTTAGAATTAAAATAGGATAACATGTTATAATTTAATCATACCTGGATCTAGTAGCAAACAAAACTATCACAATTCTCTAGGGTTCACAAAACATTGCACAAAATAGCTAAAAAACTGAAATTTACATGCACACATGAATTCAATAACAGATATTATTATGAATTTCCAACATGTAACTATGTATGGAAGTGACATATAGTATAATAGGAAAAAATCATGAGGCCTTGGATTCCGTGTGGATGCATAACAGTGTCGGCCCAATATTTGACCCTCAAATCCCCCTAGGTGGACCGATGAGCCTCCTAATCATACTAAACGGTCATGAATGGAACATAAATGAAAGGAGTGGGTGAGAACATGGGTGAGTGGGAGTGGATTTAGGAGAGCAATAAATTCCCAAGAGAGTCCAAAAACCACCAAAAACAAGCACTAGTGCCTCAAGTTGGACCAAATCCATGAAATTGGGAAGTGGAGCGCATGTTGGTTAAATGCCATCAATGTGGGTGCCTGGGTTTTTAGAATGACCAACCTAGAGTAGCTCAATTTTGTAGAATCATCAACCGAGATTTCCTCAACTGTCATAAATGCCAATTTCCCTAAGTCTAAACCATAGGAAAACACTACATAGAAGCAAATGAATGTGTATAAGGTATAATACTATGGTACTAGGATGGATTAATACTATAAAACCCCTCCTTAAGCCTTACTTAGTACTAATTAACCAAACATATCATGGATTCCTTGGAAACAAAAGTTCAAGCCATCTCATACAACATAAAAAATCATTTGTCCATAGAAACAAGGAAAGGAGGAAAACCACATTGGAACAAAATATCCCCTCAAAAATAGACATGGAGCCAAAAATATGAAATTGAATGGTAGCCATCACCATGCATCACCCACTACAAGAAGATATCTTAGATAGGTGAATATGTTCTCTATGATGCACTTGGTGAAAATGTCACCATTTTGCTCTGCAGACAGGCAATACTGCAAGGCTATCACTTCATCGTGCACCAAGCTACGGATGTAGTGCATGTGTATCTCAATGTGTTTGGTCCTATGTCTCTACACTAAATCTATGGAAAATATTGATTTCACTTTTATTGTCACACCAAATGACTCTGGGTGAATCAAATACTCTATGTTCCCAAAGAATTCCTTGCAACCACACACATTGTGTAGTTGCATTCATTGTTCCTCTCTACTCGGCCTCAGCTGAAGAAATGGATATGGTGTGTTTTTTATTTATTTACCAGCATATAGGAAATTTTTCTATCATGAATACATAACCTGAAGTGTATTTTATGTCAATGGTATCACCATCCCAATAAGAATCAGTAAATCCAACTAGTTCTAGTGGAGAACTAGCAGCATAGTGCACCCTAAAGTGTCTACTTCCTTGCACACAGTGAAGGATACTCTTGGATGCCTTCTAGTGGATATCATGAGGCTGATTCATATATCTAGATACATAACCTACATCATATTCTAAATCATTCTGAGAATGAATAAGATACAATAAAATCCCATCTAGATGTCTATACAACGAGCTGTCCACCAATAGAGAGTCACCAACTTCACCTAGTTTGATACCATAAAGGAATGGGCACTTGGATGCCTTACATTCAGCCATATTAAACTTAAATAACAGGTCTGAAGCATACTTTTTTTGTTTTATCTTTATTCCTCTTTCATATTTCTCAATTTCCAAACCAAGAAATTGCTTCAACAATCCAAGATCAGTCATTGAAAATTCACTATGCAATAAGGATTTGATTGACCCAATTTATTTGATGTTGATACCTGTAATCAAAATATTATCAACACAGAGTACAAAATCCTGCAATACATCACCAACATTCTGAAAATAAAAATTTGGATCAGATTTGCATCTTTCAAACCCAAGTGATATCAAAACATTATCCATCTTGGCATACCAAGCACTGGGGGCTTGCTTGAGGCCATAGAGTGAATTCTCTAATATGCATACAAGAGAAGAATTCTCTTGGAAAAATTCATGTTTCTGCATATATATCTCCTCCTATAGGTCACCATGAAAAAATACACTTTTTACATCCATGTGGTGAACCTCCCAGTGCTTAGAGCCAGCGATGGCTAAAACTAGCCTAAAAGAGTCCATCTTTGCAACCGGTGCAAATGTATCTGTATAGTCCAATCCTTAGATTTGAGAGAATCCTTTGGAACCCAATATGGAATTATATTTTATATCAGACCCATTAGCATAAATTTTGGTCCTATAGATCCATTTGCATTGCACTAGCTTCCTCTTGGAGGGAAAGGGAACCAATTCCCAAGTCTCATTTTCCTATAGAGAGTTGAACTATTCTTGCATAGTTGTTTTCAATATTGGATCAAGTGATTCATCCTGATATTTTTTAGGATCAGACCCAAAAATCATGAATTATTTCTCAGCAAAAGTAACTTCACTTGCAAAGGAAGCAGTGTGAAATTGTGATCTAGTCTTCCTAGGATCTAGTGGATTGCCAGCTAAATCCTTGGTTTCCTGTATGGTTTTCTTATCCCATTTGGGATGAATGGGTGATACATGACCATAATAATCATATTCAGCCATATAATAATCATAAATATCAGAAAGATTTTCATCACTTACATCATCTTGTGGTGGAGGACTACAACATTCCCCTAGTGCTAGTTCGAGCTTTGGAATGAGGTTTTCTTCGAATTGCACACTTCTTTCTATGAAAGTATTTTGAAATGAGGGATCAAATATATTGTAGAAATTTTAATATTCATCATATCCAATCATTATGCACTCCTTTATTTGTGGCTGCAAGGCCTTTCTCTTCTCTAATGGAATCCTAGCCCAAGCCCTTAATCCAAAAGTCCTGAAATGAGAAATATTTTGTTTGTGACCAAACCATGCTTCATATGGTGTTTTTCCATCTACTGATTTGTGAAGAGATATGTTTTGTATGTATTCAGAAAATTTGATGGATTCTTCCCATAGATTAGGACTCAAATCCTTGGCTTCAATCATATAGGTTTCCATCTCCTTGAGTGCCATGTTCTTGCACTCTTCCACACCATTCTATTATGGTGTCTGAGGGGACCTAATGCTACACTTGGATGCAACATTCCTCACAAAGATGATGAAAACTCTTATTCACATACTCTTTTCCATTATCAATCCTAAGGAATTTGATCTTATTCCCACACTAATTCTCAACTAAGGCTTTCCAAATCTTGAGTGTTTCAAACACTTCATCTATGAAGGTCAGCAGATACCTTGATCCTTGAGAAATGATCAAAACATTGAGAAATAGTCTATGAAGGTAAACAAATACGTTGATACTCCATATGAAGGTGTAGGGAGAGTTCCAATAAGATCTGAATGCACCAATCCAAGCACTTTAGTAGCTCTCCTTGACTTGCCTTTCTCATAGTTGCGTTATTGATGCTTGCCAATCACACAACCAATGCATGGGCCATTGGAGATCTTGATATAAGGAATACCTTCCACCATGACTTCTTTTCTCAATGCCTAGAGGTATTTGTAGTTTAGATGGTCGAACTTCTCATGCCACAACTTGCTTGACTCATTGGCATGATTTAGGATTGAATTCCCTATGGAGTATGGAATAAAATGGGAGAATTTGTACATCATAGATTGATGGTTAGCAAACCCCAAAGCCACCACCTTGTTGGTAGAGATTTTATATGTCTCCATTGTTTATGGAGTAAATGTTACTCTCATATATTCACCGGTGTGTGTCATTTGGTATACTGATAGTAGGTTCACTACCAAGTCTTGTACAAATAATCCATTATTGAAATACCCATCTTCTAAATCGATCCTTCCAATCTATTTGGATTGGATCTCTGAATCATCACCCATTCGAAGAGTTGGGCCATTATCTAAATACATGGATGTGAAGAAAATAGTGATAGAGGCCATGTTCTTTGATGCTCCCAAATCAATGATGAAGGATGAAGAATCTGAAGAACCAAGAACAAATGCATGGCATATTTCTTTGTTGTTTGAGCCTGAACCTCTATCCTTCTTCCTTGCACCCTCTAGAACTGAGATGTTGTTCTTCTCCAACAGTCACACCATCATGTCTATGGTCTTATTCATACATGAAATCTTTATATTCCACCCTTTTTGATAGTATATGCATTCGGTCTTCTTCTGCTTCTTCTTATCCTTGTCCATTAGATGGATTCGAAACCCATGCAGCAAGAGCTTGTTACTTACTGGATTTGATGGTACCCATATGCACTAGATTATATTTTTCTTGGGTCAATGACTCCATGAAGCTAGCTAGCGATGGCATTTTCCAGTTTCGAGGTATGGGCTTGCTAGAGTGAAATGTGCTTACAAACACAAAGTACTTTGGCCCTAGCTTCGAAAGTATGGACAATATGAGTTTTTCATCCTTATTTTCAATGGAACATTGCTTGAGTTGAAGCACCAAAGACTTGAATTTGGTAAATAAATATTGGATTGTCTCATAATGAGTTGGAATCAAGGAAATGAGCTCATTTTTGAGCTCGTGACTTCTCATCTCATCAGGCTTCCCGAACAAAGCTTCAAGCTTCATCCATACTTCATTTGGGGTAGCTAGAATGTCAACATTGAAGAGAAAGTCTCTCGAAATGCTGATACAAAGCATTACAAATGTTTCATCAAGACTGTTGAAGAACTTCAATTTGTCAAATGTATAGTTTGGTTCGACTTCTATCCCCATGGTGACCCTATACAGGCCTTTCAACCTCAGTTGAATTACCATTTCAGCTGTCGATTCGAAATAGTTGAATGGTGTTAACAAGGCATGGTTCTGCTCCATTTCTACTTGCGCTCTTGGAGACAAATTGTTGAATGTACCTGCAATGAAAACTCATGAATCTATCTCAAGAACCCCTCTAACAACAAATCAAACACACTAGTTTTGATTTACATCTCCAAAGAGCTATGATACAATGTAAGGTTTTCTATTAAACCAAAACATGCAGATGTTGATGAACATTTGAAACCAAGCACAAGGCCCTATCATCAAGAGTGGTTGCTAGTCCATGTATTTATATTCCTAGAGGTGCGGCAGTTATACCATGCAGTTGAACCGATACTCCAACATATATATTATTTATAAGAGATATTTCCACATACATGGATGTAAATGGATGTTATAAACATTCTCTTTAATTTTTATATCAATCTGAATATGTATGACTAAGTTTTACTTGATTTTACCCAACCTAGTATAGATTTGCACCTGGAATTCACTAGTTTTATAATCAGATGCATAATTCAACCTCTGATTTTCCAGTTCCAATAATTATTGTTATGATGTTTCATTAAAATGTTTACATAGGTATCAAATGTTTCTGGTGCATCCTGTTGGTGGTAGTAGGGCTGAGGTGCGACTGGGGGGGCGTAAGCCGGAGTCACATGACCGAAACACTGAGGTGGACATGAGGGTCCATGGGTATGGTGGTGATGTGTCATGGGAGCATATGATTTGGTGGCTCCAGGCTGTGAGGTAGCCCGTGAGAGGTCAGGGCCAGGGGTAGGATGTGCTATGGAAAAAGGTTGAGGATGCGAAGAGATACGGCCAATGATGCCGTCGGCAGCGTGGGATGCCCCCGGCGCATCGTACTGGGAGGACTCACCGCGAGGGGCGTCAGGTATGATGGTATAGAGATAACCCGACTGGGCATAAATGAGGTTGAATTGCTGGGCCTTAAGGATGGCCTCTTCTTCAGACTGGGGTCTTTCGGATGCCACATCCTTAGCAATAATAGGAAGAAGGGATTTGAGGAACCAATCGAGGAAGATCCGGTCATCTAATTTGATCTTGCATAAGCTATGGCGTCGACACCACTCATGAATGTGGTCCATGATGTGGGTAGCGGTGCTTTGTCTGCATGATAGGAGGATCTCAACGCCTACATCATAGCAAACGGGTAACTAGAAGAACTGCAGGAAGGTCGAGGCAAGGGAAGCAAAGGTGGCATGGATTCCATGGGGTAGCTCGATATACCACTTGGTCGCAGAGCCAGTGAAGGTGCGCTGTAATAGACGGAGGTGAATGGAGTCGTCCACTATGGAGTTGGAGGAACACCATAGATGGAAAGACATAATGTGGTTTTGTGGGTCCTCACCTGCCTTGCCCTCGAACTTAGGGATGTCAGAGGGGAGCTTGGTGGGCATGTGAGGCCACACCGAGTCGTGTTTGATAGGGTCGTTGGTCAATCTGGCAAGGTCAGGTAGGTTGAGGCTAGCCATGAATGGCAAACTGGAAGAAGGATGTGACACGGTAGTGGGTTGGACCAAGTTGGGGCCGATGCCCCCAAGTGGAGGGGTAATGTGAGGGAGGTTACCCCCCAGTGGGGGAACTAAGGTGGTATAGGACGGTCCTGCACCACCATGGGTAGTATGAGTCACTGATGGAGTGGGGATGGGTATTCCTGCTGCGGGAATAGGTGCCATGAGGGGAACGGTAGACGGGGGCCCCGTGGAGGGCATACCCAAAGTAGGTGTGGTAACTGGTGTAGTGGTGGATGTGCTACCAACGGTTCCGACCAAGATGGGAGTGGGAGTCACGCCAGCCATGGGGCTAGTAGGGGCAGTGTAAATGGGGTTCTTGAACTCTGGATCAGAATCGGAGGTAAAATAAGGGGCGTCAATATCTGGTGACTGTGTCCTATGCCGCTGACGAGTGGAGTCGAGTGACAAGGCTCGAGATCTATGATAAGTGGTATCAAGTGAGGATGGTCTGCATCGATGATGGGTGGTGTCAAGTGAACCGTGTTGTGGGGGTTCACCTCTAAGGCGCCGAGAATGTCTCGGGAATTCAATGGTGACAAATGGTGTCAAATCTCTGTGGGTTGAGGTGAGTAAAAAATAGCTCAAAAACCCTAATGCAACCGAGTGTGCAGAAGGAGAGCTCAAAAAATAGGGCACTCAGGCCAACAACCAACTCAAAACACCCACTGTAACAGCGTGCTACAATAGGCGGAGTGTCAACAGAAATGGTCAGAATACCAACAAGCAGCAGGTTTCCTACAAAATAAAAAAAATGGTGGACTCGCTAGACCAAAAGGAGGTAAGGGAGCATGCAAACACATAACTAAAAGTATTTTGAATCAATTAGACATATCCTCTGCAAGGTGATGAAATCCAAGTCAGACAATATGAATAGGAAAGCCAAGTGGCTGAGATATCCCCCTACCGGGAGGGACACCAGGAAATCAATCCTAGAAGAATGGCAACTAAGATACCCCGTTCATGACACGTCCAGAAAGGTAAATCTGCCACTTGGTCCTTTTACCGCAATACCCCTATACAAGGATATCCCGAGAATTGTGAAAGGTAGCCCTTCAGTTACTGAATGGAGTTTGGTATTCCACTCAGGCCTCCGGAACCAATCTCATGACTTCAACCCTCCTAAGGGAGAGGCCTTCTGGTAAACTGGTTGTGACCGTGCCAAAAAATACTAGGGGATTTTGGTTCCCTAAGTGGACAACAACTATGTCTCAAGTGTAAGTAACCGAGGGGTGTTATTGGAAGCCTATCCCCCCGATCCTACCTAACTACAAAGATTCTTTTGTGTTCCCCAAGTGGGGTTAGAAGGTTGGTTGAGTTAAGTATTTTTTAAGTCTCACTTGAATTAGGTGACAAAGTGTGTGCTCATGAGGTGATGAACTAACGGTAATATTGAACTAACAGTAATATTGAATTCAAAATTTAAACATGCAAAATTTTCTAAAATAAGAATGCTGAAATTTTAAAAACAATGCTGTAAAAAGGTAACAGAAATAATGGTGTAGAAAAGGCTGTAAGGGAGGAGGGCTGTAGGTAGAACAGATGGCTGTGCAGATGCAGAAAATATGGTAGCAAAGGGGCTGGGGTCAAATATAGGAAAAACTGCAGAAATCAGACCGCGGGTCTATGGCTGGATCGGGCGGTCGAACCGCAGGTTTGAAGGAAACAGGCGCGGACAGGCCGCGGGTTTCGGGCTGACAGATGCGGTCGGGCCGCAACTGCGGAAGGAAAAGACGCGGTCGGGTCGCAGCGAAGGGGCTCAAAGGCGCAGTCAGGACACATGAAAATGGTCGACCGGGGCGGTCGGACCGCAGAAAACAGGCTAATTAGCCGCGTCCGGATCGCAGGTAATAGACTTGAATCCGCCGATAGGGCGCGGGAAAAAGTTTGAGAGCTGCGGTCTGGTCGCAGGTAAAGGCCTGAAACACGTGGTCAGGCCGCGACTGCGGAAGGAAAAAATGCGGTTTACGACAGCTGAAAGCGACAGCCGAAAGGAAAAAACAAAAACTATTGCAGAAAATAAAACATCGGAGTCGCCAAAACTGTGGCTAGGGTTTTACCCCTAGCTTGTGCGAATGAGCACCTACTAAGGAGAATGGACTCCTTAGTAGCAGTTCAGTAAAATGGAAATAAAAATGCTAAACAGGAATAAAAACTAATCTAAAACACGTGCATGAAACAAAACAGCAAAATATAAAGAATGGTTTTTTATTGATATTACCTCCGATGTGGAGGTTGGTGAAGCCCTTTGTGCTGATCCGAGAGGTTGCTCCGAGCTCCAGCTACTCCTTCTCTTTCTTCGGTGGTGGAAATGGGCCAAAAGGGGCTCTCAATGGTGAAAGTAGCTCAAAGGGTGAGCTAGAGTTTCAAGAGCAATTTTGGCAGAGTAAGGATGCTTGTAATTGTGGATGTGAAATAATGGGTCTCCATCACTTATTTATAGTTTTTTAGTGGTGGAGTGCTGGCCCATGGTTTTTGGAAACCATGTGGTTTAGGGCAGCTTGTTTAGGGTTTTTTCCTCCTTTTTCCTCCTTTTTATTTTTTCTTCCCTTTTTAGGGGATTTTGCTATTTTTAGAGGAATTTTGGATATTTTGGAGGAAAATGTGTTTTTATGGCCTTTTGGAGGCTTTTTAGTGGGATTTTCAAGGTTTTCAAGGGAAATATGGTAGGAAAATGGACAAATGAGCCATATAGTGGGGTAGATAAGGTAGTGAACACTTTTTGGGTATTAACAGTATCCTCCTTCAATTATTTGGGAAATCCTGAAGATGAAGCTAGTGAGCTGTCCTAAGAGCTAGTTTTACCATTGCAATCTTTAGAATCGGTTTTAGTTTTTTTTTATATGTATAAACCTGAAAATAATTACATATAAATTCATTAAAGAGTTATAAAATCTTCTTAATACTCTCTTAGCTTCTGGTTTCTTGGAAAATTCTAGTAAGGGTTTTGCTTTGCACCTGTTGGGACTCCCAAAAGACTGTAAGTAGACTTCAGTGGAGCTGATGTTAGAAACATAAATGGGCCCAAATATAGGTGATTATTAACTTTAAAAAATAGTATCCTTCCCTTCCTTTTTGATCCCACCTTTAAATACCAGTTACTCTCTCCTCAGCTTGCTAATTTTCCCATCTATCAGCTAGTTATCTTAAAGTTTGATTTAAAATTTATTACAGCAAAGTTGGTGAGCCTAAATTCTGATTCAAGAACATTAAAAATCCATTATGAATTTCCTTAACTCATTTAATTTAGGAATATTAAAAATCCATTATGAATTTCCTTAACTCATTTAATTTAGGAACATAAAATATGTGTTGATACCTAAGAATCCCATTATCTTCAAACTTGTAACTTGTATATCTTTGAGATACATTTTCCTATTGTAATCCTTCCTTTCCCTAGTAATAATATCCATATGAAATTACAACATCAAAAATTTGTACTCTTATTTATGTTTTGCACATATTGATGAATGAAACATGCATTGCATGTATCCTCTAACTAATTACATCATCAACCTTTTTCTCCTTTCAGTTTATATGTTTGTTTCAAAATCAAACTCACATAGAACTATAAACATCTTAATTACCTGCTTGGGATTTAGATATTGTTTCTCAAACATATATTTTATTCCACTGTGATTTGTCCTCAACTCAATTTTCCTTCCCAAGAGATATCGCATCCACCTTTTTAACACATGCAAAATGGGAGGAAGATCCAAGTCGTGTGTGGCACACTTTTTCTCATGTTCTTTAATCCTTTTAGATTAATTATAGACCACATGTCCTTTCTACTTAAGGAATCCACCAATTCCCTCATGAACCATATCTGTGAATACCATAAAGTTTTTATTTGGATCCACAATCTTAAAAATTGGTGTGATGGTAAGCAATCTCTTCAATGCCAAACAATTTCTTCACATTGCAGCATCTACTGGAATTTAATTCCTTTCCTCTGTAATGAGGTAATTAGATGCACCACTTTATAAAAATGCTTGATGAATATCTTGTACTATATATCCAATCCCATATAGGATATGACATTCTATATATTCATGGGTGTATGCTAACTCATAATAGCTTCAATCTTCTAAGACTCTCTTTCTATTCCTTCCTCATAAATTATATGTCCCAAGCAATGTATCTACTTCTAATAAAAAGAGAACTTACTTAGCATAAATTTGATGCTCTCTCAATACTTGCAACACCAATCTCAATTGCTTTGCATACTTTTCCTCGGACATTGAATAAATAAGAAATTCATCTAGGAATATGAATACAAACCAATATAAATATTTTCTAAATATCTCATTCATCGAGAACATGAATTTAGTTGGTGCATTAGTTAACCCAAATGGAACCACCACAAACTCGTAGTGACATATCGAGTCATGAATGTGGCCTTGTTGATGTATTCTTCTTTGAAACTCATATGATGGAAACCAAATCTCAAATTGATCTTATAGAAGACCCTTTCTCCTCTCAACTAGTTGAACAAGTCATCAATCTAAGGAACATGATATTTATTCAGTAGGGTGACCTTATTCAACTATCTGAAATTGATGCACAACCTCAACACTAAATATTTTTTTATTTACAAATAACATGAGTGTTCCCCAAGGAGACACACTTAGGAATATGTACCCCTTCTTCAAAAACTCTTCCATCTACATCTAATATTATTTAATTTTTTTGTGTTGATTATATATGTAACTTTGGAAATTGGGGAAACTACAAGCATCAAATCAATAGAGAAATCAATATCTCTCTTTGGTGGAAATCCTTGAATTTATTCAAATAAATAAAAGAATTATTGTAATAATATAAAGTCTTATAGGATGTGACTTCTACAATTCTTTGGATCCTCTACATGACCTACGTACAATTGGCATCCCTTCTTAAAGTATCCTTCTAGTTGTAATGATGATATTTCCTTGATAGAAATTGGCCTCAAAATTCTCTTCAATATTCTTTTATTCCCTTATTCATGAATCCAAGTAAATATCTTGTTATGGAAATCTAATACCATATAATGTTCATCTAATAAATTCGTCCCAATCAACACATCATAAGAACCCAATATTATTGTGTTCATATAAACAACAACATCCATTCCATTCATAGTCAATGGTTAGCCTTTAACCCACTCATTAAGTTTTCACTTGGTTCCTATAACACTACAATAAAATACCTTTTTTGGGGTAGTTTTTCTAAATCCCCTTCCCCCCCACCCAAATAAAAAGATTAGGTCTTTGGGAGTGGTTCTTAAACCCCCCCCTCAAAAGTCCTGATAATTGGACTTTTGGGTGCAGTTTTTTTAAAAATGCCCCGAAAATTCCAATTCTCAAGATGTTTGGGAGGGGGGGGGGGGGGGGGTTAGAAAGAGACATTGAGGACATTGAGGCAGTTCTTAAACCCTTCCCCCCAAAATTATTGAGAATTGGACTTTTGGGGGCAGTTTTTAACCCCCCCCAAAATAAAAATTCTAATTCTTGGGACTTTTTTGGGGAGGGCTATGGAAAGACCTCGCCTAAAGGTTATTTTTAGATAGTTTTTAAACCCTCACTCCAAAAGTAATGATAAATGAATTATTAGGGGTGGTTGTTTTAAAGTCACCCAGAAGTCATAATAATTGGACTTTTGGGGGTGGTAGTTTGAAAATATACCCCAAATGGTATAATAATTAGGTTTTTTTTTTTAGGGGGGTTGTTTTAAATTCGTCCCCAAAAGTTATGGGAATTTGGACTTGTGGGGGCAGTTGTGATCAAGATTCCCTCAAAAGTCCAATTTTCATTAATGATTTTTGGGGTTTTTAATTAAACCCCCTCTCCCCCCATAAAGGTCCTTTTTAAGGCAATTTAAAAAAAATCATTTAAAAGCCATGATAATTTGGACTTTTGGGGGTGGTGGTTATATCACATTTGACTCCATCATATTTTCTTGTAGTAGCGAAAGTGCTCTGTAGTCATTTTCATCATGACCTAATAATTACAAAATTTACAATACATACTAGTTGGTGCACTTACAATCTTCTGTAAGTACAGACATTCTTAAGACTTGTGGCCCCTAGTCTGGCATATTCTACACCAAGGAATCCCTCTGGTGTTTAACGGATTCGGAGCTCCTGCTGCGGCATAGTTCATGAGCACCAATAAATTATCTTTATGGTGTCTATCTATTATACATCATGTACACCATAGTTCTTCTTGAAATTCCTTTCCTCTCTTAATGTCCTGGAGCTACACCGTAAGGTTGGGAAGCTGTGACTAAAATTTGCGTCATTCTCGTGCCAGTATATCCAATCGGTGAGTATTATAACTTCATTGCTATCTCCAAAGATTATGTCTATTACACAATATTATGTTGCATCAATGGGGTTCGGATATGTGGTAACAAGGTGGCAATAAATCATTCCTTGTGCTATACATCTAACATTTGGAAGCTCAATTTGGCCATTAATGTCCTAAATATCTGGTTAAAGTCCTAGAAAAATTATGTTGATAGTTGCTTAATTTATTTGATCATAGTGATGTACTTTGATTCATATTTTGGATTTTTGAACTCATTTATCATACCCACTCGAATCTCATTGAGTGTTTTCTGGAAAATCCTATTAGCACTATGGAAACTTTCATGTACCAGTCAAGTGCATGACCTCGCAGAGTCATGATCATCTATGCTTTCTTGATATTCTCATATTGGATCTATCGCACAGTCCACATAGCTTCACAAATGAACCAATGTTGTTATGGGTCCTCCATTCCGTTTCCATCTCATATTGGTAACATAATGTAAGCTTCAGCCATCATATTTACTGCTGGTACAGTAAGAACAAAATTTTGGTTAGCCAAACTTGCTTTTCTGTTATTTATAGCGTTAGTACTACTTGTATTTACAAATGCACTTGGGGATAGGTGTAATACTCCAAAAAATCATAAAATTTAAATTTTTTCCATATGACAATAAATGTTAAATGATCGCCTAAGAAGTTTCAACTAACCGCTACAGTTAACATTCTTAAATATTTGAAACTAGATACTACAAGAATAATTTACTAATATATATATACCACACATTTATTATGAACAGTATATAAAAGAAAGTATTGCAAGGTCAGTCTAAATGAGTATGAGATGGAGTGTATTGAATTTAACTGTTTAAGTTCCTAGTAAAAGTAAGATTTTAATAAATTGTTCTTCTTGTCTTACTAAAGGGGATTTTGGTTGTGCCCGTGGCTTACTTAGATTATTGAATATAATGCAGACAACCGGTGTTATTTTTAAAGGTTCTTTTATAGGTAATACCTATACTTCCAGTTCATAATTAAGATCACTTATCTAGATCAGTAGAAATAAATGCTAGAGTACTCATTTAATTTAAATATTTTGGTTACTGAAGGTATTGAAAATGTATATCCCTTCCATAAACTTCATGTTTATGGATGCAATGTTTGTTGGTTCTTAACTTCCAAAAATAAAATTTTGTTATGTTTTAGAAGTCATAAGATAACTATACCTAAACCACCTTAGTCCAGGTTTATGGTTATAGATGCAGCATGGTTTTTATGTATTTACATGAACCTTTAAAAATACAAAACCAAAGAATATATGCTAACCCAATAATAGAATACATATGAAGTAGACATTCTAAGACTAAAACAATATATGCACAAATTTTTAATATCCTAACTACACTCCAAACCAAGCATGAACTATATATCCTAACTACACTCCAAACAAAGCATGAACTATTATCATTTCTACTTTACAAGCTTTTGTTTTTATAAAACTTTACTATGTAATAGTTATTAACACATTCCTATTTTAGGGTTAATGAATCATTTAAAACTATACAAACACCCAAAATATATCTTTGTTGGTGGAAACCATGTGTTGGAAATAGAGTGGAGGAGGGTAGAAGTAAACTCTAACATGATTAGAACACTTCAGCCCTAAACCCTCATTATTTTTCATTGACATTTTGCTGTGGGAGGTGGAGAGACTGGCTAACAGGGCTTCAACCTTTTTGGCGTGTTAACTGTTGGTCCCTCCATGGAAGGCTTTGTGGTTTGAGCGAGCTTTGACACTGGTTACCATTACTGAAACTTTGTTGCTTCAATCCATTGTGGTGCTGTTATCTCAGGCTTTCATGGAATGGTTATAAATTGACCTTGGTGCTCTCATTAACCACTTCTCTTCCACTGTTTAAAAAAAATGGCAGGTCGACGGTGTGGTAGTTATCTCTGTTGGAAAGAATTGGTAAGCTTCTAATGAAACCCTCTATCCTTCCAATTCATTCATTTATTTAATTAGCTAGAACAAAACATTTGCTGACATACAGGTGTAAATAAAAATGTTGTGCAGGTTATTCCTTTCTATCTTCTCACCGTAGAATGGAAATGAAGTTTTCTTGTTTTCAATATTAGAATTGAGGGTTACTTTGCAGATATTTTAAGAGTAGCCCATGTGAGTGGGGTTTTACAAAATCTATAACGTGGCTGAGAGCATAAGAAATACAAGGTAGAACTTCTTCTTATTTCTTCTGTAATTTCGATTTATTTTTTTTATTTAAGAAAAAAACTTTGATAGTAACAATATTGAGTATTGTTTGTTCAAAATGTGGTCGTATGTGGAAGCTCGTTGAAAACACTACTTGAGATGGGATCATTTTAAAATCACACTGTAGGAATCAACTGCTAAAAATACACATCTTAATCCGAGTAAGCCTCGGTTGTATACCTTGAGGTTCCCCTAAGCAAGATGTGGAAGGCTTAATTGGTGAAGTTGTGTGAGATTAATTCTATATGGATGTAGGGTTTAACGACTGTAAAGGTTGGTTTTTTTGATATTTTAATAAGCAGTATGGCTTAATACTTGTTATAATAAAAGATTGTTTAAATGATAATAAATAGGGTTTTGAAAACTTGTATTGTTTTAATTTATCCTTAATTTCGACAGTGATAACTACTTTGGTTCTGAGCTCTATTGAAGAAGATCTTAGAAAGACTAGGATTTTTGGTTCTTCTGTGATACAGTTCGGAGATAGGAAAAACTATACTATACTTTTTAAAGGTTCTTTTGTTTATTTTTACCTGTACATGGTGTGTTAAGGATTTTTATAAAAATAAAAACTCTATCTTAAAGAAAACCATGAATTTGATTATGGTTTTTAATTTGTAAAATTGTTTATTATATTATAAATCTATTTGTGAAGGAAAGATTAGGTTTTTTATAAAAACTACTACGTGTTTATAAATTAACACAAAAAGGAAAGAACTTCTTGGTTGAAGGGTTCGACTCTGTAAGCCGAACACAACTATTTTATGCTGATTTTTGAAGTATTTTAATTTAAATCTTATGAATATAAAATTAAATAAGTTCTTGAATTTGTTTTCAATAAGGGTTTGGGTAAGAAGATAATATTCTTACCTTGAAAGAAAATTATGACGAAAGCTTATGTTATAGGTTTTTTTTTTACGGTTTTGACCTAAAACATAATATTTTCTTTTTATTTATTACTCTCCATTACTTGTTGTTTTTAGTGTTTAGTAATTATAATGTTTAGTGTTTCCAGTATTATTGTAATTAACATACTAGTTTATTAGTAATACTTAATTTACTACTATAATTAAAATTTATTGTTTATATAATCTAATTTGATTTGTTTGCATTATTTTGCCATACTAATTTTAGTAATTATATATTCATAATATTACGTATAAACCCTATAGAAAATTATTTATATTGTGTTAAGATGAACACAGTTAAAAACTATGTAGTAAGATTTAATAAAAAATTCTTTATGGTACTTATAAATAAAATTTAATAGTATTTAACTGGAAAGAATGTTGGAGTTAAGGAAATTTCTTTTATATCATTCCTAGAAATAAACTAACAATAAAAGATAAATGATCAAATTTCATACACATCTTAACTTTCTTTACTCATTATTCTAAATCACCTATTGTAATAGAGTACTTCGCTATTAGGTGAGTGGAAAAATACAGTAAGGTAAAATCATACACTAACCAAATAAATCTAACCCTAGAATCCTTTATTTAATAAATTTAACCAATAAATCCTTTAAGTAAAACTGGTTTACTCTATTTAAATTGCAGAAACAACGTATCCAAACCTATAAGTAAATATATCTTAACCACATTCATTTCAGTACTTGAATTTACATAAGATAGATAAAATAACATTTAGAACCTGAGAACTTGTAGAGAAGACAATAGTCGAAGGATCTTGCTCCACCCAACCAATTCCTAAATATAGCTTAGCTGCTAGTCTTAGGATCCTTGAACCTATCCACTAGTCCACCTGGTTGAAAGCACTGGGTGAGAGAATGGGCTCTAAACCCTTGCAACTCCACAAAACTACTCAACATTAATACTTCCACCTTTTGCAGTAAAGAACTCACTAAATAAGTTGCACTAGTTTAGTAAATCAACATTTCACACTTAAACACGTCTGCCTTTCCCCTCCATCGAATATCTTTTGCACCAATTTCACTTCAGAAATTTAACAAGTAAAAATTGAACAGCCACTATTGAATTTGATGGGTAGTTTATAAGCATGCCTAGGTCTTTTGGTTATTTTTTCATTTAATGAGCCACCTGCTCTTGTTCCACTTTCTTGGGGAACATGACTACAAAAATAGGTAAGTTGCCTCCTGCAACAACTAGAATTAGTTTGAGGATGCTTCCAAGTGTCAATCTTCTCTCACGACAGTCTATTCCACCTAGTGACCAGTAAACACTCATTCAACAACCTCCTTAAGTTGTTGTCTCATCTTTTATTTATTAATTAATAAAATATTCAGCATAATTAATTAGAATCATCCTTGACTCCACTTGGTCAATAATCACAAACTTTACAGTAAAATTAACATAAAATGTTTTTGCAATTTGGGGTATGTGACATACTAATCCCCTTAAATATAACATTGTATTCAATGCTATTTTATTCATCATCGTTAGATCTACCCTGGAACAGAATTGGATATGATGCCTGCATATGACTCTCCAATTCCAAGGTTTCTTCTTATGGACTAAGGTGCTTCCATTGCACCTTCAGCTGTCCAATGGTGTGATTCTGGAGCAAGATCTCCCTCTTGTCGAGGATACAATCCTGTTCCACCAGAAAATATCCTTTGGGTTCCACTTGCACATCATTCCAATTTATAACATGACTAGCATCATGTACATATCTTTTTAAAATAGTAATATGAAAAACATTATGAACTTTTAGATTTGGTGGTAAATCTAGTTGGTATGTCACCTGTCCAATTCTGGATAATATTTCAAAAGACCCATAGTACCTAGGTTCCAACTTAGCACAACTTCCTAACTTTAAAGAGCTCTTTTTAGGTTTTACCTTTATGAAAACATGATCTCCCACCTGGAACTCTTTCTGAGTTCATTTAAGATCTGCTTGACTCTCAGTGTCTGTATTGTGCAACCTTAAAATTACCTTGTACCTGCTTCACAATTAAATCCATATCCTTTAATAGCTCAAGTCATAGTACTAACCTGTCAACTGGGTTACTTAATGAGATGGGAGTATTGCATTTTCTACCATACAGAGTTTCAAATGGGATATATTTTGCTAAAGCTTGGTAGTGGTTGTTATATGCTAATTTAACCAAGTGTAAGTAGTCGTCCCATTTACTTGGTTGTTCTCTAACATACATCCTTAGCATATATTCCAAGATTTGATTCACCCTTTCAGTCTGTCCATTCATTTGCGGATGAAAGATGTATTGAAATTTAAAGTAATATTCAAACCTTTAAATAGAGATTTCCAGAAGTTTCCCGTAAACTTAGGGTCGCTATCATAAATTATAACTTTCGGTATCCCATGTAAACGAAATATTTGTTTCATAAATATTTCAGCAATATTAGAATCCTTATGAGTGGTCTTTACTGGTATAAAAGAAGCTTCCTTACTGAGTTTGTCAACGACTACCATTATCGAATCATTCTGATTATGATTTCTAGGAAAACATGTAATAAAATCAAGACTGATTATTTCCCATTTCCAGCTAGGGATGGGTAATGACTGTAATAAAATGGCTGGATGTTGATGTTCAGTCTTAACCTGTTGACATTCAAAACACCTAGAAATATATTCTTCCAACTTATTCTTCATATTCGGCCAAAAACAATCTTTCCGTAACATCGTTATTGTCTTTTGAGAGCCAAGGTGTCTCGAGTAAGGAGTCTTATGTATTTCATTTAAAATCAACAGTTTAACTTTAGGTACATTGGGTGTATAAAGCCTATTTTTATAAAGTATTAACCCTTTTTAATTTAGACTATAACCTATACTTAAACTTTCAGTTAATTTTTCTGCCACTTTAGCTTGTAATTTCTGATAATTTTCATCCAATTTTACTCCTTTTTGCTGATCTTCTAAATCTATTCTATAAGTAGTGATTATTGCCACAAAATTTAATCTTGCATTTCTACTTAAAGCATCAAAGGCTTTATTTTATTTTCCCTTGATATGTTGGATCTTGAAATCATACTCACTAGGGAAAGCTAGCCACCTAGCTTGCCTTGTGTTTAAATTTGGTTGATCCAACAGATACTTTAAATCCTTATTATCTCTCATTAACATAATTTTTCTTCTTATCAAGTGATGGTGCCACATCTTTAAAGAATGTATGACGGAAGCCAACTCTAAATCGTAAGTAGCGTAATTTTTCTCGTGAATTTTAAGTTTCGTAGACTCGTATGCTATTATGTGTCCTTCTTGAGTCAAAACCCCACTAATACCATCTTTACATGCATCATTGCATACAACAAAGTCCTTGTTAGGATCAACAATTCTTAAAATTGGTGCAGTAGTTAATAATGCTTTTAGTTTCTTAAAACTTTATTCACATTTTTTATTCCATTCAATTTTATTCCCTTTCTTCTATAAAGAATTTAAGGGATTTGTGATGCTTGAGAATCCCTCAATGAATCTTCAATAGTAACCAGTGATCCCCATAACTGATCCTACATTAGTCACATCCTTTCGGACCGGCCATTTTTCAATTGCCTTTATCTTGTCTAGATCAACTAAGATCCCTTCTTTAGTTATTAGGTGACCGAAGTATTGTATTTTATATTTAAAGAAATTGCACTTACTGAACTTAGCATAAAGATGATGTTCCCTTAACACTTGTAAAACAATTTTTAAGTGTTCCTCATGTTCTTCTTTAGTCTTAGAATAAATTAGAATATCATTAATAAAAACCACTACAAATTTATCGAGATATTTATGTAATACATTATTCATTAAAAACATGAAGACAGTCAGGACATTAGTGAGCCCAAATCGCATGAAAACAAACTCATAGTGATCATATCTGGTCCTAAAAGTTGTTTTAAAATTATCTTCATCTTTGATATGGACTTGATGATAGCCAAATCTTAAATCAATATTTGAAAATACTATTTCTCCACGTACCTGATCAAACAGATCATCTATGCGGGGAAATGGGTATCTATTCTTAATGGTCATTTTAGTGAGATGATGGTAATCAATGTATAAGCGTAGAGTACCATCCTTCTTTTTAACGAAAATGGCAGGTGCTCCCCAAGGAGACACGCTTGGTCTTATATGATTTTTATCAATAAGTTCCTTTAATTATGATTTTAATTCTCTAAGCTCCAATATATTCATCTGGTAAGAAGATTTTGAGTTAGGCACTGCACCAAGTACCAACTCAATATTGAAATCCAGTTCCCTTTACAGAGGTAGTCCCAAAATTTCCTCTAGAAATACGTCCGTATACCCCCTTGGGATTGGTATATCTTCTAATTTTAGTTTATCTTCTTTATTACTATGTGCTTCGTCAGTTACAGTTACAGCAAAATCTTTACATTCTTTTCTAACAATCCTCTTTAGTTGCAAGGAAGAAATCTGTCTGATTGATGTTTTCCTAGGAATTCCTATTACTGTTACTGTTTCTCCTTCATTATTTACACAAGCAAAAGTTTTATCAAAATAGTTCAAGACTACTATATGCTTTTCTAACTAGTCCATTCCAATTAACACATCATAAGAGCCTAATGGAAGTACATTTAGCTTCGCAAAATTTTCAAACTGATTCATAAATTAAGTATAGTCTTTCACAAAATTAATTACTTTTCTTTTTTCTCTTGTAGCTAAGTGAACTAACCATGACTTTGTAAATTTCTTACTGCTAAAATAAATTTCTCTACTAAACTGGGAGAAACATAACTCAGGCTATCCCCTGGGTCAATTAAGATGGAAATTGTTTTTTGGTTAAGCTTACCTTCTACTTCCACCATGAAAATTTGATAATCATCCTGCTTCTTTTCTAGCGTCGCATTGATCCTGGGCATTCCTCTTGCTAAGTCACCAACCGTCATTTGGTCCTGCACTGTATGAATGTTGTTGATGGTCTTCTTTCTATTAGGATAGACTAATGCATAGTGAGGTCGATTACAGTCCTAACATTTTATCGGTTCTTTACGTTCATTAATCTTGACATAGTTGCTATGATTATTAGCAGTTCCTTTATTTCTAGGGCCATTAGGGTTTGGCTGTGAATTAATTTTATTTCCTTCAAAAACTTTATTAGGAAAATTACGTGCATTATTATTCCCAAAATTTTGATTAGGTGTAAAACCCTTCTTTTTATGTTCAAAATTATTAGACCTCTTGGCTTTCCAGTTTAGAAGGTTTTCTCTTTTTTGGTTCTGCTCATAGCAGAAATTTGCTTTTCGCATACCCTCTTCAAGGGTTTTAGGGTTATCGTATTCAATTCTATCTTTGATCTAAGAGGATCCAAGAAGGAATTTTTTTTTAAGTCCTCCAATCTTAGAAAAACTGGCATCAGATCAAAGGGCTCATCGAGACGATTCCAACGACGTTTGTTTCACCTCAAACGAACTCTGTATGAGAAAGTTATCGCGTTCTGTTGTATTGATGAAACAGACAAATTTGGAAAAATGGGGGTGCCACATGGCACCATTGGCAGGGTGACACATGGCATCCGTATAGTACGGATGGTTGATGTGGTAGTTGTACAGACAGACAGGTGGCAGTACGATCCAATCAGGATGCGACACATGTCATGTACGGATGATGAGGTGGCAATCCATTCAGCAGTACACACCAATCCGATTGCGACACATGTCATGTACGGATGATGAGGTGGCAATCCAGTTAGCAGTACAGACCAATCTGAATGAGACACATGTTAGTACAGAGGTGACTGCATAACTTAGTTGGCAGTATGGCAGATGAGTTGGCAGCTGACTGGGCGTTGAGGTGGACCAATCCAGAACTACCATGTGGCAGCACCGGATTGGCCAATATTGATTGAAGTTCACCAAAATGTTGCTGCTTCACTGGTTTTGAACTCCTGACCTCCCATACCCTGTCTCTGTGCCTTTACCAACTGTGCTGGTAGTGTTCTTTGGATAATGTATGGAAATAATATTATTTAAAGTGGCATTTCGAGCCCCAAAGGAGCCGGGGCTTAGCCCCGACCTTGGTTCTTCCTCCAGCGTGACCGGGAGCTCTGACCAGCATGGGAGACCGCGCTCTATTTTAGCACATATCGAATTATAAACTATATAAAATGGGTTATAAGTGGGTCTAAAAACAAGTTACGTTATAACAAATTTGTTTTTAAAAAAAAAACATATTGTGGGTTCAATGAACCATGTGGTTTTGGGGGAAAAGAATTTTATTGTAATATTCTAAAAATATAAAATGTGGTTGGCATAGTTGTAACTATGTCATCTACATAATTTAAGAAGAGCCTAACCAAGTGTGGGGAGTTGGAACCATATGCCTTCTTGGGAAAAATTTGTTGTAACTAAAGAATCATGAGGAGAATGTGGATTGGGGCAAGCCAAGCCTATATAAACCCACTTAGTTTCCATTTACAGGAGCATGCTTTGGAGTGGAGACTTTGTAGCTAAAGGAGAGAAGGGAGATTGCATAGCTCTGTAGGAGGAAGGTACAAGTTTTTATACTCGTTTTACACCGTCTTCAGGCTTCAGAGTTACTGAAAGCAGTCTTGTTGTGTTTTGGGCAGTGGTTCTCTTCCTGACCATTGTCGCCAAGGTATCATTGTATCATTGCCATGTATTTTGCCTTATGCTGAGATTATAGATCGACCCTCCTATTGAGAAGGAGGCCCGGAGACGTAGTCCATCCTGGATGAACTCTGTTATCAACTTCTTGTCTTTATGTGCATATTGTCTATGCTGTTTGGTTCTCTTCTTATGGATTTGTGAGCTTCATTCATGCTCTTTATGCAATTCATGTTAACGTCATAGAGTAGCAAAGATCTTGTTTTCGGATCAGTCTTTAATGTGAAAAGGTAAACAACTTAGAAATCGTTGCACCTTGGGTTTCTAATCAATAATGTAAGGAACGTAATGTAGTAAACTTAAAAATTTACTATTTAACTCCTTCATATTCATAGTTCCCAACTTCAGTTCATAGAACTCTTTAGCTTACTCTTCATAATACTGCTCTGCCAGAAACTTCTTTTTAAAGTAATTTTTAAAGGTACTCTAGTTTATATTATTTTCCTTTATGCCTTTTACTCATTTTAAGTCCTTCCACCAGATGTCTGCTTTTCCAATTAAGTTATATATGGCCATTCTAGCTTTTAACTGATTGGAGTAATTATAAATTTGAAAATACTTTTTCATTTCGGACAGCCATACTTTGGCTTCGTCTCCTTTCTCTATTTCACTGTTGAAAGTTGGTGGCTTAATCTTTTCAAATTCTCTAGATATTTCTTTGTAGGGATTATATTTCCTTTTTATAGAATGATAATTATCCTCACTGTTGTCACTAGAAGACTGGCGATTCTTCCTGTGTAAATCACCATAAATTTAAGAGGATGAACTACTTTCAATTTTAGAATGTTTGAAATTTTTACTTTTATGTTGGTAGGATATATTATCGGATCCTATCTATTTATCCTTCCCTTCAGTCTGAAATGTTTCCAATAGTATTTGGTTTAGCTCGTCTTGAGCTCTCAGAATTCTTTCATTCTCTTTTTTAACTATTTCCATTTCAGTTTTTAATTCTTTAATGATTTGTAGAAGCTCCAATGAATTATTATTTGTTACTTCCTTAATAGGTTATTTTCTAGAATTACTCTACTCATTTAATGGGGACCCTTCATCTGCATATTCCTCGAGTCCTTCCATACCTGCAATTCTAGTTCAGAAAACTTTTCTGTACAACAACATTTTAAAAAATAATAATAAATCAGTACACATGAATTTTATTTACTGCTTTTTTACGTGATTTGAGCCACTTCAGGCCTATTGTCTAAATGTGTGCTCTGATACCATATGTAATACTCCAAAAAATCATAAAAGTTTAAAACTTTTCCATGTGACAATAAATGTTAAATCATCGCCTAAGAAGTTTCAACTAACCGCTAGAGTTAACATTCTTAAATATATGAAACTAGATACTACAAGATTTATTTACCAATATATATATATATACCACACATTTATTACTAACAATATATAAAGGAAAGTATTTGAAGGTCAGTCTAAATGAGTCTGAGATGGAGTGTATTGAATTTAACTGTTTAAGTTCCTAGTAAAAATAATATTTTAATAAGTTATTCTTCTTGTATTACTGAAGGGGATTTTGATTATGCTCATGGCTTACTTAGCTTATTGAAGCTAATGCAACCGACTGGTGTTCTTTTTACATGTTCTTTAATATGTAAGACCTATACTTCTCATTCAGAATCAAGATTACTTATCTAGATCAGCAAAAATAAATGCTAGAGTACTCATTTAATTTAAAGCTTTTGGTTACTGAAGGTATTGAAAACTTATATCCCTTCCATAAACTTCATGTTTATGAATGCAATGTTTGTTAAGGTTCTTAACTTCCAAAAATCAAATTTTGTTATGTTTTAGGAGTCAAAAGATAACTATACCTAAACCACCTTAGTCTAGGTTTATGGTTATAGATGTAGCATGGTTTTTATGTATTTACATGAACCTTTAAAAATACAAAACCAAAGCATATATGCTAACCCAATCATAGAATACATATGAAGTAGAGATTCTAAGAGTAAAACAATATATGCACAAATTTTTAATATCCTAAATACACTCCAAACAAGCATGAACTATATATCGTAACTACACTCAAAACAAAGCATGAACTATTATCATTTCTACTTTACAAGATTTTGTTTTTATAAAATTTAACTATGTAATAGTTATTAACACCTTCCTATTTCAGGGTTAACGCATCGTTTAAAACTATACAAAGACCCAAAATATCTCTTTGTTGGTGGAAACCACATGTTGGAAATATAGTGGAGGAGGGTAGAAGTAAACCCTAACATGATTAGAACACTTCAGCCCTAAAACCTCATTATTTTTCATTGACATTTTGCTGCAGGAGGTGGAGAGACCGCCCCGATAGGCCTTTGGCCTTTTCGGTGTATTAACTATTGGTCCCTCCATGGAAGCCTTCATGCTTTGAGCAGGCTTTGACATCAGTTACCATTACTGAAACTTTGCCGCTTCAAGCCATCGTGGTGTTGTTATCTTAGGATTTCATTGAATGGTTATAAATTGACCCTGGTTCTCTCATCAACAACTTCTCTCCCACTATTTAAAAAGAAATAGTAGGTCGACGGCATGGTAGTTATCTTTGTTGTCCAGAATTGGTAAGCTTCTAATGAAACCCTCTGTCCATCTAATTCATTCATTTATTTAATTAGCTGGAACAAAACGTTTACTAACATACTGGTGCAAAAAAAAAACGTTGTACAGGTTATTCCTTTCTATCTTCTCAACGTAGACAGGAAATGACGGTTTCTTGTTTTCGATATTCGAATTGAGGGTTCCCTCACATAGATTTTAAGAGTAGCCCATGTGAGTGGGGTTTTACAAAATATATAACGCGACCGAGAGCATAAGAACTACAAGGTAGAATTTCTTATTCCTCCTGTAATTTTGATTTTTTTTTTGTTTAAAAAAAAACGTTGATAGTAACAATACTGAGTATTGTTTGTTCAAACTATGGTCGCAGGTGGAAGCTCGTCAAAAACACTACTTGAGATGGGAGCATTTTAAAAACACACTATAGCAATCAACTGCTAAAACTACACATCTTAACACGAGTACACCTCGATTGTATACCTTGAGGTTCCCTTCGGCAAGATGTGCAAGGATTAATTGGCGAAGTTGTGTGAGAGTAATTCTGCATGGATGTAGGGTTTAACAACCATAAAGGTTGTTGGTTGTTTTGATATTTTAATAATCTGTATGGCTTAATACTTGTTATAATAAAATATTATTTAAAGGATAATAAATAGGGTTTTGCAAACTTGTACTGTTTTAATTTATCCTTAATTTCAACAGTAATAACTACTTTGGTTCTGAGCTCTGTTGAAGAAGATCTTAGAAAGACTCGGATTTTTGGTTCTGATGCGATACAATTCGAAGATAAGAAAAAATATACTGTAATTTTTAAAGGTTCTTTTGTTGATTTTTACTTGTATATGGTGTGTTAAGGATTTTTATAAAAATAAAAACTCTATCTTAAAGAAAACCATGAATTTGATTATGGTTTTTAATTTGTAAAGTCCTTTATTATATTATAAATCTATTTGTGAAGGAAAGATTAGGATTTTTATAAAAACTACTATGTGTTTATAAATTAACACAAAAAGGAAAACAATTCTAGGTCGAAGGGTTCGACTCTAGAACCCTAACAAGACTATGTTACGCTGATATTTGAAGTATTTTAATTTAAATCTTATGAATACAAAATTAAATAATTTCTTGAATTTGTTTTCAATAAGGGTTTGAGTAAGAAGATAATATTCTTACCTTGCAAGAAAATTCTGATGAAAGCTTATGTTATAGTTTTTTTTTTAGGGTTTTGACATAAAACATAATATTTTCTTTTTATTTATTACTCTACATCACTTGTTGTTTTTACTGTTTAGTAATTATAATGTTTAGTGCTTTTAGTATTAGCGTAATTAACATACTAGTTTATTAGTAATACTTAATTTACTACTATAATTTTAGTTTACTATTTATATAATCTAATTTGATTCGTTTGCATTCTTTTGCCATAGTAATTTTAGTAATTATATATTTATAATATTACTTATAAACCCTATCAAGAATTATTTATATTGTGTTAAGATGAACACAGTTAAAAATTGTGTAGTAAGATTTAATACAACATTCTTTATGGTACTTATAAATAAAATTTAACAGTATTTAACTGGAAAGAATGTTGGAGTTAAGGAAATTTATTTTATATCATTCCTAAAAATAAAATAACAGTAAAAGATAAATGATCAAGTTTCATACACATCTTAACTTGATTTACTCATTATTCTAAATCACCTACTGTACTAGAGTACTTCACCATAAGGCGAGTGAAAAAATACAGTAAGGTAAAATCATACACTAACCAAATAAATCTAACCCTAGAATCCTTTATTTAATAAATTTAACCAATAACTTGTTTAAGTAAAACTGGTTTACTCTGTTTAAATTACAGAAACAACTTATCCAAACCTACAAGTAAATCTATCTTAACTACATTCATTTTGGTACTTAAATTTTCATAAGATAGATAAAATAACATTTAGAACCTAAGAACTTGTAGAGAAGACAACAGCCTAAGGAGCCCGTTCCACCCAACCAATTCCTAAAGATGGCTTAGCTTCTAGTCTTAGGACCTCTGAGCCTATCCACTGGTCCACCTGGTTGAAAGCACTGGGTGAGAGAATGGGCTATAAATCCCTGCAACTCCAGAAAAGTACTCAGGAGTAATACTTCTACGTTTTGCAGTAAAGAACTCAGCAAATCGGCTGCTCTAGTTTAGTAAATCATCATTTCACACTCAAACACTTCTGATTTTTCCCTCCATAGAATATCTTGTGCACCAATTTCACTTCAGAAATTTCACAAGTAAAAATTGAACAACCCCTATTGAATTCGATGGGTAGCTTATAAGCATCCCTAGGTCTTTTGGTTAGTTTTTCATTTAATGAGACACCTACTCTTGTTCCACTTTCTTGGGTAAAATGACCACAAAAATAGGGAAGTTGCCTCCTGCAATAGCTAGAAGTGGTTTGAGGATGCTGCCAAGTGTCAATCTGCTCTCACCCTAGTCTATTCCACCTAGTGACCAGTAAACACTCATTTAACAACCTCCTTAAGCTGTTGTCTCATCTTTTATTTATTAATTAATACAATATTCAGCATAATTAATTAGAATCATCCTTAACACCACTTGGTCAATAATCACAAAATTTACAATAAAATTAAAGTATAATGTCTTCTTAAACATAAAATGTTTCTACAATTTGGGGTATGTGACAATAAGTCTCTTTTTCTTACCTCTCAAGATGTATGCGGTTTTGTAGGCAAGTTGTAACCATGTTCTCATTCTAGGGCTTCATTTAACTCTTCTAACTATTAGTCTCCTTCAGAGATCGGTTGATATTCTTCTTCCTCGTTGCAAGACCCTTCGTACAAGTACAATGCAAGCTCGTAGCCTTATTCTTCTCTATTCATGTTGAAACTTCCTCTTCCTAACAGAGTCTTTCTTTGCGTACTGGATCTAAATTTTCTTTTGCTTCGTAGAAATATCGATTCTAGTTCAGTTCCACTATCTCCTGGGAACATCTCAATTCAGAATGCACCATTTTTCATAGATTTTTGCTCATACATAGGAACTCTATTTATACATAGTCCTCTCACATTAAGAGAATACCCTTTTCACATACAAGCATGTTTATCCATGTCTTTAAAGATGACAAATATCTACCGCATAGTCCTTGAAAAAATTTATGCTCTGCCTCATTGTATTCTGTTATTGTGTCAACAACAAATTCAATAATGTATCCCTCCAAGATACTCTCTATCCAAAAATCCACATCCCTCGACACAGGGTTTCTTACTCCTTCTGTTCGCTCAATTAACTAAGGAGTCCACTCCTTCGGTTCTCCTCCTTGAAAAATTCTTTTTTGGGTTTCCAGCTTAGAAAACTATTCATGCAACACAATGGGAAACTTAGAAAATAAAATATTGTGAATGTCTATATAGATGTACCATCCCAACCCCTCCATTGGATTAAAGTAATATCCTTCGCTTTTTTTCATGTGAATTCTAACTCCTTGAACTCCACCCAATCCTCGATCTCCATTTTTTTTGGTTGCCACAACATATCCCTCACCACAATGATTCGTGTCCTGGCAACATAACCATTTGTTGGATTTTCTCCCTCCTTCAGGGATCCTGACACAGGTTTAGTCCTTTTTTCTCAATTCAACAAAGCCAAAGATATCAGACTAATAGAGCAGAGCTCAGTCGACAGCACCTGCGACGCATATGTCGTCTCAACCGAGATATCTCTCTTGAATGGGTAACTTCCAGAACCACGTTTCCATAGTTGGGTGGATAATTTCTGGTACCTTATCCTTTTACCAAGGCTCTCAACAAAGTCCAGGGTGGATTATTTATGTTCAATGTGATTTAATAGTTAGGTCACGGCCCGATATCTCTTATGCAACTTATTATATCAACAGTAGTTGTGTAGTATAGTCATATTCAACTAGTACAAAGCGACTGATATAAATCTATTTGTATGTAAGAAAATATATAATCATTCATTCAATTCAACATTTACACAAGTATTTCAAATACATTCAACATTCACACAAATACACAGAATATAATGTGGAAACCCATCCTAGAAAAAATCACAAGGCCCTCTTGATCTGGCATGAGGAAATGGATGCACCTTTCATCTATGCACTAAGCTCTGGACTCTTCTCAAGATATCCTTATCTTTCTTTGTAGACTCTTCCTCCCTCTCATGCTCTCTGATCTTCTCTCTTTTCTCTTCCTACTTTACTCTACTAATGATTCACAGACATCCTGGATCAACTCAACCCTTCCTACTCTTTTGTGCACTCAATTGCAGATTCTTCATTGAAATGCACTCAGTGATATAGATCCATCAACCAAAATCTAATAGTAAAAATCCAATGAGAGTTTATTCTTTCCTAATTAAAGTCCAACTTGAGAGTCTAACCCACATACAGCTTCAGTTCTCTCCTTCATAGCCTCATTACATACTCAATACAGACTCAATACAGACTTGTTTATTGTCTCTTTCTCAGTCAAATTCCTATATCCATCAAACAGGATGTATTTCCTATTCAGGCAACACCTAATGGGAGGCACTATCATCCTAACTTGCATAGATTCCTTCACATGTGTGGTTTTCGTTGGATCTAGACAAAATCCTACCCATGATCGTTGAGGCCTGCCACTTTCCAGCTGTTATGCTACTTGCATGCATTCTGATGTTGATATTATGCCATACCTTCCCTTGTTGGATTCCTTCCTTTTGTCATAGCTTCCTCGTCTAGTGCAACTTCATCTTCTCATGCTTCTTCTTCATGTTCCTTCCTTTCATTTCCTTTATTGAAGTTTTCTTTCTCTTCTTGATTTTATGTCTCTACTTCTGTCATAGCTCCTTGTTCTTCTCCTTTATCTATTTTCCATACTTGGTTAGGATTCTAAATGAATTATTCCTTCTTGTCCCTAGTTATAACATGTGCATTTGTTGCAGCTCGAGGAGGATTAGTTCAGCACAAGTTTCTACCATCAAGTAGAGAAGGATCGACAGAAGGCATGACATGAAACACATGTAAAATCAAATTACTTCCAGCATGGAGATATGGTTCTCCTATACAAAAACAAGTTTGGGAAGAACCCAAGTAAGCTACATATGCATTGGTTAGGACCCTATGTTATTCATTTCATCACCGATGGAAATTCAATACAACTACATTAGTTAGATGGAGTATTACTACCAAAACTAGTAAATGGAAGTTGGCTAAATCCCTATCGATATAGTCAAGTGTGACACCAATGCTGACAATCATGAAAATGGAGAAAAACAAAGAGAAAGAAAGAAAATTTTGCAGCAAAGTGTGTCGATACAAGAAGCGAAAAGTGAACAATAGAAAAGGTTGAAGATTGGAGTTATCAGAAAAAGGGTGACATGGTCAAGTCAGATAATAAATGCAAAAATTAAACCAGAGAGGAAACTACGTAAGTTGGAAAGACCCGCATTTATGGGAAAATTGGACCGTCATATTTGTAGAATCGATGCCAGATTTGGTCAATATTCAAGGGATTTGGAAATGATGGACTAAATCATTTGCACGGGAGCAGTGGAGGACATAAGAATTTTCCATGAGGCATGGTTCAAACCATTGTGATCATTGTAAAGATGAATAAGAGCCAAGGACAGTACAAGAGAACAACTAAGAGTAAAGGAGTAGCAAAGTAGAAAGGTAGCTATGGCACAAAGGTATCCCACATTACCTTGAAGAAATCCGACTTGATCGATATCGAAATAAATGAGCTTTCGATGCATATGCTGGAAAAAATCCATAATGAAGCAATTCAAGAAATCAAATACCGCGAGGCATTGGGGCATGACCAATTTTTCAAATCTCGAGAGCAAGTAGACAGTGTGGAAGCCAAGCTTCAATGACTGAAGATGGAGCAAGAGGAATTTTTCAATGAAATACCAATGATTTTGATGAGAGACAGTGATTAGAGAGAGAAATATTGGTTGCATGTAAATATATTGCAGACATTACCACAGAAATGTTCATCGAATAAAATTTTTTGTGGCTAGGCATAATAGTCGATGATCTAAGGAAAGAGAATAAAGCAGTTGCAAGTGTGAGCAGTACCAAGCACACTACCATAACAACTTGCATAAAGAAGAGGATTAATTTAGGACGTCACGACATAAATTACAGAGAATGAGAAGGTGGTGAAAACAATTACATAGGATATTACTAAGTTTTGGGGGAATTTGGTGCAATATCATCAACTACACTAGTTGGAATCACAAATGAATGAAGCAGAAGCACAATTGTCAGCTCTACAAGGATCTCGCAAAGGGATTCCCTTACTAGCATAGGTGTCCAAGAAAACATAGATTAAGTGTTAGATTTGTATCATTAAGCTAGCATTATATTAGGATATTTTAACTAAGAGAATAAAAAGCATAGAAATCAAACACAAGAGACAATGAACACATTGTTTTTCCTTGAGGAAACCATAAATGGAGAAAATCCCGCAACTTCCTCGGAGATAGAATCAGCACCAAAATAGAAAAGCCCAAAACAGTAAGATGATCTCTTGACAATAGTAATCTATTTCTTCCTATCCCTAGTGTCTTCTTCTTCCTCAGCTATGCACTACAACTGAGTGTGTGATAAATAAAGAGGCTAAATCTCTATTTATACTAATTCTTGACTTGACTGAACCCTACTAGGGCCAACTTCTCTAGGAGAGTCTAATAAACCTAGTGCCCCAGAACTGCGGGGACTTTAACCCTTCAACAATAGGAGGGTTACCCACAATGACTTGACATGACTTGTTTACATTATAGAAACTCCTGATCAGAACATCGTGGCATTACATGACTCAAATACATTATAGACACTTCTCGGAATAAACATCGGGGTACAAGACATTAAATATATAGGTGAATACATTCCAAAGTTACAAATACATCAACACTCCCTCTTAACTAGGAAGGTATTATTTCGACACAATTTTCAGCACTGGTCTTCTTCTCTGTATTGACTGGATTATCTCATCATCTTCATCTTCAAGTTGTCTTCATCTTCTTCATCTTCTTCATCTTATTTGTCTTCAAGTCATCTTCTAAGTCATCTTCTTCTTCAAGTTTTCTTCATCACGGGATCTGGATCATCGCGACTACTAGTTCATCATTGCTGGATCATCATCACTGTATCATCATCAAATCTCGATCGTCATCACATCTGGATCATCACTTGATCTGGATCATCATCAAGTTTGGATCATCATCACATCTGGATAACCACTTGATCTGGATCATCATTAAGTCTGGATCATTGTCAGGTGCTATCTCAGAATGGTGATATCTCTCAATTCTTCTTGTCATAGGAAGTTCTACAAAGCCATCCATTTTTCATGCTGGTTGTAGGATTACCCTTCATGTAGGTCTTTAGCACTTATATCTGACCCTAAGTCAAAATGGCCCACCCAGCTCTTACATCTGACCTCATCTTGTCAGAAAGGCCCATCACTCACATCTGACCATGTGTAAACACATTGCTCTAGAATGGCTCAGCACTTACATCCAAACTCATCTTGTCAAAAAGGTTCTGCACTTACATCCAACCCCATTTTGTCAGAAAGGTACAGCACTCACATCTGACCATGTGTAAACACATCATGCTAGAATGACTCAGCACTTACATCCGACCTCATCTTGTTAGAAAGGCTCTGCACTTACATTCGACCATGTGTAAACACATCACATCGAAAGGGCTCTCAGTCTTAGACTGACGATTCTTGGTAACTGAACAGGTGCCTCCATTCTACCAGAGAATGGAATTATCCCTTATATCTAATCAAGTGGGAACAAATCCCTCAATCACATCAGAATGGCCATGCGCTCACATCTGATCATGTAAGACTACATCCTACAGTCATATCAGAATGGCCCTGGCCCCTCAGTCCTAGACTGAGTATTCCTGGTAACTGACTAGGTTCCTCCATTCCAAGAATGGAATTCATCCCTTACAATTGATCATGTAGGAACCAATCCTACAGTCACATTAGAATGGCTCAGGACTCACATCTGACATGGAAGGAACCAAATCGTCTCACCATGACAGAATGGCTTAGCCCTTACATCTGACCATGGAAGGAACCTAATCCTCTCACCATGTCAGAATGGCTCTAGGTCTCATCATTTCCCTTTGGAGGGAACCTCGATTTAGAGAACACCAAGCTTCTCCCTAAATCACTCAAACTTCACTCTAGCCAATGGATTTGTCAACACATCAGCTATCTGTTCGTTCATCACAACATACTGGAGCTTTACTGCTCCTCTTTGCACCATATCCCTGATATAGTGATACTTGATCTTGATATGCTTTGACTTGTCATGGAAAATTGGGTTCTATGATAACTTTGTGCAACTCTAGTTGTCACAATATATACAAGTAGCATCCAACTGGAGATCAAATAAGTTAGACAGTAGCTTTCTCAGCCATACTTCCTTGCAACTAGCTGAAAAAGCTGTGACATATTCTGCTTTAGCTGTACTTAGTGCCACACAAGACTTCTTCCTGCTAAACCAAGAGATCATACCTGATCCCGTACTGAAGCAGCATCTTGAAGTGCTCTTCCTATCAATGGTACTACCTGCCCAATCTAAATCAACATAACTGTTATAGCGGATTTCACCACTCTAGGTGAAACACACTTTGTATGGCCTTCCTCTGTCTCGCTGCAGACTCTTTAGACCTCATGGACTATCTTTTATCCTTTGATGTTTCCTTGATCATCCCTAAAACTATATGAAAAATGATATACGTGGATTTTTACCCGATAACCACGTACATACGTGGGTTTGACCCCTATAACTATGTACATCAAGATGTGTGCATAATCCAAATCCTTTTGGAGTTTTCCTTGACATGGATCCGACTCATCCAACTCCTGGACTTCCGTATGCCTTGAGATTGCTCAGATTCGACCCTTAATTATCCCTTGTGAAGCTATATAAAGAATCCCTTGGTACATTGAAGGCATATAGAGAGATTGAGAGCAAAGAAACTATAGTCCATTTTTGCCCAAATTTGTACTTGAGTCTGCATCCCTTTGTCCCTTGGAGCACTTTTGTGTTCTTCCCAAGCTTGCCTTGTTCTAGTAAGCTTGCTATCATGAGATGGAGGATTGAGGTGGTGGAGGCCCAAGTGGGGGATTCAGTTTCTTCGATTTGTAGACATGCCGTCAGAGGTTGTATCTATCTTGTAATCTCTGATTTATATCAATAAGAACTGTCTTTTCCTGTCCAATGATGTGTATTTAATTAAATATTGTATCCATTGGAATATGTCAAATGCTTTTACATTATCGATTATATATGCTATAATAGATCTAACACCACGATATATAGTATGCTTGTATTGTTTACTTGTTGTTGAGGAAGTATTATATCAATTCAATCTGAAGATTGGAAAGCTCAATGGGGATCTACTTCAACTGTCCAGAATAAGGTACAAGGTCTGATCCTTTAGTGTTAGACATTTTATTTCTATTGCATATTGGGAAAGATTGATTTCTGGAGTCAAAGCTGTCTGTTGTGGTACCCCAAGCCATAGGAATTTCTCTCCGTAACAGAATTGCAAACAACTGTGTATGTACGCGGTTTCTAGCCTCTTTTCCGCATATATCCAGCCCTATATGTGGAAAAAGCTTTGATATCCGTGTGGGCCGCAGCGCTCATGTAAAGATGGCCTAAACAACCTCATTTCACCATGAAAATCAACAAAAATTATATTGAAATGCATGAGGAGAGCATGCGTAAATACCTGGAAGAAATGGTTGTGAATTCTGCCAGCTGGATCTCCTGGAAATTGCAGTTGAAAATCAGAGCTCCAATGAGTAAAAGTTTCAAATGATTTATATTTTTTACTATTTATAGAAAAAATTTCAAATATTTGAAAATTTGTACCCCCTTCCTATAGTTTTGACAGTTTCTAACCATTTTGGACCGTTTTTGACATAATTTGTGATGCAGAAGACCATTTTCAGTGTCGTTTCAGCCATTGGATTGACCCGTTCATACTAATCTCAGGTATAATGTCTACACTGGAATATAGGTTAGGTTCACCACTGTTTTCATTTTGCATGACCTTATGACCATGTCACCATGACCTTAGGTACGAACCCACTCTATTATGTCACGAAACCTTCTTCCTGCTTTATAAGTGGCATAATACGAGTGGTAGAGCTTCACCTTACATGGGTACCCTAGTTAGCCCCTTATTTGCATTTCGTGCCCATGCCGATGTTTTCTCCTTTAGGGTGTGGGAGTCCGTTGTATAGTACTACCATGACATTTCACAAGATCCTCATACTCCTCTTGATCTTATGCTGGCCTGTTTCCCTCCGGAATCCCCCTATGTCAAGTTTTGAATGCATTATCATGAGCTTTGCCTACCTTATTGAGCTTTATGCCAGCTCCCCTGACATTGTGTTTCAGCCATATAGCCTGAGCTTGTCTCATGTCTAGCCATGCAGAGCCATTTTATATATCCTTCGCAGCTTGATTTCCCTTTTTACCGGGAGGTGATTTTCCACCAAGTGTCGATATCCTACACATGTATCCTTGCATTGAGCATAGGTATGTTCCACTGCTTGGAACTAGTTTGTTTTCCCTTATGACACTCATCTTCTCCTAGTTTGTAACTATAAATCTAGTTTATTCTTTTTTCAAGCTTTTCAAATAACTGAAAAAGTCCAAAAAAAAATCAAAAAACCAAAAAGCCGGACAAGGAAAGATGTTATCTTTGGCAGCTATCGAGTCGTGTTTCCTTTGAACAGAGCACTGTATATCACATCCATTGGTTGGGTTATAGTTTGACTCTAGGAGTTGTACTCGTTTATCTGAGTTTATCTCCACCGATTGGTTAAGCTTCCAGTCCCTCTGGAGCCTCTGTTGATGCCTCCTGTGTCACAGAGATGTCCCAGTTTGTATATCGAGTCTATGCTACCTTCATTTAGTCACCATATGCCGTTATGCTCTTGTTCGAAGGAAGTTGAAACTTGTGTCGGCCATTCCTCAGTTATCTTGAATTTGCATGTCGGCCATTCCCAGTATAGTTACTAGTTCGTGCACCTTATGATCGAGTCCTTCTACATTAGACAGCTTTGCTGAGTACCTCGTGTTGGATGATGGGGGATGCCTTAATGCCCTCCTTCCAGCGGATTTCATCCCATCGACTTCAGATCATTTATTCTGGGATTGGAATCTAGAGTCCTTTTGAGTGCCTTGAGACTTGCAGTCATCAGTGGCAGGTTCTCTCGCCATCAACAGTTTCTTGGGAATACATCAATGCCCCTGATCGATGGATTCTCTCAAGTGTTCAACCTCAACACATCTATTCACACTTGTTAGTTTGCACTCTAGTACCTTGATTCCCATTTTCATTATTAGTGGATAATCTCGCGTCTGTTAACGGTATACATCAATGACCAGTAATCAGACAATGGACTACTATGTTCGACCTCGACACCTCTATTCGCATAGTAGGACATGTACTCATAGCATTTTGTGCAGAAGACTTTCTAGACTAGTGGCATCTCTTATATGATACCTCCTTGATCATGCCAGTGTTCATGAGATTTCAGCTCTCGTGGCTTCATTCTAGTGTATGTCAGACATTTCCAGCTACTATGGAGATCTTGATCTATTATGTATCTTCAGTCATTTTGGAGATCATGGTCCTTTGTATATCTTCATCATGGATATTCTGATCTATGTATATTGTACATGGTGATGACCGCATATGTGATATCATGTATCATGCCTATTCATGTCCATTGTACTCTTATGTATCCGGGACTGCTATATGTACTTGCAGTTAAATGCAGAGTTGTATTATTGTACTATACTGATTGGGTGGCTGGTATTTCATTTGGGATCCTTCATCACTCCACTTCTGGGATGGAATTATAATGTATTTCAGCCATCATATGACCCCTCTGACCTCACACATTAGGGGGCATCTGTTATAGCGGATTTCACCACTCTATGTGAAACACACTTTGTATGGCCTTCCCCTGACCCGCTGCAGACTCTTTAGACCCCATGGACTATATTTTATCCTTTGATGTTTCCTTGATCATCCCTAAAACTATATGAAAAATGATATACGCGGATTTTTACCCGATAACCGCGTACATACACGGGTTTGACCCCTATAACCGCGTACATCAGGATGTGTGCATAATCCAAATCCTTTTGGAGTTTTCCTTGACATGGATCGGACTCATTCGACTCTTAGCCTTCTATATGCCTTGAGATCGCTTGGATTCGAACCTTCATTATCCCTTGTGAAGCTATATAAGGAACCCCTTGGTACATTGAAGGCATATAGAGAGATTGAGAGCAAAGAAACTATAGTCCATTGTTGCCAGAATTTGTACTTGAGTCTGCATCCCTTTGTCCCTTGGAGCACTTTTGTGTTCTTCCCAAGCTTGCCTTTTGCTAGTAAGCTTGCTATCATGAGATGGAGGATTGAGGTGGTGGAGGCCCAAGTGGGGGATTCAGTTTCTCCAGTTCGCAGACATGCCGTCAGAGGTTGTATCTATCTTGTAATCTCTGATATATATCAATAAGAACTATCTTTTCCTGTCCAATGATGTGTATTTGATTAAATATTGTATCCATTGGGATATGTCAAATGCTTTTACATTATTGATTATATATGCTAGAATAGATCTAACACCATGATATATAGTATGCTTGTATTGTTTACTTGTTGTTGAGGAAGTATTATATCAATTCAAGATGAAGATTTGAAAGCTCAATGGGGATCTACTTCAACTGTCCGGAATAAGGTATGAGGTCCGATCCTTTAGTGTTAGACATTTTATTTCTATTGCATATTGGAAAATATTGATTTCTAGAGTCAAAGCTGTCTGTTGTGGTACCCGAAGCCATAGGAATTTCTCTCCGTAACAATAACCCTCCAGGTTAATTTTCTGATTTTCCTCGTACTTGAGCCCATAATCAATTGTATCCTTCAGGTACCTCAGAATATGATTTGTAGCAATCAAGTGAACATGTCTCGGATTTTTCAGGCACTAGCTCAAGGTGTTCACAGCAAAGTAAATATATGGTCTCGTGTTCATCAGGTACATCAAGGACCCAATCATCTGACAATACATCGTAGCATCAACTGCTTCTAATGAAGCATCACTCAATAGCTTTAGGTTTGATGCCATAGGTGTGGTTATGGCCTTGCATTCCATCATCCTGAATCTCTTCAGAATCTCTACTGCATACTTCCCTTGTCCAAGGAAGATTCCATTTGTATTCTACCATAGCTCCATGCTTAGGAAATAGCGCATCATACCCAAGTATTTCATTTAAAACTCGGCAGCAAGTTTCCTCTTCATATCTGCAATCAACCCATCTATACCTATTACAAATAGATCATCCACATACAGTAGGAGTATCATTGGATTTCCATCTTCAACCTTGTAGTAAAGGTTGTAATCTGCTTTACTCTTGGTAAAGTCCAAACTAGATAGGAAACTATCAATTCTTCCATACCATGTACTGGGTGCCTATTTCAAACCATATAGGGATTTATTCAATTTACACACATGAGACTCCCTATCATGTGTCTCAAAACTGAGTGGTTGTTCTACATACGCTTCCTCTTCTACTACACCATTCAAGAAAGCAGTCTTGACATCCATCTGGTGTATCTTCCATTTCATCACTGCAGCTAGAGAAAGTACTGATCTGATGGAAGTGTATTTGGCCATAGGTGCAAAGGATTCTTCATAATCTATTCCTTCTTTCTGGGAGAAACCACGAGCCACGAATCTTGCTTTATATTTCTCGATGCTTCCATTTGCAGCATGCTTGATTTTGTAGATCCATTTGGAAGTTACAATGGACTTCCCCTTTGTTCTTGGGACAACATACCAAACATCATTCTTCATGATTGATTCATATTCTTCGATCATAGCCTCCTTCCATTCTTTCCTTTTTGTTACTTCTTCATAATTGGAAGGTTCTTTTTCAATAATGTCACATAGCAAGGCTGCATAACTAGAGCAAGACCTAGTTCTCTTTCTTCCTCTAGGTGTTTCTTCTGAAGCTCCATATCTTTCTCCACCTTGGATAATTTCACGTACCCAAGTAGGTTTCCTCTTATGAGGATTCTTCTCTTGAGGTGGATCTACAGGTTCTTGAGATTCTTCAAATTCTCGATCTTCTTCTTGAATTTCTTCATTCATGGTTGTGTCATGAATTCTAGGTGCTCTTGTTTCTTCAGGTTCTTCAGTCAGTCTCTTCCTGGATTTGATGTAGGCTGAATATTCGTCAAATGTTACATCTCTACTAATGTCAATCTTCTTGAACCCTGGGAAGTATATTATGTAAGCCTTCAATCTTTCAGAGTATCCCACAAATATACCCTTCTTTCCTGAAGGATCTAACTTTGTCCTCTTTTCTTTCAGAATGTATATGTATACAGAATAGCTGAATATTCTAAGATGGCTGAGTTCTGGTTTCTTGGCAGAGAATAATTCTTCAGGAGTCTTGTTCTCAAGTACTCTCTGTGGAGTACAGTTCTGTAGATACACCATTGTTTTGGCAGCTTCTTCCCATAGATGCATGGGAAGATCTTGGTAATGAATCATGGCCCTTTCTTCTTCCATGATCGTTCTATTCTTTCTTTCTACAATCCCATTCTGTTATGGATTATATGGAGTGGATAACTCCCTCTTGATCCTTGAGTCTTTGCATAGCTCTTTGAATTCATTTGATGTGAAATCTCCATCATTATCTGATCGAATGGTCTTGATCTTCTTTTCAATGTGGTTCTTGATCAAGGATTTGAATTCCTTGAACTTGGTGAATACTTCATATTTTTCTTCATAAAGTATATCCATGCCTTTCTAGAAAAATCATTAACGAAAGAAACTGAGTATACATGCCCACTTAGTGAACTAGATGACATTGGACCGCATACATCAAAGTGGATGATTTCCAAGATTCCTTTTACCTTGCTCTCGCTACTTGGAAATGTCTTCTTTGTGTTCTTCCCTTTCTTACATCCTTTGCATAGACCTTCATGTTTTGTATGCATTTATGGGATTCCTTCAACAACTTTTCTTGGAAGTGGTAGTGCTATGTAATGCACATGTGCAAGCCTTCTATTCCAAAGCTCATTTGGTTCTACCAAGTCATGAACCAAAGCTTTTTCTGGTTGGCCCTTCAATTTGTATAGTCCTCCTTCTTGTTCCCCAATCACTACTGCATCATCGAAAGACTTTCCCTTTGGCTACATGAGGACTTGGCCATCTACAAATGAAACCCTCATTCCTTTTTGCATCTAATGCAGATATGGAGAGGAGGTTCTTCTTTAGTCCAAGTACAAACAATACATCTTTCATCTTGATAGAATTTACAGATTCTAGCTTGTATGAGGATTCACCACTACCTTTTATTGGATATTGGTAGTCATCTCTGAGTTTCACCTTGTGAGGTGATTCATGTTCAGATAGTTTTACAAAGGATTCCTTGAATCCTGTCATATGTTTGGAAGCACCACTCTCTATAAGCCAATCATTGCTGCCATGTGTGATAGTTCCCGTGAGAGCGGAGATCAGAACATATTCTTCATCACTTGAAGAATCATCACTGACTTGTCTGTTTCTGTTTGTGGAAGGTTCATTATCCTCTGTAGCATGAGCATGATGTCTTCTCTTGTTTCCCTTCTTCTTGTGAGAGCTACTTTTGTTTCTAGGACAATCTCTAGAAAAGTGTCCTCTTTCATCACATGTATAGAAAATGAACTTAGACTTATATCTAGGCTTTCTAAAGTTATTCCTTTGATGAGAGTACTTACTTATGTGGTGGCTAGATCTGGTTTTCTTGGATTGTACTATGAGAGCTTGATCTTCACTTCCCATCTTTTCTTCTCGAGCTGCTATCTGAGCTTCTTCTTGAGAGCATTATTCCCATAGTCTGATGAACTTGACTAACTTATTTCTGGCATAGATCCCTTGAATGAAAGAGTCCCATGTCCTAGGGAGACCATTCAAGGTGGTTATTACAATCTCTACATTCTATACTTCTTCATCTACTGCTTCAAGTTGTTCTTTGATCTAGGAGACCCTTGTAAAGTAAGACTGGATGGTCTCTGCATTCTGGATCTTCACATTCTTCAACTGGTTCCTTAAGGTCATCTTCTGGTTTATGTTCTTTCCTTCAAACAATTTGGTTAGGGCATCAAACATAGCTTTAGGTGTATTTAGGGAGGACATCTATGGTATGAGCTGATCCTTGATTGAATCAACAATAATCCTCTTTACCATAACCAACTTCTTCGTATGTAAGGCCTTCGCCTCATCTCCCTCTGGAAATGGAATCTCCTCATTGATGTAGGAGTCCAACTCATTCTCTTTCAGGACTAGGGAGATCCTATACTTCCAGGATCATAAGTTATCAGCTCCCTCAGGATTTTCATCAAGCTTGGTACGATGATACATCTTAATTGAGAACCTCAAATGGAAATACAAAAGATTTAAATCTTACCAGATCAAGATGTCAGATCTGGATTTGGAGCTGAATTTCTGTAGTGTTGGTTTAGGAGTAGATTAGGGTTTGGATTTTCTGTAGTTTTTTCCAACCAAATGCTTTGATCTTGATTTCTAACTTCAATTTTGAGGAGGAGATCAATCTAGGCCTAGGCTCACTGAAAAATTCCTCTTTTGCAAAAAGCCCTAAATTTTTGGTAGCAGCGTTGGGTCCAAAACTGAAAAAACTCAGAATTGGATTCTGCTTCGACAGAAATATGCGCCCTAGGGAGGAGAGTTAGTCCAACCTTATTTTGCTGAAAATCTATGGAGAGAAATCCCAAAAATAGGAATCCCTAGTTCCTGCAGCTGCATAGTGTCTTCTTCTAAGGTTAGCTATGATACCATGTTAGATTTTTATCATTAAGCTGGCATTATATTAGGATCTTTTAACTGAGAGAATAACAAGCACAACAATGAAACACAAGAGACAATGAACACAATGTTTTTTCTTAGGGAAACCATAAATGGAGAAAACCCCGCAACTTTCTTAGAGATAGAATCAGCACCAAAATAGAAAATCCCAAAATAGTAAGATGATCTCTCGACAATAGTAACCTCTTTCCTCCTATCCCCGGTGTATTCTTCTTCCTCGTCTATGCGCTACAACTGAGTGTGAGTGAGTGTGTCATAAATAGAGAGGCTAGCTCTCTATTTATACTAATTCTTGACTTAACTAAACCCTACTAGCGCCGAATTCTCTAGGAGAGTCTAATAACCCTAGTGCCACAGAACTGCGGGGAATTTAACCCTTGAACAATAGGAGGGTTACCCATAATGACTTGACATGACTTGTTTACATTATAGAAAACTCCCAATCGGAACATTGGGGCATGACATGACTCAAATAAATTATAGACACTTCCTGAAATAAACATTGAGGTACAACACATAAGATATATAGGTGAATACATTCTGAAGTTACAAATACATCAACATTAAGGAGTTGCATCAACATGTCAATAAGGCATGAACAAGACACCAAAGGAGGTTGACATAGTTAGATGAGCTGCAGGGTGCAACATAGGAAGTGGAATTCAGAGTAATGGAATAGATCACGAAGATGAAGGAGGACTTAACCATAATATAGGAGATGAATGAGGAACACCCAACAAAGAAAGAAGTGGAGCAGTGCACAACACTCACATCAAAGTTCAAAGTAGTCGTCAATGACTTAAAAATCGTCTATGATGAATTCAAGGAAATTTTGGATGCACCAATAATTTATAGATGACTTGGCTCGAGGACAAGCCACAAGTTTGTGTTGGGGTGATATTGGAAATGGGATAATAGGTGCAAGGTGCACTTCCTCTATCGACAAGGAAGACATTGATAGGAGAAATATCCAATTGCACTGAAGAAGATACCGACACATGTGGTCATTATGATTGAGTTAGTTAGGAAGTTTTGGTCAAAGTTAGTTAGAAAGTCAACTATGTGGAAAATTTTGTAAAGGCTCAATCCTATAAGTAGAATTAAGAGTAGAGTCATTGGAAGAGTAGACAATCTTGTGATATGGAGATAGGATATGAATAAGAAGAGTTGAACTGTGAATGTATTTTCTAGTCTGAGGCTATTTGACTAAGGGATTTCTATCTTTTGCAAGGTGTTTTTGAAGATAATATAAGGATGATGTTATCCCTATTTTTATCTGTATGTATGTGAAACTTGCGAACTTAATGATGGTGTGATCTATGAATTTACATGATTGAATCTGAATAATGCGAAGTCTTGTAGGGATCATTGAATTGATACACTGTTGATGTCTTTGCTAAATCTATTATGAGTTAAATGAATTTGAATTATATTTGTGTCGATCTACATATGAGTAAGAATGATTGTGAATGATGTTAATACCATCAATGATATGATTAAACCTTGGATCTATAAATTAATGCTGTGATAGAGTAAGAGAGTGCAAAATTACTCCTCCTTCTATAGAAATGTGGTTCATGCAACCCTCCCTCAGACATCTTGAGTGAGATTGGATCTATTTTGCAGGTGTTGTTGGATAGGGTAAAACTTGTCCAGGTTGATGTTTAGGGACCTTGTGGCGATGGGTGTTGACAGATCAATGGAGTGAACCCCTGTTGAAAACAGTGTGTCAACAACCAATTATCCTTTAGATTCAATCCTTTGTCTTTTAGATGTTCCTGAATTTCCTTCTTATTCTGTCTACATAGATTTTGAATGAGTTATTTTAACTTCCATTTCTTTTTTTCTTGGGGTGGGAACTATTACTGATGTTGATTTCATTATATACAATGGATTTTCCTATAAAATCTATGCATCCTTTACCTGCATTTGATACTCCATCCAATTATCTCTTTGATCTATTCCTTCCACTACCTGATGCTCAAATGCGTTGTTCTTGTTTAGTTTCCTCCTTTGTGAAATAACATGGTGCAAATCATAATTGACTACATTATCTTTCTGAAAATTCATCTCCTATAGCATACTTTCAACTACAGGGAGTGCAACTTTATTCTTTCTAATGAATGGACCAACTACTGATGGAAAGTTAATCTCAGAAGCCTTCTTAAAACTTATAAAATGTTCATTCTCCACAATTAGCTTATGTCTTATAAATTCCAAGGAAAAAAATCTAGGGGTTGGGAATGCTAGAAATATATCTACTTCAAGAGAAAAACTATACACCATGATTATATTATGCTCTTCTAATAAAAAGTAGTCCCCTATTTTCCTATCAAGAGAAAATTGCAATGCCTCCTTCATTTATGGAAACACTCTAAGGAAATTTATTTTGAAAGAATACTTTATACACTTCTTCCATCCAAAGGTTAATGTATTTGAAAAAATCATTAATGATTTTTGCAGTAAGTACCATTTCTGGAAGTTGCATGTTTTCCTCATTGAAAAATAGAAACATTATAATTAGGTATGGCTAAAACCTAAAGTGTCTGATAGTGTGGAAATTCACTAGCTGATAATGGATGGCTTTAGCTAGGAGTTCATCATATTTAAGGCAAGGGGGTTGATTAGACTATGACTCTGACTAACTAATACTTATTTTGAATAACAAACTCATTAACAGTTTAGGAACAAATCTGTCTGTATCTAGACCTAAAAACTGATTCAACATTGAATTAACCAGTTTGGATTCTTCATTAAATAGGGTGATATCTAAGGGAAAGGGTTGGTTACCAATGGATACATTAGTTATAAATAATTTGGACAAAAACAAATGCTTCTCTTCAATAGATGCATTTCTAAATAAATGGTTTGGGTCTTCTTCTACAAAATCCTCTTGGATTTGGGTGAATGAAGGAGGGAGTGCAAGAGAATCTCAAACAACAAGGGTGTTTACAGGGTAGAGGATTTTTGTTTTAGCAATGTCCATTATTTTTTTTTAACAGAAACAGAAAGAGGGATTATATTAACAGGCTGTGCACAGCCATTCATTACATCAGAGAAAGGAAATATAAGGCCAGCAAGGTGAAAATGCTGCACACCATACTTGTTCAGTTTCCCATAAGAGAGAGCATATAATTGTTTCAGAACTACAAACAATAAGGGTAGTATATACCCTCACAAACTGACTACAAAGCAAAATGTAGAGATACATAACCCATACAAAATTGAAACATAATAAGAAAGAGATAAAGTCAGTTGCCTCTCAGAGGCCTAGGCTGCATAACAGATTCTTCTTCCATGGGTTGGTCAGTTGCTTCATTGACTCCATTAACCCTGCTTTCCTGATTCATAGAAACAAGCTTTTGAAGGACTTCTTCAATGCGTTCCACTCTGCCCAGCAGCTCGCACAGGTTGCTCTCTAGGTATTCTGTTCGGGCATCATTATTACTAACCTCCAGTGATGTTCGACTCACAATCTCACTCATACTCTTAATTTCCTTAGCCATTTATTTGTTGTCCATTACCCCTATGGCTGTCATTTCATACAACCTGCGCAGATTCTTCATAATGTCCCTCAACCCAGGGTTGTCACCAAAATGAGCCATTCTGTCAGTATCAGTCGTGATTGCTATTCGGGAAAACTGAATATGTAGAGGGAAAACTGCAATGTCTGCAATTTCTTGCTGCAGGGATGAAACTCTCCAGAGGTCAACTATTTCTTGCTGCAGGGCGGAGCCCCTAGAATTATCTGAACAAGACAAGTCCCCAGGGTGTCTTTTTTCCAGCCGGAGCAGAGGCATCCCAAGACCCTATCCTGTCTGTTTGTTCGGAAGGAAGAGGTATCAACCTGATTATCAATTTCCCAGGATGCAGAGGGAAAGCAACATTGACATGAGAAGAATGCAGACAGAGCGAGGCATTCTTTTATAAAGGCTCGGATGAGGGGGAGTCCATGCTAAGGAATTCCTAGCAGTCTCCCACCCCCAACTCCTTTTACCACATGCAGCAAGAAATTCACTGAGCTGGGAGAGCCGAGACGAGAGTCCGGAGAGTTACTATGAAAAGAGACAAGGCATGAAGACGACATGGAGATGAAGATGAAAGGCCACCGATCGTGCGAGAAGGAATGACAATAAATTGAGAGCCTGGGGGTAGTTATTACATCTGTTGCTAAGGAGGGAAGAGCCATCCACGTGGCCTTCGAAGGAGAGCAGACAAGACAAAACAATAAATGCATAGAGCCGCTGGGAGGAAGGGGGAGGTGGTCAATGGATGGGATAAGGAGATGGGAAGGGGGGGAAAGGAGAAAGAAAAAAGAAGAGGGGAATAAGAAGAAGGGAAGGAGGGGGGAGAAGAAACGAAGGGGGGATGAAGAAATAAAACCAAAGAGAAACCAAGTGTGATCACCGAGAGATAAGGACTTCACTTTAGAGACTTGCCTGGTGAGATTGCGAGAATGGATTCTAATGCCTCTCATCATGGAATGACTTTGAAGAAAGGAGGATCACCATCCTGGCTGTAGTGGCCTTGGGGGAGACTGGCACCTACATTAGCCATGATATCTGCTTCCTTATTGTTATGGCGGAGAATGTGATAAATATCGATGGATTGAGACAGAAGAATATTAGCCTTTTTATATAATATACGACATTTGATATCTCCTGAGGGATACCCATTGATCATCTTATAGATGACATGCCTAGATTCGCCGAAGATCAGAACCTTCCGGAGATTTTTGTTACAGATGAGGTGAAGACCCTGAAGAAGATCCATCCATTCTACTTCATTGTTGGTTCTAGGGCCAAGTCCCCAGGAAAATCTTTGTTCCACTTGTCCTCCGGGATACACTAGGATCCCACCCGTGCCTGCCACCCCTGAGCAATGTCCATTATTAATCTCTTAGAGGCAGAGTAATTTAATGCACACCATTTGATAAAATAGGGGTAATTCAGGGTTTTTCGAGGGAATAAATGATAAAAATGAGATTGGAATATGCCATGTAAGTCATTTCATTGGTCTTTAAAGGATTCTAACTTGGTTTTTAGCTAGTGAGAAGGTAAAAACAATAGAATAGTGTCAAAAATGTCACTGTCTCTATCTTCGAAAACATCCTTGAGTCTCTGAAACTCTAAGACAGTGAAAACATGGCCTACCTAGCAGATTGATGGTTGGAAAGATTGTTTCCTGACATGGCTTTTTCCATATAGAAATAACTTCTTCTTCTAATGGACAAAATTAAAAATAACCCTTAAACATGTGTTCCTTCCTCTTATAATATTCTTGAAATGGTGGTTTTAGAATCAGGGAAGGCGGTTTCCTCCTACCACTTTCTTCTAGTGGAACCCTCCTCTGTCCACCACATGGAAGGTGGTCTATTTTCCGCTAAGCAAATGTTCTTTTAACTTCCATGCATGTCATGAGAGTGTATCTTTTTATAACCATAGATTTAATCCAACTCCCATTTGAACCATTGATCTTAATTGCTCTTTATCTTTAACCTTTTTCATTCCACTGCATAACACCCTGCCTAACTATCGTGCATTTTCCCCTAAGGGATCATCTATCCACCATATATTTATTTGATCTTTATCACACATAGTTTATTCCATTTATCTTTTAACTATCATCTTTATTTTCTGATGTCCCTTAATGTTGAAATTAGTGTGCAACTTTCTCAGGTGGAGCACCTAATAGTCGTCGATCTCATCCACCTGTTATGTTGACCATCGATCAAATCTAGTATTCAATCATTCTGATAATATTCAATTCATCATTGACCATGGAAGTTCTCCCAGCAGACCCCATCCTCACCGTTAATCTTATCCATGTTACATCTTCATTGTTGTTTCATGCTATATTTTAGAATTTATTCCCATTCCAAATATGTCTTTTACCATGCATCTTCTAAGATTCCGCAGTAAGGATTCATGGCATCTAATGGAGAATCTGTGGTAAGCAAATTTATTGTCGACGTTTTGAACCAAGCGTGGCTCATCTTCGGGACATGGCGATGCCTGGGGATTGTTCTTCTTTCATTAGTGCATTAATACAAAAACCGTCATTCTGAGAGGAGCCGACAAGGTTTGTTATGTCAAAAGAATTTTTTTGGGGGGATTGACCCATGTGAGAAGATGCATGGTAAAAGACCCATGTCTTAAAAAGGGGCTTTACCTCATTCCTTGTGAATGTGGTAAAGCCTATATAGGTGAAACAGAACGGTCCATCCGAACTAGGGTTAAAGAACATTATGCAGATATCCGTCTCAATAGAACCCAGAAGTCATCCTTAGTTGAACACTTGCATAACATAAAACACCCAATTAAAGTCGAGGATATGCAGGTGTTAGTGCAAGTCGACAACTGGTCAACACGAAGAATTAGAGAGGCAATTGAAATTGTTAAAAACCCTAATTTCCTTAATAGAGATGACGGCTTGTCCATTAGCCGATCCTAGTCGCCTAACCTAACTAAGACTAATAAAAATTAAAAACCTTTTAGTTAATTAATTAAAATCCTTAAAATGCCTAACTAGAATAATAAACTTAAATTAAAAATTCCTTAACTAAGACATAATACTTATTAAAAACAAAACTAAATGTTAAGAGTTTAATTAATTAAATATATGAAATTGTAAAGTTAAAAGATAAAATTATAAAAAAATTTAAATCTTACATTTAAAATAAAATTGTGTTAAACTTGATAAAATATAATAAAAAAATTTATTAAATAAAATTTGATTAATAAAATAAAAATAAAAATTTGATTATTAAAAATTTTAAAATTTTTTTATTAAAAAAAGTCTTAAAAGTTTTAAAAAACTAAAAACTTTTAAAAATAAAATTTTAATAAACTTGAATTAGATTATAAAAAACATTTAAACTATTAAACTATAAACATTAATTAAATTAATAAACTTAAATCCAAACTATTTTAAAAAATTATTAATAAAAATTTTAAAACTACTTAAAAACCTATGTATTAATTTGGATCATTATTACTTAGGGTTACCATTAAAATTAAAACTTTGGTATTACAAAATAAATTATAAATTAAAATAAATTAAATTAAAACCCCCAAAAAAATTTCTTTTGAAATAACAAACCTTGTCGGCTCCTCTCAAAACGACGGTTTCTATATTAATGCACTAATGAAAGAAGAACAATCCCAAAGCATCGCTATGTCCTGAAGATGAGCCATGCTTTGTTCGAAACGTCGACAATAAACTTGCTTACCACATATTCTCCATTAGATGTCATGAATCCTTACTACAGAATCTTAGCAAACCTTATTTCTAACTGGTATGGAGGGGAAACCCTGAGAAATTTGAGGCGCGTAGAAAAAATTCACATTGATAAATGCAAAAAGATTGCCTATCTTTCATTTTTTAAGCAATGCAGAGATAGAAACGTTATTCCCACTTTCACTAAAATTTCCCATCCCCTAAAAAACAATCATAACAATTTGCTCTTTAAGAAAATGGGTCTCATGTTAGTGTGCAATCAGATTAGGAGTCTTCGATTGGCCTTGGATAAGCTGGATTGCCAGCTCCTGCTATTACACACCCAGTTAGCTAATTCCTTAGGTAAAATAACCTAGGCTTGCCGGGATTGTTGCTCTAGTAGAAGAGTGGACACGATTTCCAAAAAACTAAAAATTAAACATAATTCTAAACTGTCAAAACTTGAACAACAAGACAGTATCGACGATGATAAATCCTACAACTTGCAAGAAATTGAACAACAAGATGGTTCTGGAAATGACCATAGCTTGCAAGAGAGCGTTCCCAATGAGGAAACTGCTGGACTGTTTGAAAGACTTACTCACAAACCAGTACCTAACGTAGCACCCAACCAGGCCAATGATGAAGACAACACAGTGATTTCCTGTCACTCATCCAAAACAAGAAAGGATGGGGTTAACTTCCAAAATTTGGAGGAAAGCCATGCCTTTGAGCTTAATGAGGAAATTTCTAGAAAAACAATGCTGGTTACCAATGTGGCTTCTACCACAGCACCCAACGCAACCAATTTAGACTCCAACAAAGCATGTTGTGAGAGCCTGACTCCCAACGCAACCAAATGGGAGACCAACAAGATAAGAAGTGTTGGTGCTATTAGCTCACCATCCAACAACATGATGATGATCTCCAATGCTACAGCAAATGCTAATGATTATGCTCATTGTTATTGTTGGCTAGAAAATGAACAGTGCGTCTTAGCTAGCAGGATAAAGAATGCCAATAAATTTTTTAACACACAACAGTATGCATTGAACCTTGAGGAAACACGTAGCACTAGTGAAGATACATTCTTGGTTGGAACCCTACGAACTGGTGATGGGTTGGCTGAGAGTATAAACTTAAACAACAACAACATTCACACACAAGAGCAGAAATTCAGTCTTACATGGCACGATGACCAAGACCACGATCATAATAACACATTAACCAGGGACGGTGACCATCAAAATGAGAAAAGTAAAAACAAAAACCACATAATTGAAGGCAACATTAACTATAAATTTTCTACCAAGGATCATAATAGAATCATCATCAACCTCTCAAACTTTGAACTTAACATACCTGCCAGAAGACTTCTTGAGAAAGGCCTTAATTTTGCCATCACCCTGAAAAATATTCCGGTCGAAGACATCATATGCACCATTGAAGAGAGCATTAGGAACCTACCAGAAAATGAAGTGGAAGAGGTATGAAAAGATTGTGCTGTAACGCTAAGAAGAGCAAAACCACCCAAACCCAACATCACCAGGGAAGAAAACAGAGCCCTCAGAGAACTCAAAAAGAATGACCAGATTTTGATCTTAAAGGCTAATAAGGGAGGAGCTATGGTGATTCTCAACAAATAAGACTATATTGCTAAGATGAAATCGCATTTGGATTCTAGTGGTTGTTACAAGAAACTCAACAAGAACCCCTTGAATCGGATCATTAAGGAAGTTACGGAAGCCATAAATAAATCCTCCTTGGATAAAGAAATAAATAAAAAGTTATTATTTCTGATCTCTTGGTTCCAAGAATTTATGGACTTCCTAAGATCCACAAAGATGGGGTTCCCCTCCAACCCATTGTAGACACCATAGGCTCACCAACTTATAGGCTCACAAAATTCCTCGCAGACAAATTAAAACCCCTAGTAGGCAATACAAGCTCGTTCATTAAGGATTCTTTTTACTTTATTGAGAAATAAAACACAGACATATGGAAGAGAATGAGATTTTATTGATCTTGGATGTAGTTTCCTTCTTCATCATGATACCCATCAAAGAAGCCATCAATGTTATAGAGGAGTTTACTAATCCCAAAGCCTCACAACTTGTAGGCCTCTTTCTCAATTCCACCTTTTTTAGTTTTTTTGGTGAATTTTATGAACAAACCTACAAAGTGGCGATGGGTTCCCCCCTTTCTCCCATTACAGCCAACCTCTTCATGGAAAAATTTGTGCAAAAATCCTTGAACTCCGCTAATCCGAAACCTGAATGGTGGTCCAGATTTGTAGATGATACCTTCTTTATTTGGGCCCATGGGAAGGAAGAGTTAGAAAAATTTGTGGACCATTTGAATAGCCAAAGTGCTTCCATCAAATTCACAAAAGAGTTTGAAGAGAACAATGAGCTTCCCTTTCTTGATACATTAGTTATTAGGAAACAGGATGGAGGCATTGCTCACAAGGTCTATAGGAAGAAAACCCACATAGAACAATACCTACACACCCTCTCACATCATCACCTAAACCAGAAGATGGGGTTCTTAACACACTGTTCACTAGAGCCCTAATGGTTTCTGATAATAATCACCTAGACTCCGAGCAGGAACACCTGCGCAATGTTTTTCTTAGCAATGGTTATAACCTAGCTCAAATCAACAAAGCCCTTGAAAGAACACATGTAAACAAATCTAATGCTGCATCCAAAGAAAAGAAAGTAGGAGAACATAAGGCCTTTCTCCCTTACATTCAAGAGACTACAGACAAAATAGCCAAACACCTGAAAAACAAGAACATTGACTCAGTGTTCTCCCCACCTAACAACATTAGGAAGCTTCTTAGATCAGTGAAAGATCCGGTTGACCCGTGTCTTGAAAAGGGGGTTTACCTCATTCCTTGTGAATGTAGTAAATCCTATATAAGTGAAACAGGACGGTCCATCCGAACTAGGGTTAAAGAACATTGTGCAGATATCCATCTCAATAGAACCCACAAGTCAGCCTTAGCTGAACACTCACATAACACAAAACACCCAATTAAATTCGAGGATATGTAGGTGTTAGTGCAAGTTGACAACTGGTCAAGGAGAAGAATTAGAGAGGCAATTGAGATTGTTAAAAACCCTAATTTCCTTAATAGAGATGACAACCTATCCATTAGCTGATCATGGTTGCCTAACCTAACTAAGCCTAATAAAAATTAAAAACGTTTTAGTTAATTAATTAAAATCCTTAAAATTCCTAACTAGGATAATAAATTTAAATTAAAAATTCCTTAACTAAGACATAATACTTATTAAAAACAAAACTAAATGTTAAGAGTTTAATTAATTAAATATATGAAATTGTAAAGTTAAAAGAAAAAAGAAAAAATCTTACTTTTAAAATAAAATTGTGTTAAACTTGACAAAATATAATAAAATTTTTTATTAAATAAAATTTGATTACTAAAATAAAAATAAAAATTTGATTATTAAAAATTTAAAATTTTTTTATTAAAAAAGTCTTAAAGTTTAAAAAAACTAAAAACTTAAAAAAATAAGATTTTAATAAACTTGAATTAGATTATAAAAAACATTTTAACTATTAAACTATAAACATTAATTAAATTAATAAACTTAAATCCAAACTATTTTAAAAAAATATTAATAAAATTTTTAAAACTACTTAAAAACCTAAGTATTAATTTGGATCATTATTACTTAGGGTTACCATTAAAATTAAAACTTTGGTATTACAAAATAAATTATAAATTAAAATAAATAAAATTAAAACCTTAAAAAAATTTCTTTTGACATAACAAATCTTGTCGGCTCCTCTCAAAATGACGGTTTCTGTATTAATGCACTAATGAAAGAAGAACAATCCCCAGGCATTGCTATGTCCTAAAGATGAGCCACGCTTGGTTCAAAACATCGACAATAAACTTGATTACCGAAGATTCTCCATTAGATGCCATGAATCCTTACTACGAAATCTCAACAAACCTTATCCCATCTTCCTTTTTCCTCCACCGTAGATATGAATGAACTGTTAAGACTTTCCAGTGATTACCAAATTTACTTTTACCTAGCAACTTTTGATAGCAGATCCATTACTTTCCATAGATCTTTTTGGAAAGAAGATATTTACCATTTAAACCTTCACTGCATACCACAACTTTTTCTTTATTTTTAGTCACTTTCAAGCTTAAACTATGGTTTTATGGGAAAATGAAAACCTTGGTCTCTTATTTAGCATCCATTTCATCATCCCCCTCGGTAATATTGCCAAAAGTTTCACATATAAGATCCTTATTTCACCTTAGGCCCCTTCCTCTCACCTGTTAACCAAAATAGTGTTAACAATGACCTTAGATTTTGCAGCTGTACTTGTGCTGGATTTCGAAATGACCATGCTCTGTGAAAAACTGGGTTTGGCTCTTTTAGTTGTAGATAACAATCTCTCTCATACATATAACAAAATGACATAAACTTGGGAGTGAATGGAGATAAAGTCTAACCATTCAATTTGTTCGCCCTTCACACTCTTGTGAAATTACTGGAAAGGTATTTGTCCTTTCCATCACATGGGATAATCATTCGAATGATCATTGGTAAACTTCTATGCATGCCACCAGTTACCTATCACATCAAGTGGTATTTATTTCCATAAATACAAACATGACCAAAAAGCACACTGCCAAAATTTCTTAGGATTTTCAAACTAACAATGGCTAGTTGTCTTTTCTACGACTCAACTTCATCTTTTCGACAATAATTGCAATTTTGGTCAGGGCGACCAAAATTCCATCACGGAAAACCACATGGCCCAAAAGAAGTCCAAACGGGGCACAAAAGATACATTTATTTAAATTCAATGATATTTGATGTTGGTGACACTATTCCAACATCATCCTAAGGCTCTCAATATGATTCTTAATGAGCCCAAATACTGTCCAATCATTGAAGTAGAATTTAAAAAATTTATGAATAAAATATTTGAAAGCATCTACTACTATTCTGGAAATAATAACAGGAGCATTCTTAAGTCCAAGTGCAATTACCATGTATTGGTAGAAACCCCACTCTGTCGAAAAGGTTGTCTTGTGTTGATCTTCCTTTATGATTCTAATCTCATGGTATCCAGAGAAACCATCAATGAATGAATAAATTTCTTGACCCCTGACACTTTCTAGTACCTCATCTATAAATGGAGTTGGAAATGGATCATGTAAACAGGAATCATTTAATTTTCTCAAGTCAACGCAAATTCTTACTTCACCCATAGAATTTTTATATCTTGGACCACTGTGGGACTGGTCCACTATGATTCTTCAACAGGTTTCATAATACCTATATCCAAAATTCAGTCCACCTAAACCTTAACCTTTTATTTATACCGCGAATTCAATCAGTATGATCGTTGCTTGACATGTATTGCATTATGTATTGCATTAGGCCTCAAAGGAATTTTCATTTCTCCCAGGTCTCTGACGATTCCTTTCATATCTAAAAATTTCATAGGGAACAGATCCTAGAACTCATGCAATAATTCTGTGATATTCCCTATAGTCTTGTCATCCCCATAATCTCCAATATTGGCAAAATTTGGATACTCCGAGGAGCCAATATTAACTTTCTTAAATTTTAGTGGACTCAGGAATTGGTCACCATAAATACCAATTATTTCCACTACATGCATACCTTTAGACTCTGAAATGTTTACATCAAGTGGATGATCGTTGTCAGGTTCTCCTATCACATTGTAGCATTCCATCGAGTGGTGGATTTTCGTGCTACACTGATTGAATTTTGTCATTGGAACAAGGATATCTTCAAATATCTTTGCTTTCATCACTTACAATGCAGAATCAATCGAAGGATGGTCATATGCGAACTCAAATATAAGTGTGAAGCTAGTAGCTAAATCGTCCCATTCAAGAGTTCATCATCGCATCTCAACTGATGTATACCAATTTATTGGTATCATGTCTAGTGTATATATGAAGTGATGAACCCATTCCTATCACAAACATGCCTACCATATCTTGTGACAATACTCAATATGTTCAGCAGATTCTGTCAATCATGTATACTTGCGACCAGTATAATTAATCTCTTCTCCAAATATTATGTCCATCAATATTCTACATTGTGGACATTCATAGATAGATTATTTATGTGTATGCCACCATCTAGTAGGTGTAGCTTTCAACATAAAGTCTAGGGCGGACAAGCGTTGAGATTATGTAACTTTTGCTTCAAACTCTATTCGAAAATATGAAAGGTTTGGTAAACCTTCATATGTAGGTATCTAGCTTTCCTCGGCTCCTATGTTCGCACAGATCATGTAATTCTTATGAATCTTCTCATGGGTACTTCATGCATCTGAATTATATAACACTCTACCAACACTCTTTCAACTTAGCTTTCCATGAATCTAATGTATAGGATCTAACACTCTGCCAACTTAGCTTTGCATTGGTTGTTATATTTATATAGTCATCTCCTGTAGATGTGATATTATAGATATGGTCAACATAGTCTCCTTGTACTTCACTGTGTATTGGTTCGACATATCTTTTTCCTTCTAGCAGATCAACTGGAGTGACCACCCTTATCTCTAAATCTTCAAATGATAAGATTATTTTCTTAAAATTAATGATGGTTTGATTGTATATCTCCCATTCGATCCCCCAAAAGTGCATCATATGGGTTTGTATCATAGAAACTATCGATCACATCAAAATATGCATATGTTCTTAGGCCTTCGACTTTAATAGGAACCAAAGTTAGTCAACGAATAGGTAGGACCTTCAACTGATTTGCTAGACTGAGCTGAATGGGAGACGAATCCAGTCATAGTTTTCCCATACGTTCCCATGTTTGTCTTGTCAAAATATTGACATCATATCACAAGTCTAAAATGATATACTCCATATCATAATCTCTTATCTATGCAGTAATTCTAAACTCATGACCATTCTTGAATATTTTTCTGACATGGTTAACTATTTTTTCTGGTCACAACTATTCCTAAGTTTCTTCTATTAGAGTTTTTAATTCTATGACAACATCTTTATCATGGATTTGTGATAAGAAAATTTTGAAAATTTATTTAAGTTTAATAACCTTTCATTTCCGGTGCTTTCGAAATACCTGATAGAATCTTCCAGGAATCTCACTTACTTGTCCTCTTGGCATTGTAAGAGTAGATGTCAACACTTGAATCCTATTGACGAATTTTGGTTGCAAATCTGAGAATAATTCATTTTCTCTCGATGATGATGAACAATTTTTTCTTATGTGATGTCATTTGCACCTGTGGTTGGCCACATTGTGCATTTTGGTCTACTACCATCACAGCACCTCCTCTTGTCACAACAACAATGTTTGCTTCTCTCAGCTTAGCATAAATAATATGGATGTTCTAGTTGGGATTCAGGTTAAGATTCTAGTGGGGATTGGTATTTCCCATAGTTTGAGCCTACTACTTCGTAATCAATTGCATACATTGTTCAACATTATGATCAAAGGCTTTATAATATGAAAATTCCTTTGTGGGACTTGTACAATTCCAAGAAAAGTGTCTTGGTTTTCCACAATTATAGCATATGATTTGGCTCTTCCAGAACCAAATCCTCCTCCTCCTTGTTGTTTTCCTCATCCTTGAAAATTTCCACCCCCCTAGGCTGAGGGTATTGTTGCTATGGATACTAGTTTTGTTGATATTGAGCTTAAGGATACTAAGGTTATTGATATTGAGTTGATGTATATTGAGCGGGTGGGTATTGATATTGTGCCTTTTCAACTTGTATCTTCTCTTTAGTCTTCATTAAGTAGGTATCCATGATTTTATTTTGCAGCAACTAGAATTATATGCAATCCTTTTCATCACAGCCTATATATTTACAAAATTTATTGTACATAAAAGCTAGTGTACTTACAATATTCTGCAAGTACAAGCACTCTTCAAAACAAATGGTCTTGATTTTGACATATTCTACACCAAGGCATCCCTTTCATATTTAACGGGTTCGGTGTTCCTGCTTTGGCATAGTTCATGAGCGTCAGGAAATTATCATTAAGGTGTCCCTCAGTTCTCCATATGCTACAATAGAGTTCTTCTTGGATCTCTTTCCCTTTCTTAATGTCTTGGATTTGCAGCGTAAGTTTGGCTAGGTGCGACTGAATCTGCATCATTCTTGCACCGGTCTCTCTAATCGGTGAGGATTCTAGTTTCATTGATATCTCCAAAAGTTCAGTCTCCAAAATTTCAGTGCACAACACAATCTTATGTTGCATTAATTGGATTCAGATGTGTGGTAACAATGTTGTATTGAACCATTCCTTTTGTTGTACATCCAACATCTAAAATTTTACTTTACCCATCAATGTCTTGAATCTCTAGTTGAAGACCCATATAGACTCTGTAGGTATTTGCTTAATTTATTTAATCTTTGTGATGAAACATGACTCATATTTTAGCTTCATGGTCTCATTTATTATGCCAAATCATATTTTTTCAAGTGTCTTTTGTGCAACTCCCATCAGAACTATAGAGAACTTCATGTACCAGTCAATGCACGATCTCTCAAGGTTGTGATCGTCTGTGATTTTTTATTACATCATCTTGGACCTGTCACAAAGTCCATACAACTTCACATAGAAACCAATGTTGTTGTGGATCTTCTTAACCATTTCCATTAAATATCAGAAACTTGATATTGTTTCCAATCATTAGATTAATTCCTGGTACGTTTGGACAAAGTTTTTGACTAGTCGAATTCCCTTGTCCTTTATTCGCACCATTAGTATTTCTTGTATTTACAAACACATTGGAAGACAAGTTTCTAGATCTTACCTCCAGCGATGTGTGTGGGGTTGTATATGTGTCATACTCATACTCTAGGTATCGAGCTTCTGCTTCTTCTTCTTCTCTTTTGAATATCAGCTGATATTTCTCTTCTTCATCGCAATAAACTTCATCAAAATGAAAAATCCACTCGTAGTCTTCTCCTCTAGTCGTACTGCAACTTCCTTTTCTTTTTCTGGACTGAAATCCCCTTTTGCTTCTTAGATGTTCACCTTCTATTATAGTTCCACTATCACCAAGGAACATTTTAGCTTAATTTTCTCCATTTGTCACACGCTTCTTGTGCGACATGCCCGAAATTTATGCACACAGTCCTTCTAACTGCCAGACTCCATTCTCATGATCCCTTTTTCACATACAAGCATCTTTATCCAAGTTTTTAAAGATGTGAAGTATCTTCCTCGTGGTCCTTTGGAAAAAATTATTTTCTCCTCACTATATGAGGTTATTTTGTCGACATTAAACTCAGTAATGTATCCCTCCAAAATATTATCTATCCAAAAATCAACATCCCTCGACATAGTGTTGCTAATACTCTTCAGTCCTTGAATCAACTGAGGATTACAATATGTCAGTTTTCCTCCTTGGAAACTTTTTCATTAGGTTGCTAACCTCGACAACCACTCATACAACACAATAGGAAACTTGGAAAATAAAATCTCATGAATATTCATATAAAGGTATCACTCCAACCACCTTGTCAAATTCAATCATGATCCTTTACATTCTTCTTATGCAAACTCTAATGCTTTAAAATCCACCGAGTCTTGGATATCTGGCTTCATCGGATGCCAAAACATATCCCTCACCAAAATGATTCATGGGTCCTAGAAGCAGAACTATTTTTTGGCATTTCTCTTCCTTCGATCAAGGTTCAAACCTTCTTTTGTGTCCAATAAATCCTAATATATCAACCCGACAAAATGACACTCAGTTAGTAGAACCTACGATGTAGATGCAGTCTCACCTGAGATATATCTTATGGGTAACTTCCAAAACCATGTTTCTACAGTTGTGTGGGGGTTTCTTCTCCCTTGGCATCTTACCGACTAGCTTGACCAAAGCCGATGGGTGTATTACTTATTCTTACTAGTCACAAATAAGACACTACTTAACTTATCCATCGACAGAGGTTATACAAACAATATAAGATTTAACATATAGTTTATATATCAACATTGAGACTCATGCATAATAGAACCTAGTCATAAGAAAATATATAAAGACTTATTCACAATATACATTCCTGCGATTTAAGCACATTTATCATATACATTCATGCGATTTAAACACATTCATAATCTACTCAATGACACAATATTTAACGTGGAAACCCATCTAGGAAAACCACAAAGGTGCTCTTCATCTAGCATGAGAAATATATGGTACCCTTTTGTCTGCACACTCAGTTGCAGAATCTATTCTAGACCTTCTTCTCTTATCTATATAGACTTATCTCTCCTCTCATGATCTCTAGTGTTATTTCATTCAGTATTCTCCTACTTTACTCTACTATCGATTTGCACACATCCTAGATCGACTAACCCTTCTCTTTGACTCTACTATCGATCTGCACATAGCCTGGATTGACTAACTATTCTTACACACATACCTGACTGACTAGGAATTAGGCAAATAAGAAAATATCCTACCAGAAATTACTGAGGAAGTACACATCATATAGCTTACGTTCTTTATTTTATAGAATATTTACATCTCGCATTCAACCAACTTCATTATTTTAGCCAACAGGCTATCATTCCTATTCTAGTTACACTTCTCAATAGGAACTATCGGCCCAAAATACAAATATGCTTTTATTCCTTGCCACACATGTGACTCTAGCCAACTTCATACCCATGATCTCTTAAGCTGTCCTTTTCAGTCGTTGTGGCGCTGCCTTCTTTCTATATCATGGTTCTTTCCTTTGTGACTGAACTCATTGCATATTTTCCTTCTATCACGACTGCTCTTCTTTCACGAACTCTTCTCCTATCATGACTTCCTCTGTAAGTACTTATTTTATCTTAGCTATTTCTTCCTTATCTACTTATGTCTTCTTCCATCATGACTTCCTTGGTAGTTTCTTATTCTACCTTGTTCCTCCTTCCACAACTTATTATGTCGCAGCTTCTCATCTTTCACGAACGCTTCTCCTATCATATCTTTTTCTTCCCGTGGCTAAACTCCTTATCTTCAAACCAAAATTCTAAATAAATTCTTATTATCTTTTCTTAGGGACAACAAGTATGTTCTACCTCTATCTCTGCTAGATAGCTTTGATGACCACATAAAACAAGTTTTATATGACATTGGTAAATACATGAGGTAAGTAACAATTTATATTCATGAAGATGTTTATTCACTTTGTTCCATATCTTATTGATGTATTATATTTTACAGCTTGGAACTTTATTATATATTCCTTGATCTTGTTGATCACTGTTATTTTATTGCATCATTTGTAGGTGGCTTTCATATAAATAAATCCATGAAGAATATATTAGGTATTGGAAGAGATAAATTTCTCGTATAATGTGTGAAATGTAGAAGTATTTACCTCCAGGATTTTTCAATGCACATGAACACTATCTCATACACCAAGTTGAGGAAATTGAATTGTGTGGACCTGTACAAACGAGATCAATGTGGATGGTGGAAAGGAATTTGAAGTCATTGAAGGATTTTGTTAGAAAAAGAGCATATCCTGAGGTTCTATTGTGTAGGGGCTATATGGTATATCTATCCATGGTGTACATTAGTTAATATCTTCCAAATTTAGCAAAAAATATCGATCTGCCTCACATTTGGAATGTCAACTCCATTAACAAATTTGAAGGGGAGGTCTTGATGGGGAAAGGTAGAACGAGGAAAGTGAAAGGTAATTAGATGGTGTAGATTTAATTTATTATACAATCATGTTTTCAACTTCATATATATATATTAATCATGTAATATTTATTATTTCATCTGTATTTTAAGGTAAACTTCATTGCCTTTAATGGTAGCTAATTTACAATTTGTAATTGTTATTTTTTAATATAGTTGGTCTTCAGTGGGATGCACTACATTTATACATTGCAAACAATTTTGATTGGATGGAGGAATGGATATAATTATGTACAAAATTATATGGTACCTTATCATGGAACGAGTGAGTAAATTGATTAAAATAGTGCATCATCATCAAGAAGAATATCCTGTCGAACTAACACAAAGGGAAATTCATTCAGCATGTCATTTAAAAGATAAAACGGAAAGTATATTTACCATGCCAATTTTTTTCGTTGTTTCTTATTATATCAATGTATTTATTTGGTTTATTTCTTCTAATATATTTATTTATGGAATTGGGTATGATCCAATTGATACACCACAAGTCTATGTGGTGCAATGGTCATAAATTTCGCATCAAAAAGTTGGATGGCAAGAAGAAAACATTCGATTGTGGGATAACTACATTTTTTCAAGTCACTAATGTTTCCTCTAGAAGTGACAAGCATCCAAAAGTATCTAAAAATAGTTACTATGGTTTATTTGGAAGATATAATTGATTGTGACTTTAATTCCTTTAAAATAGTTTTGTTTGAGGTTAGATGGTACAAGCTACGAATGAATTAACATGATCGCGAACTAACTGTTATTGATCATTCCAATGGAATTACCATGGTTAATACAAGGGAACTTTAACTGATTATAGATCCTTATGTACTTCCAAGTCAATATGAGCATGTATTTTTCTCATAGGTTCCATATAAAAAAGGTTGGTCATACATTGTTATATATGATCCAAGAGGAATACTGGTCAAGTATAATGCAGAGGAATAAGACAATGTTGAAGAAGAAGGTGATAAAAATCAGCAATAGTTGGATGCCACAGATGTGTCAGATGAAGAATCCAATCAAGAAGTTGATCATCCAAATGATGTAGAAGACGATGTAGTACTTAGTGATGATATCGGTGATGAATATATAACAAAAAATGACGTTGATGATGATGTTAATATGAGTGATCCTTTCAACTATAGCAATTCTAAACTAGATCATGATAGAGATGTTGATTTATATGAAGAATATGATGATTATGATGATTCATTAATGTTATAATCATCATCATTATCATCATCATCATGTTCATCCTCATCATCATCATCGTCATGTACATCCTCATTAGAGTAATCGCAATCATCATCAATGGTATCATCATCATGTTGTTTGTAATATCCCTTATATGATGTACATATAAGAATATTAACTTGCTGCAAATTTTTTTAAATTAAAAATTCTGGAATTGAATTAATTCACACAAAGCCTTCTCGGACTAGGAAAATCAGGGATTTCTTCTGGGAAATTTTGAAAACAAAAGGAGTGATCAGTGGGAAGCAACCAAATATATTTCAGACATATAATTTCCTCTTCCCTAACACATTTAGATCTGATTCCATTTAGGGTTCAGAGTCCGCTCCATGGAAACCTACTACCATGCTTCTGGGTAGTCAAACCGTGAAACTAGGAAGAGTAGTTTGGTCTGTTTTAACCAGGGGCTTATGGAAACTTTCAGAGGGTTGTTACATCATTAATTTAACATAATAAATATTTTTGGACAGTTTTCATAATTTCTGGAAATTTCTAAGTAGTTTCGGAGAAATGTTGCTTTTTCCGACAGTTTTGGCCTAGTTAAACCCGACGCAGTGGAGGATCCAAAAATGCATTAAGGTCCCAAATAAAAATATTTATGGAGGTATTTAATGGAATATGGGTCTTCCAGTGACCCACGGGAACTAACGGGGCTCATTTTGAGTTAGAAGAAGTCATTTTACATCAAATTTGGCAATACTAGTCATTGAAAGCTAGCAATCTAGCTAGGGTCTAAATTTAAGCAGTTAATTCATGTAAAATTAATTTATGAGATACATGTGAATTATGAAAGAGATAAATAAAATCCCACTGAGCATATTAAATCTCTTCATACAATCCCCCAACCTTGCATATTTCTCATAGTACTCAGATTCATCAATTTTCCCCCATACATTAATAAAATAACCTTTTTTTGAGGAAACTGAAGACAGAATTATTTATGGACAGATATATTTCAACCTGATATATATAAATTACAGATTAATATTCTTATACATATCATAAATCATATACTAAACTGACCATTACAAGGAGACTCCAAAATAAGGGGCAGGAGGCCCAGAACATGACCGACAAAAAGCGATTGTGAGCATAGGTGAAGCATGGGCTTCACTAGATCTCAACCTGAACGTGATGGAGGCTGAAAATAAATCTGATAATATTTCAATAGATACAATGTAGTGCTCCATACCTACAATAGAAGAGAAAGGGATATGGAAGAGAAGGGAGGACGGGTTTGGGGATCATCACCCAATGGTATGAGGCACAACACTCAGACAGTATGCTCACATAGAATAAAAAAAATATAAAATCATCAAAACTGAGTCAATGGGGTTTAATTCACCTTTAATATAGTGTTGAGTGACCTTCTTAGCAAGTGGGGATCCAAGGTGACCTGTGAGAGCAAGTCAACCCTCAACAAACCCTAACCCTAGCCACATAGGTGCCTCCTTTGGGGAATTTAGCAAGTAGGACCATGTGGAATTGCTTTTAAGTTCAAATACTCCTTAATAATTAGCAATTGTTCCCTCTCTTATTCAAAACTTTCTTCTTTTGAGTTATGACACCTTTTTTTCTTTTCCAGACTCATAAGGAAACTGTTCTTTCCTTTGAAAAATTTCCTACTCTTCTCTTACTGCTTTTCTGAGCTCCATAAGAGGAAACTGCACCCTCCTTCGAAAAACTTGCCTTCTTTATCCTTGACTGCCTTTTTTTTTGCTTTTAGCTACTTTCCTCTTTGTTTCCTATGATAGATTTTGTCATAGCATTTCCTCTTTCCTTCCTTGGCTAGTAGAATTTCCCAATGCGCCCCACCTGACTAGAAAACTTATTTACACCTCATTAATTAGCATAAATAATTAAAATGGAAAATAAAACTTAGATACATGCCTTACTTAATTAATTATTACAAAATTTCCCTAGGGAGCATGATTAATGTCAAATTGAGCCCCTCCTAGGAGTTCAGTATGGTAAACACTTTAATGGCCATTTTGAGGGGACATGACAGTCCTCCCCTCCCAAATCTGCTTGTCCTCAAGTAGAAGCAAAGATGGATGCTGTAAGATCTACTCACCCTCCCAAGTGGCATCTTCACACGGAAAGCCTTTCCATTGTATCAAATATTCTTTTACTATTCTGTTCCTTAATTTCTTTTCTCTACTCATCAGCAGTTTCTCCGGCACCAAGACCAAGTGGCCTTCATCATCCAATGGTGGAAGTTATTCAGAAACCACTACCTGTTGACCCACTACCTTTTTCAGACAAGAGACATGAAACACATTATGGATTCTGTTGTTTGCTATCAAATCCAACTCATAAGCTACTTCTCCAACTCTTCTGCTAATTTTGTAGGGACCATAAAATATGGGTTGAAGTTTTGTTGCCCCATTCTTCTTCAAGGAAGATTGTCTATAAGGTTGTAGCCTTAAATACACTAAATCTCCCACCTAAAACATTCTATCTAGCTTGTGCTTATGCAAAAATATTTTGCTGATTCTGTGTCATCTACAGATTGTCTTTCAATGCCCTTAAAATGTCTTGGTTGTCCTACAACCAATCTTTAGCTTTTTGTTCCTTACAGTCTCCAAATATTAAGTCTACAAAATTTGGGGCTTCATACCCATATAAAGCCATAAAGGGAGTCATTTTGATAGAAATATGAAATGTGGTGTTGTAGCAGAACTCACCCAAGTGGAGCCAAGTTTCCCAAGTTCCTTCCTATCCTGTAACATAGTTACGGAGGTATCCTTCCAGCCATTGGTTCACCCTCTCTATTTTCCCATCTATCTGGGGGTGATAGCTTGTACTCATGTTCAGATTTGTCTCAACTATACCAAACAATGTCTGCCAAAAGACACTAGCAAACTTACTATCTATGTCACTGATTATGACCTTGGGCAGCCCATGCAATATGAAGATATCCTTAAAGAATAGTGCAGCAACCTCACTAGGTGAAATGGTGGATACTATTGAAAATAAATGTGCATACTTTGTCAACCTGTCAACTACTACAAAAATATTGTGTTCCCCTGTGACTTCAGCATCCCTGTGATAAATTCCATTGATACACTTTCCTATTTTTTATCCGAAATCGGGAGAGGCTGGAGGAGTCCAACAGGGTGTGAGTGCTCAACTTTGTTCTGCTGACATGCAGAAGATTCATTCACATACATGAGTATATCATATTTAAGACCTTTCCAAGTAAATATCTCCCTTACCTTACGATAAGTCTTTATAAAACCAGGGTGACCAGCTACTGGTGCATCATGTGCAGCTCCTAATATTTTCCTCTTTAGTGTAGATCCTGGTACTAAGAAAATTCTATTTTTTTAATAAATGAGGTTCTCATGGACTTTGTATTCTTCATTCTGGTTCACTCCATCCAACACATCACATGCAAACTGATATTTAGAGTATTCTGTAGCCAGCTGGATCTTCCAATCCTTACAGATTTGTAGCAAAGAGAATGTGGCCCAACGGGAGAGTGCATCAGCCACAACATTCATTTTTCCATTTTCATACTCAATGTCAAAATCAAAAGATTGAACTTTACTCACCCATTTTTGCTGACTATAATTGAGTTCCTTTTGGGTAAGGAAGTGTCTAAGACTATTGTGATCAGTGTTCACAATGAACTTACCTCCTACTAGGTATTACCTGAATTTGGCCAAGGCATGCATGACGGCCAGCATCTCCTTATCATATATAGAGTGCATCCTTTCATGTGGCTGCAATTTTCTACTCTCAAAAGCAATAGGATGCCTATCTTGCATTAAGACAACCCCAAATCCTACCCCAGAGGCATCACACTCCAGCACAAAAGGTTTAGAAAAATATGGTAAGTCAAGTATTGGATAGCTACTCATTACTTCTTTCATTTTCTAAAAATATTTTTCAGCCTCCTCACTCCAACTGAATGCACCCTTCTTATTCAAATCTGTCAAGGCTGCAGTGTACCAGGAGTATCCTTTGACAAATATGTGGTAGTAGTTACACAGGCCAATGAAACCTCTCAACTTAGTGAGGTTCCTTGGGCTGGCCCATTCCAATATGGCCTTTATTTTTCCTGGATCTACCTTAACCCCTTCTTGGTAAATCAGATGGCCCAGATACAATAGTTTTGTCATACCAAATTCACACTTAGACATTTTGGAAAAAATGACAGATCTGCAAGCATAGTAAGTACCTCCTCCAAGTGTTGTAAATGCTCCTCCCATGTCATACTATAGATTAGAATATCATCAAAAAACACAAGGACATACTTATGTAGTTGTTTGCTGAATAGCTTATTCATGCATGACTGAAAAGTTGTTGGTGCATTAGTTAAGCCAAATGGCATGACCAGAAATTCAAAGTGGCCAAAATGATAGCAAAAGGCTATCTTTTGTATGTCTTCCTCCCTCATTCTGATTTGATGGTACCCTAATCATAGATCTATTTTGGAGAAAAACTTGGCCCCATGTAGCTCATCCATCATCTCATCAATTCTGGGAATTGGGTACCTATTCTTTATTGTCTTTTTGTTAAAAGCTCGGTAATCTATACACATTTGGAGTGTCCCATCCTTCTTCTTCACCAGAACCACTGAAGAAGCAAAGGGGTTGGAACTTGGTCTGATGAGGCCCAACTCGAGCTCCTTGATGGCCTTCTCAATTTCATCCTTGAGTCTCCTTGGATGCTTATAGGGGTGTATTTTAATTGGAAGTGTACCAGCTTCCAACTCAATCCTCTGTTCAATGCCACGGTCTGGTGGTCTACCATGTGGAAGGTCTTCAAAAACCCTCTTATGCTTCTGTAACAATTTTTTTATGTCTTTGGTCTGAGAGGAAACTTTGGCAGTTTTTCCCTCAGTGGTGACTTGGAATTCAACAGCCCACTCAATGTCTCCATGCCTCATAACAGATCTCATACTTTTTGCATAAATTACTTGGCTGGGATAAGTATTCATACCTTTCAATACCAGTGATTTTCCTTCAGCATCCTTGAAACTTATTTGTGGTATCTGGTAATTTACAGAGTGCTCTCCAATATAGTGTAGCTATTGCACTCCCAACACCATGTTGGTGTCTGCCACATTGACAACATAAAAGTTGTATTTCACAGTATAGTCACCTATGTTTACTTGCAGATCTGGGGTCCATCGATTACATTCCATGGTATGGTTACCATGAATGACCACAGTGAATCCTTCAAAGGGTTCAATAGGTAATTTTCTCCTCTCCAATAGGTCTGACTCAATGAAATTATGTGTGGCACCCCCATCAACAAGAACTATAACGTTCTTCCCTTGCAAAACTCCCTTCAGCCTTAAAGTGTGGAACCTAGGCACTCCACTGAGCACAACAATTTTGCTATTTTTTTTATGAGGCTGCTCCTCTTCTTCAGTGGTTTCATACTCTCCATCCCTCAGATAAGCTTCTTCTACCCCTTCTTCATCACTTTTAGAAAATACTTCAATATAATGGGCTTTTCCTTTCACACATTTGTGACTGGGAGCCCATGGTTCTTGGCAGGAAAAACATAGCTTCTTCCTCCTCAATTCATCCCGATCCTTATAGGAATAGTCTCTCTTTCCGGAGGCAGGAAAGTTTCTTATAGGAGGTTTTTGGTTCTGAAATTTATGTGCTAGGGAAGGTCTAGGAGGATATTTGGTTCTTGGTATTGCATCTTCCAGGTCTTTAGTCCTGTTCACAGCTTCCTGCAAAGTGGTAGGTCGGTAGGCCTTCACCAACCCCTTCAATGGTTCAGCCAGTCCTTCTGTAAACAAAAGGATCAGCCTTGATTCTGATATGTCAGTGACCATTACAACCACCTTTTGGAACTCTGAGATGTATGCTTCTGGAGTTCCAACCTGTCTTATGTGTTCCAAATCCTAGAAAGAGATGTCAGGATCCCTTCTGTCAAATATTTCTGTTAATTTTATATTGAATTCCTCGTAGGTGACTACTTGGACATGGAATAATGTTTTCATGCCATGAAACCACCAGTCAATTTCCTCTTCATCAAGATGTAGGGCTGCCAACTTAATGGCATCCCTTTCTTCCATAGGATTCAGCTAGAAATATGTATCCATTTTCTAAATTCAAGAACTCACCGAGCAATTTGAACTACCATCAAAATATGGCAAGGTGATTTTCCCAATGGCATTCTTTAATTCATAATTATGATATGAATGCCTTGTAGACCATCTTGGCTTCCCCTTAAATTGAGTCTCACAGAAATATCGGAATGGTAGAGCTCTTCTGCATTTCTCACTCAAAGATTGGTAGACAGAAATTTTTTCCTCCCATGTAGCAATGGTTTTAGCCTGGGCTTCAGGATCTTCTTTAGGGGTTTCTGCAAATTTGGGCATGGTAGGTCTTGGATGCAATTTTCGTTCCTCTCTAAATTCAAGTGGCCTATTTTGAGGCCTAGTCTTGAAAAAAACACTCCCCCCCATGACCTTTATTTCTTCATATTGGGAGCCAATACTGCTCCCTTCCCCATATTTCACTCCCAGCTGTTTAGCTAAGAATTCTCTGGTCTCTTGACTAGAATGTATGATGTTTGTTGATATGTCTTGTAGACCTCTCAACATGTTCTTAACAAAATTCTGAAATTCATCTTTTTCATCCCTTTCTTCATGAAACCTCCCATCCACAGATTCTACTTCCTCCTCCTGAGGAATCTTTCTTTCTGTGTCTGAATTGTATTTTGGGCCCATCATGTAATATCAAGAGCAAGTATGGAGGACCATGCTCTGATAGCACTGTAATATTCCTTTTATGATGTATAGATAAGAATATTAATGTAGTAGGGATTTTTCCTTGCTACAGGAGCAGGAATGGCTCCCTTCCATCTATAGGACAGAAGGGTAGGTTCCTGCGTGTGGAAAATGTATGAAAGAAATTGGACAGAAAGGAAAGCAAATGACAGAAAGAAAATGGCTGTGAGCCCCTTTGTAAACAAGGTTAGGGCTTCACCTTGGTTATATGCAAACAATTATTAAACAAAAATAAACCTGCAAAACAAGATAAGAAGCAAGCCTACAAACAAATATTGGTTGGGAACAGCTAAACTACTAAAGTAAATACATAAGCAAAACTAGCTTATACCTCTCCTTTGGTGAAATGGGCCCCCATGCCCTGGCTAGAAGAAGCACCTCCCTATCTCACTCAACAATGGAGGAGTTATGGCCCAATGGGGAAGATGAGTGGAAGAGAGGGGGATGTGGGTGGCTTGAGAGGCAAAGAGTCTCAAGGCATCCACATCCAGCATAACAGTATGCAAGAGAGGTGTTGTTTGAGAGTGACCCACACCCCTCCTTTTATAGTTTTTTTGGAGATTTTTAGGGTTTTAAGCCCTTGGTCAGGGCTTTAGCCCCTTACGCCCTAACTTTAGCTATTTTTAGGGTTTTAGGCTCCTTTGAGGGGTTTTAGCCCCTTTTTGGAGGATTTAGCCCCTAGGAGAGTTATTTAGGCTCCTTTTTGGGGGTTTTTAAGCCCTTTTACTCATTTTTAAGCCTTTTTGAGGGTGTGGGGGTCTAATGGGGTGTTATAAAGATCATGCGTGGGTGGCCTTGGGTGGTGTAGGCCATGTAGAGCTGAGTGAGGGATTTTTTGGGTTAACAAATTGCCCCCTGATGTGTGAGAGCAGGTTCTCATCGTATGGCCAATGGACATCGTAGGATTTGCTCCATAGAGGTGGTGCTTCCGGGGATGGGGCATGGTGGATTTTGGTTTTTGTATTAATATGGTTCCCATCAATGGGTGAGTTACAAATAATGTGTGACATGTATATGGATGAGGTGGGAATCCCCATGCTCGTGACAATATCAGAAGAATAATTTGATCTATGCTCTACAATACAAGAGCCGATCATATACAACTGATGATACAATAATTGTTGCCTCAATGTGAGGCTGAATACAATACTGATCTAGTACATTGGACCCATGGCATTCTCATGGAATGCTATATCTTCATGACCAATGGCCTGCTAGATCTGGGATGGTACATAGCTGTATGGACTCGCTGATTGAGAATCAGAGTCTTTGGGGTACAAGTATGTTGCATCAATCATAAATCTATATAGATGCACTGCTAGGGCTTTTGAACAATGTCTCCAACACAACCCAGAAATCACAAGGGACATAACCTTTAGGTCCCTTGAATAGACTCATCAATGTGCTAGAGTCAAATGACATCAGGGGTCTTTGACCAAATACTACAAGGACCAAACCCTGTACGAATCTCAACGATGCGATGATGTAGTTGAATTCGAGCACGTGAGAAACAACCATCCTGAGAGGCACTAATGACTCCTCTCAAGTGGTCGAAGGAACTCATCAATGATGTTAATGAAACTAAGGTATAGGGGCCTCTAGGTCTATCCTCTAGAATATGTGTTTTTTTGTCGATAGAAGGGGACCTGCCCCTAGTCAAGGCAATGATGTTTCCTTGACCAGAAGTGCAAGGGAAATAACTGAAAGGTGTGAGACAATCTGTGGACTTACCCACTAAATGGGTGGGGGGGGAGGGGGAGGGAAAGAATTGAACATGGGTAGTGGGAGTGTGGTAGACTCAAACTTCCTTTGTTCAGAGTATGATGGCAGGGAAAACTAGGCAGCGAATGAAACTGACTCATGGGAATGGGATCATGGCTGTAATACTGGGAATGTTACTACAGATGGGAAATACTTGGAGGAGGTGGACAGTTTTGATATTGATGGGGTCCAAGGAAGACACATTGCAGAGTACTCTTAACAAAGTTGACTCGAATGGGGAATGCTACCAAACTGTTTTTTGTGCGGTGGTGTCTAGGGACACCGTTATGGTATGATCTCATGGATTTTTTACGAGCCTGAGAATGTAAATGCTTGATGGTGCTTTCAATTTTAGAGAGTCTGAAAGCACAAAGAAGACTCCAGTGGGGGATATTTTTCATTGGTAGTCTCTTGTGCCTGAAAAAGGATAAAAGTTTAAATAGGAGAGCTTTCCCATCCTTTGGGGGATGAGAGACTTCTTTACCATTGGTAGTCCAATCAGGCCGAAAAAGGTTAAACCTATACTGACTAGATGGTCATTCAGATACTTTTACGAGCATGAATGAAACCAACTTTGCTTGGCATCATTTTCTTGATGAGAAGGCTAGAAAAGAGCTTAACAACAACCCATGGTGATATTTTTTGTAAAGTGTGGCCCCTCTGCCCGAGAAAGCATAAAAGTATGCAGAGGGGAATGGTCTTGGCTTGAATACACCAAGGTGGTCCTTTTCCTTTAATGGTGTACATGGTCCACAAAAGGAGGTAAACAAGATGATGTAGACACCATTTCCTATACTTCAGTGAGCGAGAAAGGAAGCAACTGTGCTCAGCTATCTTTTCATTGTTTTTAGGAGTAAAAAAAGAGCTTAAATGAAACTCCAGTATGGTCAACCGATTGCAGTGCTCCATGTCGGGATGGTGGAAAGTGGTCCAAAGGTCATCTGAGTAGCGGTAGGGAAGAGTGATACAAGTACAGGTCCACAGATACTTGCATTTCCATGCTATGGCTCATAGATCCAGATAGCTTCCCGGAAATGGTCCCAAAATTTGTTTGTTAAAAATGAGATGATGGTCTCATAAGAAGATATAAGTTTGAGCCCAGAGGTGTGAGAGGTGTCTCAAACTGATTCTGGGTGACTTTGGAGTAGCAGCTAATGGTGGTGCCCCTAACTTGTGGTAAAAAATGTTTAAAAAACAAGAAAATAAAATGAAGCGACTCATTGGTGATGTTAAGCATAAAATCTCTTAAGGTAAAGCCCATTGCGGGGGTTCTCCAAGAGTTGTCCATCCGAGTCAATAAGGGTGTATGCCCCTTTTTCGAGGCAACGATGGATGATGTATGAGCCATACCACATTGAATTGAACTTTCCCTTGCCCAATTTATCGTTGGGTTGGTCGTAGACTAGAACCATATCACCTTCATTGAAGGTGTGAGGGTGGACATGGGAGTCATAGTGGTTATATTAGGCATAGACTCTCTTGAGGTGGAGCCCATTGTGTGGCTTCTTCAAGAGTCGACCATCTGAGTCAGTGAAGAGGTATGCCCCCTTGCCGAGAAAAAGGTCATTGGCAAGGCAGGATGACATAATTTGGTCTTTTATGGGAAGAACTAATTCCACACTATGGTTTAAAGGGAATGGGGTAAAACTGAAGGCGGTCTTATAGATATCTCTGTCATCGCGTAAGTGGTGCCATGATAGATCAGGTGGATCTTCCACAACCAACAAGAAAAAAGGGAAATTGGTGCTAGAGATCATGTAAATTGTATTGGTTATGGTTTTTGTGGCCTTGCCCCCAATCTCTGTTGGAGGAAGAGGGGCGGGCTTGGAGACAGGAGGAGTCTTTGATGGACCTGGAGGTAGGTGCAACATCATCTCAATTGGATGGACATGAATCAACACATCCTAGGGCCTTAGAGGTAGGGTAGGTGGTTCAAGGTACCACATAGGATCTCCCAATGTGAAATCCTATAGATTGCAGGCTGCCAAGATAGACTTACTAATGATCTCAGATGGTAGGAAAAGGAAAGGGAAAAGGAAACAGAAAAGGAAAAGGATCATGTTGATCAGGAATGAACCCCACTATTTCCCTCGTAACTAAGGTTGAGGTTGTAAATGAGGTTGTGGTAGTGGCTGGGGAAACAATGGAAGAGAGAGGTCTGATGGACCATCGGTGATGGTGGAGACAAGAGGGTCTCTAGAACTAGACATCATGTAAATGGACATGGTGTCTGAAGAAGGAGGTGGGGGATGGACTTCTTCGATTAGAGTGATATCAGATTCAAGGGAATGCTATCAAAGGTTGGCTAGAGCCATTTGATACTTGAACAATTCTTGGCAATGGTGAGAATAATGTCCATATAGACTAGAGAGAGTGCAAGCATGTTTTGTTCTCAGTGACTTGTTTCTAACTATTGGCACGGTTGGAAGTTCAACCATGGGGAGGTTTTTGGTTGTGTCGATGGCATCCAAATGTGCACGGATCATTGGAATCTTAGGGTAGTTCTAGGTTGGATGGCCATGTTGTTTGTAGATGGCACAAGGTGGGATTTGTCAAGGTTCTATGGTTGCTTTGGTGTTCTTACCCTTGACCCTTTTCAGGTGGGGCGGTGCAGGTGCGGGTGCGATGGTTGGTTTTTGCGGACCGGGTGGAGGATGGGACTCAACCACAATGGGATGCACAGGTGTTAAGACTACTTGGGGTATCAATGGTTGAGCTGGTGGATCAAGATACCACACCGAAATTCCCAATATAAAGTTGGGCAGGTTTAGGGTGGCCATTACTGGCTTGCTCATGACACTAGGTGGAGGAAAGAGGAAGGGAATCATATGGACTGGAGATGAGCCCAAATAACTCCCTAATGGTTGTATGTGGGGGTGAGGTTGTGGTTGTGGCTGCGTGTAATGCTGCTACTGCGGGTGATTTTGCGGCTGCTGTTGGTGTTGCAGCTGTGCATAGTGTTGTGGTTGGGGTTGGGGTTGTGGCTATGCTTGTTGTTTGGGTGCAGCGGTGCTGGATGAGACCATGCACAAGTCCGCAGTCTCATTTTTTGTCAGTGGCAGTGCCACTAAGAGGAAATGAGCCATCATGGTGGTATCAGCAAACAACCCAGGGCCCAAATTCAATAATGGGGAGGCTGGTGTGTTGTCAACCGTGGTGTTGATTTCAGGTACAACATTGGCATGTGTGGTCGTCCCTTGTGGATCAATGGTGGTGATGGTAGGGATAACATTGGTGGGTGCTGTTAACCCTTGCGGATTGTGATAAGTGAGTTGATCAACTATCACTATCTTCCCTTTTTGAGGGAACATCATGAAATGGAAGACAGTTGATGCGACCGCTCTCATGGCATACATATAACTTCTTCTGAGGAGAAGGTTATAGTCTAATTGAGCGTTGACGACCTCTATGTCGATTAGCACTGTCTTCTCGGCAAATGTGATGGGGACATGGGGGAGGATTCCTTGGGATTTAGTGGGCTGGCCATCATAATCTTGCAGAGTTGTGGAGGATGGTTGCAGAATTGGTGATCCAAGTTTCTGCCAGACTAGGGTAGAAATAATGCACATAAATTCCCCCTCATATACTATGCACCGGTGCACAACCAAGTTTCGGATAGACACCCATATTTGGAAGGGGATGGTGGATGGAATGCATGGTTCTCCATTCTCCAAGTCGAATGTGATCAACTTGGAGTCGAAGGGGTCTATGGCCTCAAGGGCCGCTAGTAAGGCTTTCCGCTGTGTTGGGCACATTTTGAGTACCTCAAGAGCGGACATGACCGTTGGTGTTTGGGCCAAATCATCTACAATGCTATAGCTGACTACAGCTCTAGCCATTGTGTTATTAGAAACTTGGCATATGGGGGTGTGGGGGAATGGGGGTAATTGAAGAGGTAGGTTGTCTGTTTTAGACATTGATGTTGCTAATGTGTCAGCAGGTTTGGTATTTGTGCCGTATTGATTTCATCTGGTCTATAGGTTGACCTATTCAGTCATCATAGCTAACAGGTGGTGAACACCTATTTTGGCCGTGGAAGGTGCCCCCAGAGCATTGGGATTGGGTTGGGGAGGGGGTGTAGTTGCCACCAACCCTTGGACTGGTAGTGGGTTCTAGAGCACTATAGGAGGAGGTCCTTGTGGTGCCGGGTTGGGTTGGGCTTGGTTCATAGTGTTGGCAGCCTATCGAGCCTTGTTCTGAATGGCTTTCTTAGCACAACCCATGAGGGGACACTCAAATGTGTAGTGCCCATAGAGCTCACAAAGTGTGCGTAGTTGGTTTGTGTGCAACAGGGCATTGTGTCTAGGTGCATTTGGTCGTGGGGGGTTTTGGGTGAGTCAATTTGCTGCGGCATTGTTGCGAGGGTTTGGTTGTTGACCTCCTCCTTACGGTTGGCTATTGGCTTGGTTTCGAGGCTGATTATTTCTAGCTTGCCCTTGTTGATTGTTAGGGGTAGGCTGTTTGGGATGGTTTTGTTGTGCAAATACTTGTCCCAATGGAGTAGGTGGAGGAGGGGAGGGGGATTGAACCGCTTGCACTGGTGGTGCATAATAAATTTGGGTGGGCAGCGGTGCCACAAATGTGGGCATTTTCCCTGCATATTTTTTTGTATACCATGCCAAGGCCTGAGCCTACAGCGGTGGTGTAGGTTATGTGTAGGAAGTTGTTGCTACGAAGTGGGACGTCATTCTGGCATAGTCCGGAGTTTGGTTTTGGTAGGAAACACTGGCAGTGTTGCTTCATTGTGGTGGAACTGCAGGTGGTGTCAAACGGTGCTGTGGCTATTGGGACACTGAGCCCATGATTCCATCTACAGCATGGGATTCCCCCAGTGAATTCTGATAGGAGGTTCCCAGATGGGGAACATCTGGAATGACGGTGTAGAGGTATCCAGAATGTGCGTAGATCAATTCAAACTGTTGGGCTTTTAGTATGGCCTCTTCTTCGAATTGGGGACATTCATATGTGACGTCCTTTGCTATGGGTGGGAGGAAATTTTTGAGAAACCAATCCAAAAATATTGTGTCGTCAAGTTGGATCTTACACAAACTACAACGCCACTACCACTCATGGATGTGGTTGGTTATATGTGTCGCGGTGCTCTGGTGACAGGATAACAATATTTCCACCCCTTCGTCATATCTGATGAGGAGTTGGAAATACTATAGTAACATGAAAGATAAGGAGTTGAAATTTGGGTACTTGGATTGTGATAGCTCAATATACCATTTGGTTGCTACACCTATGAAGGTGTGTTGGAATAGTCTTATCCTGATCGAGTCATCTATGATGCTATTTGAGGAGCACCATAAATGTAATGTCATGATGTGATTTTGGGGACACTCCCCTACCTTCCCTTCAAACTTGGGAATGTCTGAGGGAAGTTTGGTTGGCATGGGAGGCCAAAAGGTTTGATGAAAAATGGGGTCGTTTGTCAATTGAGCCAAATTAGGCAAGTTAAGATGAGCCATGAAAGGCATATTTGACCCCAGGTTGATGTGAGATGGGGAAGGTATGGTGGTGGGGTTTGCAAGTGCATAATGTACCTTCATAGCTGGGGGTGCTAGTGGTGCCATTGTAGATGGGCCAATGCCCCCAAGTGTGGTGTGAGGGATAGTGTGGATGGAAGGGACACTGTCCCCATGTGTGACAGGAGGGACAGTGTATGTGGACGAGGCACTACCCGTAAGTGATGTAGGTGGGATAGCCTAAGTGGTTACTATGGTTAGTGGAAGTTGACTGATGACAGTTTGCATGACTGTGCTAGGGCTACCTATAGGATTGTTAGTGACAACTTGTGGTGTGGACATGGGTCCACTAGCTATGGCTATGCCGAAAAATGGATCCAGGTTTGCACCAGCCATGGGGCTTGATGGTGCAGTATGGAGGTCTAGTTCAGACTAATATGGGTCTGAATCTAAATAAGAGGCTGTGTGGCCTTCTAATGGTGTGAGAGGTCATTGAGAGTGGTTTCGACGGTGTCGATTTAATGTCCTGAATGGTGGTGGTTCACCTATTAGGCATGAGGAAGAGCGTGGGGGACCGATTGTGTTAAATTGTATCAAACTGGTGGAAATGATGTTTGGACCCAGGTTTCAATGGCTTCCTATTGGTTGTATGTGGTCACTTGGCCACCAAGACTACCAGAAGATAGCGCTTGGATTTTTCCTCATCGGCATTGCTACTCAATCGGTGGGGGTCATTGCCCATCTTGCTTCGCAATTCCTCTCAGCGGCCAGCTACTTTGGGGTTCCTGTGGTACTCCTCACAATGAGTTTTTGGGCTGAGCCTAAGTACTTCCCATAGTTAAGGTAGTCAGGGACGTATGTCCTCAAAGACTGCAGATTTTTTAAGCTTAGTGTAAATTGATAAATTTTAAGGGCTCTCTCAGCGTCATGAACTGAGTTGGGTTGATTTAAGTGGTATGGTGTATATGTATTTCTATTTTTCTATTATCAGGTGGCTGCAAGTGGTTTATGAATATGTCATAGAGTTCATATCATTGTGTGTACAAGCAGTAAATAAACAAATAATTGTAAACAAATACAATTGTTTTTACCTTGAATGTTGATGGCCTAACTAGGTGACTACCTTACACCTATATTCTTCTTCAACCGAGAGAAGGTGCTGGGCTCTCAACACAATGTGACTAAGCCCATCCTTAGATCCATAGGTCACCTCTTGGATGCAAGGTTGGTCAATAGGGAGGATGTGTAGTATCATGAGAAGCCCTCCTTCCCTACCCCCTCTACCTTCTAGGTCAACTGTTTTTAACATATTTGAACAATATTCAGTGAAGGGCCTATTACTATAAAAGTTGTGCCCTTCATCATATCCCAGAATACCCCAAAGGGTGATGACTAGGTAGAGGAGGAGCGGTAAGCAAAACTATTAATTTTATGTCAATTTTATGTAAGCTACATTCATTAAGCCATTCATAATTTTTCTTTTTGAATTTACACTTTGTTTGTACATAAATAATGTAGTAAACAGAAATAGAAATAGAAATAGAACTACTGTGCTAGACATAGGTGGTTGAGCCACACTGACAGTCCCTAATAAACTAAAAATTAACCTCTGATTGACAGAGTGCATGTTTCGGGTCAAATTTGGCGAGGGGGTCGCAATTTTTTTATAGAAACAGGCGAGGGGGTCGCACAGATTTCATAGACAAAAGTGGTCTGCCTTTCTGAGTGAAGTCACACCTTTTAGGGGAAAATGGGTGACCTGGTCATGCTTATGAGGCCTAAAAGAGCAAACTCATCGCCTATTTAGGCTCGATAGTTGTGACCTACTCCGGATTTGGGTTTTTTCTGATCCTGAGTCAGATCCGGCTGATAGTAACCTGTACTATGGCCAAACACACTCAAATTTTCCTTGTAGAGGCTTTGGTAACCATAAAAATTGAGAATAAACTGGATCTAAGCTAGATTTGACAAGAAATTTTTCAAAACTAGGGCATAAACTAAAAAACTTTGAAATTTAAAATACTGAACTAGGGATCCTGTGGGATCGACCTGGTATGGTCGCCAGTTCTGTAGGAGGGATTTCTCCCTACTACAGGGGTAGGAATGGCTCCCTTCCATCTATAAGACAGAAGGGGAGGTTCCTACATGTGGAAAATGTATGAAAGAAACTGGACAAAAAGGAAAGAAAATGGCCATTATCCCCTTTGCAAACAAGGTTAGGGATTCATCTTGGCTATTTGCAAACAACTATTAAACATAAATAAACCTGCAAAACAAGATAAGAAGCAATCTTGCAAATAAATATTGGTTAGGAACAGATAAACTACTAAATCAGATACATAAGCAAAATTAGGCTATACCTCTCCCTTGGTGAAATGGGCCACCATGCCCTAGCTGGAAGAAGCACCTCCCTATCTCACTCAACAATGGAGGAGCTATGGCTCAATGGGGAAGATGAGTGGAAGAGAGGGGGATGTGGGTGGCTTGAGACACAAAGAGTCTCAAGGCATCCACATGAAACATAATAGTATGCAAGCGACGTGTTGTTTGAGAGTGACCCCCACCCCTCCTTTTATAGTATTTTTGGAGATTTTTGGGGTTTTAAGCCCTTAGTCAGGGCTTTAGCCCCTTTTTTGGGCTTTTAGCCCCTTTCACCCTAACTTCAGCTCCTTTTAGGGTTTTATGATCCTTTTGGGGGATTTTAGCCCCTTGTTGAAGGCTTTATCCCCTAGGAGAGTTATTTAGGCTCCTTTTTGGGGTTTTTAAGCCCTTTTACTCATTTTTAAGCCTTTTTGAGGGTGTGGGGGTCTAATGGGGTGTTACGAAGATCATGTATGGGTGTCCTTGGGTGGTGTAGGCCATGTAGAGCTAAGTGAGGGATTTTTTGGGTTCATAATTACATTGCTCCAATTTTTTTTAAATTAAAAATTTCTGAAATTGAATTAATTCACACAAAGCCTTCTCGGACTCGGCAAATGAGGGATTTTATTTTGGGAAATTTTGCAAGCAAAAGGAGTTAGCAGTGGGAAGAAACGAAATATAGTAATGACATATAATTTCCTCTTCCCTAACACATTTATATCTGATTCCAATTATGGTTTAGAGTCCGCTCCACGGAAACCTACTACCACGCTTCTAGGCAGTCAAACCGTGAAACTAGCAAGAGTAGTTTGGTTTGTTTCAACCAGGGGCTTCTGGAAACTTGTAGAGGGTTTTTAAAGCATTAATTTAACATAATAAATATTTTTGGATAGTTTTCATAAGTTTTGGAAATTTTTCAGTAGTTTCAGAGAAATGTTGGTTTTTTCGACAGTGTTGGCCTAGTTAAACCCAACGTAGTGGAGGATCCAAAAATGCATTAAAGTACCAAATAAAAATGGATCTAGAGTAATTTAAGGTAATTTGGGTCTGTCAGTGACCCATAGGAACTAACGGGGCTCATTTTGAGTTAGCAGAACTCATTTTACATCAAATTTGGCAAGACTAGTCATTGAAAGCTAGCAATCTAGCT
>LPNX010121751.1:684991-720393 GCA_001517045.1 Pseudotsuga menziesii
CAATTTGAGCCCCTCCTAGGAGTCCAATATGGTCAACACTTTAATGGCCGTTTTGAGGGGACATGACATTGTATTCAGCCTCATCCTCATCATCATTAGCATCACTGTTGGGAAGTTTAATTGGCTAATTAATTCACAATCAAAGATCCTCAAGATAAATTTTCAACCAAGGGAATTCTGGTTATTTCAAAGACAACTACGCAAAATCTATGCATAAACATTCAAATATCTGATTCTAACAACTATCAATCATCAAAAGAAATCACTTTGTAGGATACTTACTAAAACCACAACCTATCCACTATCATATTCAATTCTTACTACTAATTCAATTCTTAAGGAATAAAGACATTTGGTTTCATAAAACAAATCTCTTCAATTCATCGTAATTCAAAGAAATTCTTCTTCACAGTTAAAATAGATTGAATCACTTTGTAAGAATTTAAATCCTGAATTAATTCTATAAGGAATATGAGAACTTGTTTCACAGTCGTATTACTCTAATTCTGAAAAATCACCTTCTTAATCTAAGCAATACCATGCATCCCTTAAGCTTGTTTCAACAATTCATAGAAGGAGTAAACTCACAATAAGATCCAGGGACAGAGCATAGGTTTAGCAGCAATCACTTCAAAACACAATTACAATCTGCTTATGTACTAGAAATGAAAGATTGCATTATACAATCAACTGTTGCACCAAACCATGCTTCATGCCAATCAAGTAATCCAATAAAAATGTGCGAGACAACCCTTCAATTTTTAGTGTTAATTACTTCATATATTAGGGATAAACAATATTTATGATTTATATTATTTACATTTCATTTTATTTGTCAATATTGCAAATTGTTGGGTGAATTTCTATTACCACCATCAAATAATTTACCATGCACATGTCGAGAGGTATTCTTGATTATGAAAGAAATTGGAATGGAGTATGAAGTTCTTGATGCATGTCCTAATGTTCATATTATATATTATTGGAAATATGCATCATAAAACAAATTCCCACAATGCAGTTACAACATTACGCTAATTCTAGAAATCACCTTCTTAATCTAAGCAAGACCACACATTCATTCAGCATGTTTCAGCAATTCATAGAAGGAGTAAACTCATAATAAGATCGAGGGATAGAGAATAGGTGTAGAAGCAATCACTTCAAAACACAATTACAATATTCTTATGTACTAGAAAAGAAATATCACATTATACAGTCAACTATTGCAGTAATCCACACTTCATTCCAATCAAGTAATCAAATAAAAATATGTGAGTTAAGGATCAAACAACACACCCTTGTTCAATCACTCTATAATTACACATTTTCAATAATTATAAACAAATTCAATCTACAATTCCTCACGCAATTAAAATACAGGAAATAAACAACTATCTAATTGGAAAAATCTGGGGAAGGTGGGAACTTTCCTTCCTTCAGAGATACCTCGATAAATTACCAATTACAAGTAGTCATAGGTCTAGGAAAACATTACCAATTTCATTAGGTGATATGATAATAAAAATTACAGAGTCTCCTTTCCACTCCTATTACAATATTTCCAACATAATCTTAACCAGACATAATGTTCCAGATCCCTATTTAAATCACTCTTACATGATAATCAGTTGAGATCCTTGAAATTCAAATAGCCATTAGTATCGTGAATATTCATACTATTGAATCAGCATTATAACAAAAACAATTACAACTTCCAGCTAAATCAGGAATATCTTCAATAGATTGATTAATTCAAGATATGCACCAAGTGAGTTCCATCTAGCCACATAGATGAGATGTGCCACATGGATTTTATCCATCCACATAGATAGGAAAATCGGGCTATCCAACGCAACATTCAGAACAAAAAAGGTGTCACCGCAGTAGTTGGCTGAAATTTGAAATATCTCAGGGTCGATTATAGGGACAATTTGCAAACTAACCCTAACTATGAGCATCCTCCGATGGTTCTAGAGAAGGAGTGGAAGGATCTCGTAGATGATGTAAAATAAAATGCATAAAGAAAACAAGGAAAAATTCGGGCACTCAGTTCACGAAGGTATGACACATATCATATTTTCAATGAAAAATGTTCATTTTCTTTTACTTTTAAATATATTTAAGTTGTGATATCTAACATATTTGAAGCCTTTCATAGGATCCCTAACACCTCTAAAGCAACAAAGGAAAGAGTAGAAAAACATTGGTAGCACAAACTAGGCGAGTGTGGATATTAGAAACTTAGAGCATGAATTGTAAGAATCAAATGATAATTATTTGTAGCCAATTTTTTTCTAAAAGTAGAGAACAAACAATTGATTTATCAAAAGCAATTTTCATGTTGTTATGCATTGCAGGGAAATTATTTTCAAGAGGCATCCATTGAAGAATACTTGAGGCTTGGCTTCAAATATGGTTTTCAAGATATGATGGAACGTCGAAAAATATTGGAGAAAAAAACAATTCCCCCATTGATGCACACAGGGGTAAATAAAACCAATAAGGAAACCATTGTAATGTACTTGGGTAATCTATTCATGAATGATTCCATTGAAAAATAAATGTATGTTTTTGTTTTCGAGGTGAGAGCAACAAAAGCAATGGGCTTAGTGCTACCGAATACGTACCACATGAAGGTGGAGAGCTGCCTCATGATAGTGGCGAGCAACATAGCCATTCTGGTAATAAAATAGAAGTATTTAATATGATTTTAAATATATAATTGATGACATGTACTAATCAATTTTATTTTATGAATGGCAGATCTTGTACCTTCCCATGCTCAGCTGGAAGAGGAACAAATGGTAGAACCAATGAACACTCTAATTGTCTCACCTAGTCAGCCAACAGGTAAATATCATTGTAATGAAATTGGAAATACTGAAATATGTATCTCAATAATAACTATGAATTTATATATATAACACACATGGATTTTGTAGGGGATTCATCTCTCCAACAACTTCCATGCCCAACAAAAAGAGAATGCACAGCAACCATAATGGGAAATGGGAACAAATTAGATGTCCCAATCTTGGAATTTATGAAAAAACAACAAAACAAAAAAATGTAGTTGTATTTGACCGAGTAAATAAATGAAATATTTATAGTTTTGTTACAATTTTCTTGATTTAGTTAGTGCATGGTCATCTTTTTGAATTTACATTTATAATGTAAATGTTATTGCCCCGTTCATATTTCTAAATATGTGTGACATGTTTCGAGCACTATGGTTATCCTCAATGGGGTGGCCACCCCTTCTCGAGTTAACCCGAGGAAGATGAGATGCCCATATTATTTATAATGAGTTTAGATCTAATATATTCATGTTATTGATATTTCAACATTGTTGTCTTTCATTAACAACTTAGATGTGATATGTATTGCAATTGTTATTACTGTTTTTGTTTTCAGTATTTTAACGATTATTGCAGCTCTTTGTTTGATAATATTGTGTTGATAAAAACAATTAATATACCTATATTTGATCTTTTTAAAATTAATATGCAAAGTGTTTTTTCACTTTGTTGCATAGCTTATTTTTTAATATGTGTGACATCTTTCGAGGACTATGGTTATCCTCAAGGGATGACCACCCCTTGCTGAGTTAACCTAAGGAAGATGACATGACCACATGGGATTCCTTATTTGGTGATGATGATTAAGAGCTTCCACTCATGAGACACATGATACATATGACCACATATGGTTGAGAAGGCTAGGTAACCTACCCTCGCATTGACTTGATGTGCATGAGCCTAGTATGATATCATGTTTCCTTGTTATGTTACGTTGACTTGCATGTTTACTTGTATGTGATTTTTAGCCTTGTGATGACTTATGTTTTACCCTTGCATGGTAACACTGAGCTATATAACCCTTAAATGTTGACGTCCAACTTATTGATGACTAGTGTGACCCCTTAGGGGGGATTTCCACCCCTTTTTTTTTACCTTAAGAGCCATCCTTAGGTTCCATCCACCATAACTCTACCGTATAATACTTTTTGGAGTACTTTACTATAATTTTTTATAGTGAGTTGGTCATACTACTATGCTACTATTGTTTTTTATTTGTGAGGGTTGGATGATCTATTTTACGGTCTTTTTCAGTTACGAGTTCTCTCCTTTCATAGGTATGCCAATCTAGTTGAGGCTCATGCAAGTAACCTAACGCTAAGAGGTTGAAGATTGTTTAGAAACACTTTTTTTGAGGATAAGTGAGGTATTCCCTAACACATTATGTTGAGTTTATAATTGGTTCAGATATGATATATATTAATATTGTTATATATTGTTGTCTTTAATTAACAACATAGATATGATATAGATTGATATTGTTATTACTGTTAATGTTTTCAGTACTTTAATGGTTATTGTACCTCATTTTTTCCTAGACATGTTGGACATCAACGATATTGAGGTATGGTTTGTCTTTTCCACAAAAAAATGACATAATTTTATTTTATTGTAGTAATACATACAACATGACAACTGTGCCATATTTTTTTTCTTTACAGGTCCTACATCTTGTACACCCAATAAATGAGGTTTCTATTCATTTTTTTTCTGATGTACAAAGACATAGGTTATATTTTTCCTATCCTTCCTTGTGGTGGAATACAATTGTTTTTAATCATTTTCAGTTTGAAACTAATCTTCCTTTTTACTCCTAGCTTTGTTTTTATTTTTTGATCTATTTCTTCCACATTCCTCAATTCCTATGGATCCATCGCATATGCATTTTAACCTTTCCATGCTGATGATATTCCCACCACATGAAGCAACATTTCTTTTGAAACTGCTTCTACTAAAACTGCTTCTGTTACTACTAAAACCACTATTCTTGAAACTCGTATTTCAGGGGACCTAGCTTATTTCATAGATTCCCTCTTTTCCAACTAGAATTCAATTGTTAAGTAGAAGTCCTTTATTGGATAGAATTCCAATTTGTTGGAAGAGTCAAGGTGAATTACAATTCATGTAGTGAGTGCTGCCAAACTTGTTGAGAGAACTTACACTCCAGGAATGGGTGCTTGAGATTTTATTTAGTCTCTTTACAGAGTATACAATGATTTGGCCCTTCAATTCCCATTTTCCTCAATTTCTAAGTTGTCAATTGTTTTTAATCATTTTTAGCATGAAATTAATTTGGTTTTAATTTTTAGTATTGTCGAATAATTAACCATAGTAGTAGGTCACTTGAAATTTCCTATTTAATGTTGATTTATGGTTGAAAAGTGCCTAGGGTTCAATAATAAATCATTCTTGTTGTTGATCTATTCCACAGAGGCACTTAAATTTATGGAAAATTTCTTTTGATGTATAGGTTTGTCCTCAAATCTAGCGCAGAATCATATCACTGCTAACTAGGCAGTCAAATAGGGATGAGAATTACTTTAATATGTGATAATATGTGAACCTAAGTTAAAGCTGGTCAGAGACATGATGGAAATCCAGTAAATCCTAGTGAGATAGAGCTATTGAAACTTGACATGAACAACTATTCTAAAAAATTCTTTGCAAGATGCATCCATCTCTATGCTTAAGTATACCAGGCTAATCTATGTTCTTTCATTATGCCATGAAAGAACTATTACCAGAATAGGACAACGCCTACTGCTCCTTTTTCATCTTTGGAATATTTGTAGTTGTTATCATACTTTCCTACTCTATGGACGCTATATCTCCTTGCAAATTGTCCAAGAATATATAAATAAAAACAATTCATTGCAAAGAGTGGGATAATACTACACTAATCCATGTAGTTAAGATACACACTCCATTTCTTCGGTGCTCCCCCCGATACTTATTATGCCCATCAGGACTCACGATTTATTCCTTGAAAATGTCGTTATCCTTCTGGAAAATTTTCCAAAAATCTATGCAAGAAAAAGGGCTTTTCCTAAATATGGCTCCAAGTGTACTAGCATTGTGGATTTTTGCAAGCCATTTTTTAAAGTTTCCTCAACTCCATTGTTTCTTTCTTTAGTTTTCTTCTTATCTTTTCTTTTTGTCCTTTTTTGTATATCTTTGTTTTTACTCCTAGATTTGTTTTTATTTTTTAATATGTTTTTGCCATATTCCTCACTTCATATGGCTCCATCGCATATGCATGTTAACCTTTCCATGCTGATGATCTTCCCACCACATGAAGCAATGTTTTTGCTGAAATTGTTGCTGCTAAAACTTCCTTTGCTGAAATTGATTTTGTTGTTGAAACTCATATTTCAGGGGACCTAACTTCTTTCATACCTTCCCTATTTACTAACTATAATTCCACTATCAAGGAGAACTCTTTTATTGGATAGAATTCCAATTTGTTGGAAGATTCAAGGTGAATTGCAATTCATGCAGTGAGTGATCATGAACTTACACTCTAGGAATAGGTGCTCGATATTTTCTTCAGGATCTTTATAGAGTATACAACGACTCGTCCCTTCCATTCATCTTTAATCTCTCAGGTATCTAGTTTTCATGGTGGGATAGAAATAACACCATTTGTTTTTTAAATTCACAGAAATGTCCCTCTAGCGATAATCATTTGTTTCTATAGTGATGATAATCCATTATTTGTATAGAAAATGTGTCAGTATATTTTTTATGGGAAATACATTTCTATCACTAGGGAGACAAGCCTATGTTGTTATGTGTTTGATTGGCTTGTGGTACAGAGAGACCAGTATGTCTCTATAGCGACACCCGTACGTCGCTATAGAGAGAAAGAAACGTCAATATAGAAACATAGAAACATTCATATAGCAACGTGGTGATGTCATTATAGCGACATAGTTATGTTTATATAGCAAGGATTTATCGCTGCTACATAGACAAATAAGGGGTTTTTAAGAACTTCCCATTCACAACATGCGTTGTTTTTTTACTGTCACTATAACGATGAATAGTTAGACATGTGGCTAGATCAACGATAATATTTTGATGAAAATATGGGCAACGGTTCATCGCTATAGGGACACAAAAGTGTTTCTATAGCGACGATTTGACACGGGAAAAATGTTCACATATACTAGTCATGTTAGATTCATCCCTCTGAACATGCACCTATCTCCCTTAATTGTCTCAATGTGTCACACTCTGGTTATGGATGGGCAAACCAATGGATCAAAAGTAGTTAGAATTTCAAACCCAGTAAATATTTTCTAGGGACCTGTAAGAAAGATGTTTAAGACTCTTCCACATGACCATATTGCACACCTTTCGAGTGATCATTTATGTGGAGTAGTGGGATGAGACACAGAACCTGCCATATGTCAAAATGTCAAAACTGGGATAATGGGGAGAAATAGCACTAGCCGTTTCTCAATTCATATGTAAAAATGTGGGCATTGGGATGATGGGAAGAAAGAGAACAAGCCATTTCTCACAATTTAGTAATTCATGTGTTTGAGATTAAAATTTAAAATGTTGGTTATGATAATAAAAAGCACTTGTCCTTTCTTATCATTCAAGATACTTCATTATTGCATCTAATTTAATTATGTGAATATTAAAAAAGACATGTAATTATAGTTTTTACACTTATTAAATGATAATAAATTTTTTGGAAGTTGATAAGCACAACATTGGAAACCAATATTGGAATTACTAAAAACCAATAATGACACTTTTAAAAACCATTAATAACACTTTTAGAAACTGATGTTCACACTTCTAGAAACTGATGATCACATTTCTGGAAACTAATAATCCCACTTTTTAAATTCGATACTCACACTATGGAAAAGCAATAGTCACACTTTCATAACATGTTGTAAGTCTATATTATTAGTGGCTAGTCTATGTTAAATGAAATTGGGGTTTAAATATCAAAGCTCAATGTATTTCTACAAAATTCAACAATATGCTCATTGTAAAATGCATTATTTCTTATATATCATTATACTAAGGAAAATTTGTTGGGGTTTTCTCCCTCATATTGTAGAGGGTTTTCCTAGGGTAAATTATATGTCTCATGTGATGTTTATGCTCTAATGATTAAATTTTTTCAAGTACTACTATAATTCCAAAAATAGGGTCAAAATTCAACATGAGGGCACAAAGGAAGTGGTGTGAGAACCATTGAGTAATATTGAAAAGAATGTGGATGAGGTAAGGGATAATATCTAATGAGTCCAATACACCAAAAAACCAAAATCAATAAGGACCTGCTCCATATACTTCCATCTTAGTTTATCGAATTCCTTTAACACGTCCAATTTTACAATCAACCCTAGATTCTTTTGGAACTTGAGGAAATGAATTGTTTCATGGGAAAATATAATTCCATCTAGTATTTGGTGACCTTCCACATATCCATTTTTCTACGGTGATATGAGAGAAGAAAACAAGGGATTCAATCAGTTAGCGGTCACTTTGGTTATGAATTTATAAATAATTGTGCACAAAGATATGAGGAGAAATTTGCATGTGTGCATATCTCTTTCCTCCTTAGGAATCAAGGAAATGAATGTTCAAATCAAAGTTGAGAGAAATTCTGAGCAACAATGAGACTCCTTCGCCATTGCATAGACATCCATTTTGATCACAAACCATCATGCATGAAAGAATTCCATGGTAAATTCATCGGGTCTAGGATATTTGCATGTTGTCATTTCCATCACCACCCCCTTAACTTCCTTAATTGATATTTAATGGATTAGAATTTCATTTTGGTCATCCGATATGAGTTTGGAGATATTGCATATGATTTGTTGAATGGATTTATCCATATTACCCAGAGGCTTTATGATAATGGAGCTATAGAAGGAAGTTAATTATTTTATTACATCTTCATGTCCTAGCAGTGAGTTTCCTTACACATCTTGAAGAGAGGCAATTTAGTTGTGCTGGAAAGTGTTGGGGAAAATACTTTCTTAATTTTACCTTACATAAATTATCAACTAGGGTTATTCCTAAACTGGTGAGGTGTCTCACAAAATATATGAAGAACTTAGTCAACTAAATATCATATAAAAATGTAAGAGAGAAATAAAAAATAGATCGAATGATTTCACTATGTGTATACTTAATAGTCACCCTTCAAGTCCGGGTGAATTAGGATTTGTTGAATATTCTCCACAATATTCAAATAACAATTTGATCTTAGTATTAAAAAAAAAACAAATAAACTATAATCCCCTTGAAAAATAATCATCATACTGTATGAATCCATCCATTACACCCCAACAACAAAATTCAAATAAATCAAATTATTCTACCAGTTACTGGAAATATCATGATGTTAAGGAAATAATTAGTATTTGATTACTGTTAGGAAAAGATCGACTAACTATTCTAAGCATATAATGAAATCAAGAAAATGAGTATCCTCTTATAATATAAAATTGAATGTAAATAATTTAAACATCCATAATCAACCTACATGATTCCATTAAATTTATAGAACCACTCATTCTTTAAACATTTTCATTACGAATCAAGAAATACTCTTTAGAAAATGTATAAGCAAACTACATAATTTTTTGTGAGATGAATAAGAAACATAAATAAAATATGTGATTGTGAGAATTGGTTCACAATTGGATCTAGGAGCCAAATAAACTCTCATAATTCACTATGGTTTACAAAACATGCACAAAATAGATGAAAGACTGAAAAATGCATACACAAATGAGGTCAATAATAGATATTATTATGATTTTCCAACATGTAAATATGTCTAGAAAAATTATATAGTACAATAGGGAAAACACGTAAGGAATTGGAGGCTATCTAGATGCATACAAGTGTCATCTCAAGATTTGACCCTCAAACCCCCCTAGGTGGACCAATGAGCTTCCTAATCATCCAAAACAGTCATGAATCCTTGTGTGAACATGGAAAAGGAATTCTAGAACATAAATGATGGTATGACAAGAGTGAGTGAGTACATGGGTCAGTGGGATTGTCTCTAAGAAAGAAATAAATGCCCAAGAGAGTACAAAAACCACCAAAACCAAACACTAATGCATCAAGTTGGACCAAATCACTAAAATTGGGGAAGGGGAGTGCATGATAGTTGAATGTAATCAATTTGGGAACTTGGTTTGTTAGAATTATCAACCTAGAGTGCCTCAATTGTGCAGGATGATCAACCAGGAGCACCTTCATTGTCATAACTGTCAATTTCCCTAAGTCTAAACCATGGAAAACACTGCATGGAAGAAAACAAAATGTGCTTAAGGTATAATACTATGGTACTAAGGTGTATTATTCTATAAAACCCCCCCTTAATCCTTAATTATTACAACTTATCCAAAAATATCATTGATTCCTTGGCAACAAAGGATCAAGTTAACTCATACAACAGAAAATTTCAATTGCCCATAGAAACAAGGTAAGGAGGAAAAACACATGGGAACAAAACCTCCCCTAAAAAATGGGCATGGAGGAAAAAATATGAAAGTGAATGGTATCCATCACCTTGTATCATCCACTCCAAGAATGGATCTCAGATAGGTGCAGGTCTTCTCTGTGAAGCACTTGGTGAAAATGTCAGTAGTTTGCTCTAATGATGGGCAATACTACAAGGCTATCACATGATCATGCACCAAGATCTAGATGTATTGCATGTGTATCTCCATGTGTCTGGTACTATGTCTTTGCACTAGATCTATTTAAATATTGATTCCACTTTGATTGTCACATGAAATAATTGTGGGTGAATCAAATGCAACTCCAAGTTCCCAGAGAATACCTTGCAACCACACACATTGTGTAGCTACGTTCATTGCTCCTCTGTACTAGGCCTCAGTTGAAGAAAGGGAGATGGTGTTTTATTTATTTATTTACCAACATATGGGACATTGTGATAGCATTAATACATAACATTAAGTGGATTTCTTATCAATGGGGTCACCAACCCAATCAGAATCAGTAAATCCAACTAGTTCTAGTAGAGAACAAGCAGCATAGTGCACCTCGAAGTGTCTAGTTACTTGCACATAGTGAAGAATCCTCTTGGATTCCTTCCAATGTATATCATGAGTCTGCTTAATATATGTAGCTATATAACCTATATAATATTCTAAATTAGGTCAAGAATTAGTAAGATACAACAAACTCCCAACTAGTTGTATATACAACGAGTTGTCCACCAATGGAGAGTCACCAACTTCACCTAGTTTGATACCAAAAAGGAATGGGAACTTGGATACCTTAAATTCATCCATATTAAAATTCAATAATATGTCTGAATCATACTTTTTTTGGATTACCTTTATTCCTCTTTCATATTTCTCAATTTCCAAACCAAGAAATTGCTTCAACAATCCAAGATCAGTCATGAAAAACTCACTGTGCAATGAAGACTTGATTGACCCAATTTCTTTGGTACAGATACCTGTAATCAAAATATCATCAACATAGAGTAAAAGTACCTGAAACACATCACCAATATGCTTTGAATAAACATTATTATCATATTTTCATCTTTCAAAGCCAAGTGATAGCAGAAAAATTGGCATACCAAGCCTCGGGGGCTTGCTTTAGGCCATAGAGAGACTTATTTAACCTACATACAAGAGAATTATACTATTTTAAACCTTCAATTTGTTCCATATATATATCCTCCTGTATCTCACCATAAATAAATTCACTTTTAACATCCATGTGGTGAACCTCCCAATGCTTGCATGCAGCAGTGGCTAAAACTAGCTTGATAGAGTCCATCTTTGCAACCAGTGAAAATTTCTCTGTATAGTATAATCCTTGGAATTGAGAGAATAATTTGTAAATAAATATGGCCTTATACTTTATATAATACCCATCAGCAGAAACTTTGGTCCTGTAGACACATTTTCATTGCAGTAGCTTCCTCTTGGAGGGCAAGGGAACCAATTCCCAAGTCTCATTTTCAAGCAGAAAGTTGAACTCTTCTTGCATGGTTGTTTTCCATATTGTATCAAGTGATGCTTACTAATATTATTTAGGATCACATCCAACCATAATGAAGAACTTTTCATCAAGAACCACTTCACTTGTAGAGAAATCAGTTTGAAATTGTGAACATGTCTTCCTAGCATCTAGTGGATTCCCAGTGAAATCTCTAGTTGCTTATATGGTTTTATCAGCCCATTTGGGCCAAATGGGTGAGACATGATCATAATAATATTATTTAGAAATATAAAAATAATAAATATCAGAAAAATACTCATGACTTACACCATCTTGTGGTGGAGGACTAGATCATTCCCTTGGTGCTAGCTCGAGATATGGCATGAGTTCTTCTTTTAATTACACACTTATTTCAATGAAAGTTTTTTCATACGAGGGATACAAAATATTTTATCCATTTTAATTTTCAGCATATCCAACCATCATGAAATCCTTTATTTGTGGTCGCAAGGCCTTTCTCTTCTCTTAAGGAATCCTAGCCCAATCCCTTGAGCCAAAAATATTGAAATGAGAAATATTTGGTTTGTGACCAAACCAAGCTTCATATGGTGTTTCTCCATCTATTGATTTGTGAGGAGCTCTGTGTTGGATGTATGGAGACCAAATTATGGCTTCATTCCATATATTAGGATCCAAATCCTTGGCTTCAATCATATAGGTTTCCATCTCCTTGAGTGCCTTGTTCTTACACTCTTCCACACCATTTTGTTTCGGTGTGTAGGGGACCAAATGCTGCATTTAGATTCCACATTCCTCATAGATCTGATGCAAACTTTTTTTCACATACCCCTTTCCATTATCAGTCCTAAGGAATTTTATCTTACTCCCACACTGATTCTCAACTAGAGATTTCCAAACCTTAAGTGTCTCAAAGACTTCAGATTGAGTTTGAGAAAGTAAACCCAACAAAACCTTGAGAAATAATCTATTAAGGTCAAAACATACCTTGATCCTCCATATGAGAGTGTATGAATGTGACCAATAAGATTTGGATGCACCAATCCAAGCACTTGAGTAGCTCTTATTGATTTCCCTTTCTCATAGTTGTGCTCTGGATGCTTACCCACGACACAACCAATGCATGGGCCATTGGAAATCTTGATAGAAGGAAGCCCTTCCACGATGCCTTCTTTGCTCAATTCCTAGAGGTGTCTGTATTTTAGATGGCTGAATATCTCATGACACAACTTAATTGTCTCATTGGCATGAGTTAGGAGCGCATTCCCTTTGGAGTAGGGAAGGAAATTGTACATCCTAGATTGATGATCAACAAACCCCAATGCCACCACATTTTTTATAGATATTTCAGCTATATCCACTGTGTCTAGAGTAAATGTTACTCTCTTGTATTCACCAGTGTGTGTCATTTGATACACTAAGAGTAGTTTCACTGCCAATTCTGGTACAAACAGAACATTGTTGAAATACTCATCCTCTAAATTGATACGGTCAATCACCTTGGCTTGTACCTATAAATCATCACCCATTCGAATAGTTGGGCCACTGTATGAATACATGGATGTGAAAAAATATTTAACAGAGGCCATGTTCCTTGATGCTCCCGAATCAACGATTAAGGATGAAGAATATGAAGAACCAGAAACCAATGCATGACACATCTCTTTGTTGTGTGAGCCTGAACCTCCATCCTTCTTCCTTGCGCCCTCTGGGACTGGGATGTTTTTCTTCTCTAATAGTTGCACCATCATGTCTATATTATTCTTCATACATGCACTCTCTATATGCCACCCTTTGTGACAGTAGGTGCATTTGGTATTCTCTTTATTTTTCTTGTCCTTATCCTTGCAAGGATTCAAACCCCCATCAGGAAATTTGGGTTTGTCTTGCCTCTTCTTCTCTTTCTCCCTCGAATCCTTGGATTTCTTCTTGCATTTGGATGGATTCAAAACCCCTACAGAAATATCTTGGTATTTGCTGGAGTTTATGGTACCCATCTACACTATCTTGTCTTGCTCTTGGGTAAAATAATCCATGAACTCAACCAATGTAGGCATTCGCCAATTTCGAGTTGTGAGCTTGATAGAGTGAAATGTGCTTACAAACACAAAGTACTCTAGCCCTAGATTTGAAAGTATGGACAATATGAGTTTCTCTTCTTTCTTCTCTATGCCACATTGCTTGAGTTGAAGCACCAATGACTTGAATTTGCTAAAGAAATCTTGGATTGTCTCAAAATGCGCTGGATTCAAGGAGATGAGCTCATTTTTGAGCTGGTGTCCTCTCATCTCATTAGTCTTCCTTAACAAATATTCAAGATTTAGAAATATTTCGTTGCGAGTGGCTAGATTTTCAACATGGAAGAGTAAGTCTCTCGAAATGATGAGACAAAGCATTCCAAATGCTTCATCAATTCTATTGAAGAACTTTAATTTCCCAACTATATAGTTTGATTCAACCTATGTCCCCATGGTGTCCCTATACAGGAAATTTGACCTCAAATAAATCACCGTTTTGGAATTCCACTCGAAATAGTTGAATGGTGTCAACAAAACATGAGTCTGCTCCATTTCTGTTTGCACCCTTTGGTGACAAATTTTTGAATGTACCTACAATTAAAATACTTGAATCTATCTACAAAATCTCTCTAACAACAACCCAAACACTCTGCATTTGATTTGGAGCTCCAATTATCTTTGATACCATGTGATAATTGATTCATAGCTAGATATAGGATCCAAATAAACTCTCACAATTACCTATGGTTTAGAAAACATGCACAAAATAGTTAAAAGACTGAAAAATGCATACACACATGAGGTCAATAATAGATACTATTATGACTATCCAACATCAAAATATGTAAGGAATAAGTGTATAGTACAATACAAAAAAATTGTGAGGCCTTGGAGGCAATTTGGATGCATACAAGTGTTAGCTCAAGATTTGACCCTCAAACCCCCTTAAGTGGACCAATGAGCCTCCTGATCATCCAAAATGATCACAAATCCTTGTGTGAGCATGGGAAAGGCATGATGGAACATAAATTAGGGTATTTCAAGAGTGGGTGAGCACATGGGTGAGTGGGAGTTTCTCTTGGAGAGCAATAAATCCCCAAGAGAGTCCAAAAAACACCAAAACCAAGCACTAGTTCCTCAAGTTGGACCAAATCCCTGAAATTGAGGAAGGTGAACGCATGCTAGTTGAATGTAATGAATTTGGGTTCCTAGTTTTTTATAATGATCAACCTGGAGCACCTCAGCTATGCAGAATGATCAACTAGAAGCGCCTCAACTATCATAATTGTCAATTTCCCTAAGTCTAACCCATAGAAAACATGGCATGGAAGAAAATTAAATGTGCCTAAGGTCTAAGACTATGACACTAAGGTCAATTATGCTCTAAAAATGATAATAAACCTACCTAAGAATCCTAAAACAAAATTCAAAGCACCAAACAATACTGGAATGAATCTTCAAAAGTTTTAACTAAACTAAAATGCATACACACACCACAACTACAATTCTAATACTGCAAGTGCAACTCAACACAAGGGGACCTCCTGACTTAGTGCACTACAACAAATAACAAGTCAGGAAATAATCAGAGAAGCAGACTCAGTTCATTTCCCAAATTGAAAGGTACATCATAGTAAAATACTATGAGCTCTTTGATGCACTATGTACAAAACAATGATAACTAATCTAACCCCTCTATATAACTATTTCAGAATATATATGAGTTCATACATAATTAGTTATAATAGTGATACAATTGTGAATCTTGTTTTTTATGAATAAACATGAAATAAATAAACATATCAATCATTAATTATACTTTTTTATTTAATTCTTTGACAACATGAAATCACAACTTAATCTTGATTACGTATGACTCCTTCATAATTACACACAAACCCAGTTAGCAAGAGCATTAAATATCTTAGTGTGGATAGGGTGCTTATGAAGGAACGATCTCCATGTTCTACTTGGACTTTAGATTCTTCCTGAATGCATTTAGGTGTCTCATGCATCAATCTCTGCGATTATGGTAATACACACTGGAAAAACTAGCATTGCAAAATTACCAAAACACCTAGATCTGGTAGCCTGTAACCCTACTCTAAAAAAGGATAAATATTGCAATTCATAGGAGTTTGGCCAATCACCTCATAATTAAAAATAGGAAACAAACCAAAACATATCAAATATAATTAAGCATAGTTATCGTTAGTAAATGAGGTGATTATGGAACCATGTAATATAAGGGAAATATAAAGGTAAGGAGAAAAAGGAAAAGGAAATGGAAGATAATGAGTGCAAAAAGCTATCCATCAGACATGCAAAAAATGGTAAGAAATTGGGCCCAATGGAGAGGATTAAGCACGGAGTAATGAAAAAACTTCTAATTATGTTCCCCCTCTTTTATCCATCCAACCCTTGATTTTTGTGCCCATATAATCTCCCCTTTCTTATATCCAAGTTCAATTTGTGATCATGAAGCTTCTTCTTCATGCATAAACTATTCCAATCACCCTTCTTCAATGATTTTTTGTTGAAACTGTTCCATTTTTTATTTTAGTTCCTTCTTGGATTGGAATATATTTTCACATACCTCATTATTCCATATTTTCAGCCAATGTTTGAGATGTTTTAGGAACTATTGTTGGAAAGGGGTTCAAGTGCACAAGGAACACCATGAAGAAAGATGTCGACAGGACACAAGTATACGTGTGCAAGAGGAAGATCTTAACAAGTGGTTGGCTTGGTTGCACTAATTTTAATTTTGTTCCAAGTTAGTTAGAGAGTCGGTTCATGTGGACCTTTTTGTAAAGATGAAATCCTATACATAAAGTTAAGAATGTAGTGATAGATCATCTTATATAATCAGTAGAGACATTTGTTATCTTTGTCTTACGAACTATTTTGTGATATGGGGTCTTGGTCTGAGGTTTTCAACCAAGGGATGTGTTTTGGAGATGTATTTTGACTTGCGAAGATAATATGATGAGAATGTTGTTGGAAACTCTATGTTTTCTATATTTGCGATGCAATCTATGAATTTTTTTAATCTTGTGATTTAATTGATGCGATCTATATGGTTAGAATGTTGTGATTTAATGATGAGATATCCTGGTGTTTGTGAAATGTTTTTCTTAACTAAATGATGTGAATTCCTCGTATGGTGAATGAATTCTTATATGTCAACCTATTTCCTAAACAATGAAATGTTGTGATACTAGATATGGTGTGAGTGATGGTAAGTGGTTTGGATAAATTATAAGTTAAAACCCCTCCTTGGATCTCTAAGTTGTATTGTGATAGACAAAGAGACTAAGTGTGCAATTCTTATTCCCTTCTATGTAAATGTGGTTCTTTCATCCCTCCCTTAAACATCTTAGGTGAGACTGCATCTACTTCATAGGTGTTGCTGGATAGGGTAAAACCTGTTCAGGCCAGTGTTTACAAAGATTACGTCAAATGGTGTTGACAATGTGTGAACCCCTGTCAACTAAAGTGTGTCAACAAATGGATCTGTTGTTGGGACCTTAGTGCGAGGAAGAAGAGAACATGTTCCGACACCCCACGAAACCAAAGATACAAGACTGGTTCGATAAAAAGGCATGAGAGTTCACAATAGAAGAAAATCATATCTCTAGAATGACAATAAAAGAGTGGTTGGGAAGACATATCTACTTTGATATCCATGAATGTTTTTTTGTTGAGTTCCAAATTCTCTTGTACGAGTGGTTCGCATGGATTACCTTCCAAAAAAGAAATTTTTGAGGAAAAACTACTTACTGGACCCCTAAGCTGATTCAGAGGTTGAAAAGGGTCAACTTCAAGGCATCAAGAGTTGTCGAAGTGTGGCTTGACAGCATTTTGGAAGGATATATCACTGATTTTGTTGTCGACACAATCAAATCCTATAACGATGCTGTTATCACTCCAGGAAACTCCTCTAGGTTGTAGCTCGAGGATGCCTGGTAACTTAAAATGGTTTTAGGGTTTTCTAATATGGATCAAGTTAGTTGACCTATATAACCTACCACTCTCAAGACATGCATGAAGCTCACTCAATTACAAGGATTTTAGTTACAACTTGTTCAGTAGTTTGACAATAAGGTGCAGGGATGGAGAACTCATCAAGTTGGTAGACTTACATACAAAACATATGCATATAAATGGCTAAATCCTGACAAGGATGGTACTTATAAATCAAATCACATTAAATCACCAATAGGATGACAACTATTAGCTATTAATCAACTTGAAAATAACCTAAATACACATTCATGAATAAGTACAGTAAAGATAAAGATGATGGATGAACAATTCATAACAAAAGAGCTTGTATTTCAAAATGAACAAGATGAGAAGCTTGACAATAGAATAGGCTTATAAATCCCCAAAGTCAAACCTTTATTATCAAATCGATCTTAGGATTTATAGCCTTTTTACAAAAGTACAGATCCTGAAACTTTGATCTATTTTCACAAAAATACTCAAAAATGATAGTTTTTCCAAATTAGGGTTTCAAACCCTACCTAACTCTTTGTCTAACTATGATGAATATTTAGTTCACTGATTTGAAAATTAAATAAATGAAGCAATTGCTAGTGATCAATGCTGCTGGTCCACTATAATTTAGCCACCAAAAGCCAAAATTTTGGCGGTTAACTGACGTGATCTTTCTTGCTTAATCCGTTGTAATTTTCTACCTTGTCACCGTGGTCAGCGATCGAAAGATCTAACCTGAATGATCAGAACCTCAAACCTGAACGTGGCCACAGTGTCTGCAATTAAAACCACTACCAGCATGATGATTAAGCATCAGCAATCGAAAGTTCTAACCTAAATGATCAGATTCTCAAAATTGAACATTGCCATAGTGTTGGTGTTTCAAACCATTACCCTCGCGAGGGTTAAGCATCGGAGGTCGGGAAGACTAACCACTAATGTGTCAATGATTGGACCCTCAAAACACTAAAATATTGGAACCTCAAAACTGAGTGTTACTGCAATGTCGATGTTTCAAACTACTACCATCAGGATGGTTAAGCATTGGCGATCAGAAGCTATAACCACTAATGCATTGACGATTGGAACCTCAAACCATTAATGCGTTGGTGATCGGAACCTCAAAACGGAACACGTTGGTTCTTTAAACCACTAACTTGTCAGCGATTGGAACCCCAAAACTGAACGCATCCATGCTTCAAACCACAAGATTCTTCGTAGTGTCAGCGGTATAGAGGACTAACCTCTGAAACACCATCGTCGTAGAGGATTAAACCTCTGACCTACTGTCAAAAATGTTCTCTTGGTGGTTAGTGTATATGTTGCACTCCTTTCAAATCTTCCAAAGATGGCCCTTTTCGGTAGCTAATGAGATGTTCTGAGCCTCACCTAAGCCACCGAAAGCTACAAATTGTGAACTTTTCACCCAAATAAAAAACATCAGCTTTCAAACTATCAGTCATAATCACATCCTTCGTCGCATGAGTTAAATTCTTCATACTGTCAAAATAAATTATTTTGGGAGATAACATCTGGCTCCTGCTTGGGGATGGGAACTATAGCAGGGATTTATCCTTATTACAGGGGAAGGAATGGCTCCTTTTTGTCTATAGGATAGAAGGGTAGGTTCCTGCGTGTGGGAAATATAGAAAAAAAACAAAATGGATAAAAAGCAAAGAGCAAGAAAGAAAAACGGTCATGAGCCCCTCTGCAAACAAGGTTAGGGATTTTCCTTGGCTACCTGCAAACAACTATTAAGCAAAAATAAACCTGCAAACAAATAATGGTTAGAAAAAAACTAAGCTATCAAAGAAAAATGCATAAACAAAACAATATTATACCTCTCCTTTGGTGAAATTGGCCACCATGCCCTAGCTGGAAGGAAGCACCTCTCTATCTCACTGAGTAATGGAGGAGGAGCTATGGCTCAATGGAGAATGTGAGTGGAAGAGAGGGGGGATGTGGGTGGCTTGAGAGGCAAAGAGGTATCAAGGCATCCACGAGCATCATAACAGTATGCAAGGGAGAAGTGTTTTGAGAGTGACCCCCACCCCTCCTTTTATAGCTTTCTTGGGGACTTTTAGGGTTTTAAGCCCTTGGTCAGGGCTTTAGCCCTTTTTTGGGCTTTTAACCCCTTTCTCCCTAACTTTATCTCCTTTTAGGGTTTTAGGCTCCTTTGAGGGGTTTTGGCCCCTTTTTGGAGGCTTTAGCCCCTAGGAGAGTTATTTAGGCTCCTTTTTTTTGTTTTTAAGCCATTTTCTTCATTCTTAATCCTTTTTGAGGGTGTGGGGCTCTAATGGGGTGTTACGAGGGTTGATCATGGGTGTCCTTGGGTGGTGTAGGCCATGTAGAGCTAAGTGAGGATTGTTTTGGGTTAATAGATAGCCCCTTGATGTGTGAGGGAAGGAGCTCATCATATGGCCGATGGACATCATAGGATCTGCTGCATAGAGGTGGTGCTTCCGAGGCTGGGGCATGGTGGATTTTGGTTTTTGTATTAATATGGTTCGCATCAATGGGTGAGATACAAATAATGTGTGACATGTATATGGATGAGGTGGGAATCCCCATGCTTGTGACAATGTCAAAATAATAATTTGATCTATTCTCTAAAATACAAGAGTCGATCATATACAACTGATGATACAATAATGGTTGCCTCAATGTGAGGATAAATACAATATTGATCTGGTACATTGGACCCATGGAATTCTCATGGAATGCTCTATCTTCATGACTGATGGTCTACTAGATATGAAATGGTACATAGTTGTATGGAATTGTTAATTAAGAGACAGAGTCTCTGTTGTACAAGTATGCTGCATCAATAATAAATTTATATAGAAGCACTGTTGGGGCTTCTGAACACTGTCTCCAACGCAACCCAAAAATCACAAGGGACATAACCTGTTTAGGTCCCTTGAATAGACTCATCAATGTGCTAGAGTCAGTTGACATCGGGGGTCTTCGACCAAATACTACACGGACCAAACCCTGTACGAATCTCAACAATGCGATGATGTAGTTGAAGTCGAGCACATGAGAAACAAGCATCTCGAGAGGCACTAAGGACTCCTCTCAAGTGGTCCAAGGAACTCATCAATGATGTTAATGAAACCAAGGTGTAGGGACCTCTAGGTCTATCCTCTAGAATATGTGTGTTGTCATCGACAGAGGGAGACCTTCCCCTAGTCAAGGCAATGATGTTTCCTTTACTAGAAGCGCGAGGGAAATAACCAAAAGGTGTGAGGCAATCTGCGGACTGACCCACTAAATGGGGGTGGGAGGAGGGGGAGGGAAAGAATTGAATAGGGGTAGGGGGAGTATGGTAGACTCAAAATTCCTTTTTTCAGAGTATGACAGCAAGGCAAACCAGGAAACAAATGAAACTTGACTCATGGGAATGGTATCATAGCTGTAATACCGGGAATGCCACTGCAAATGGGAAATACTTGGAGGAGGTAGACGCTTTTGATATTGATGGGATCCAAGGAAGACACATTGTAGAGTACTCTGAACAAAGATGACCCAAAGGGGGAATGCTTCCAAACTATTTTTTGTTGGGTGGTGTCTAGGGACACCATTATGGTACGATCTCATGGATTTTTGGTGAGCCCGAGAAAGTAAATGCTTGATGGTGCTTTCAATTTTAGAGAATCTGAAAGCATGAAGAAGACTCTAGTGGGGGCTCTTTTTCATTGGTAGTCTCTTGTTCCCGAAAAGGATAAAATTATACATAGCAGAGCTCTCCCATCCTTTGGGGGATGAGAGACTTCTTTACCATTGGTAGTCCAATCAGGCCAGAAAAGGTTAAACCTATACTGACTGGATGGTCATTCAGATACTTTTATGAGCATGAATGAAACCAAGTTTGCTCGACAATATTTTCTTGATGAGAAAGCTGGAAAATAGCTTAATGACAACTCGTGGTGAGCTTTTTTGTAAAGTGCGGCTGATTTTCCCAAGAAAGCATAAAATTATGCAAAGGGGAACGGTCTTGGCTGGAATATGCCAAGGGGGTCCTTTTCATTTGATGGTCTACATGGTCTACAAAAGGAGGTAAACAAGACGATGTAGATGACCTTTCCTATACTTTAATGAGTGGGAAAGGAAGCAGCTGCGCTCGGCTCTCTTTTCATTGTTTTTAGGAGTAAAAGAAGAGCTTAAATGAAACTCTAGTATGGTCAACCGATTGTGGTGGTATAGGCGGTGCTCCATGTCGGGATGGTGGACAATGGTCCAAAGGTCATCTGTGTAGTATGGACGGAGCAGGTGGCTCTCAAACATACCAATACATGCGTGGGATAGATCGTGGTAGAGGCTCACGAGTCGGTGTGGCAGAGGCATGCAAACCAAGGTGGCTCTTGTTGATGTATATGTAACTTCGGAATGTATTCTTATATGTATTTTATGTATTGTAACCCGATGTTTATTCCGGGATGTTTCTATTATGTATTTGAGTCATGTGTTCATGCCCCGATGTTCCGATCGGGAGGATTAATAATGTAAACAAGTCATATCAAGTCATTAGGTAAGTCCCCACAGTTTAAGGGGCACTTGGGTTATTATACACTAATTAAGGTGTAGGCTCAAGTAATTAATTATAACTTAAGCCTACATGGTTGAGTGCACTTCAAGTCAACGGAAGAATATAAATAGAGAGTGAGAGTCTCTCTATTTATCACTTGTGACTTAGCTCTCTTGCTCTCTCAAGTGTGGCGCACTTTTGGAGAAGGAAATTCTTGGGCTTGACAGAAGACAGAAGGCTACTGTTGTGAAGGGAGGTCATCTTACTGTTTTGAGTTCACATCTTGTGGTGATACTATCTTAGAGGAAGTTGAGGGGTTTTCTCCATTTATGGTTTCCCCTCCTAAAATCTTTGTGTCTCTTGTCTCTTGTGATGTGCTTATGTGATTGCTGTGCTTGTTATTCTCTCAGTGAAAAGATCTTATCATAATGCTAGCTTAAATGTTGAAAAACTAACAGCTCTCAGATAGAGGTCAAGAGAGTTATGTGTGATTTGTGGTGGACAGACTTGACTACATGTGATGTGAGTGCAAGTCTGGGGCACTTATATGCCAAATACATGTAAGAAAAATAAATTGCTTTGTGGACAATGGTCCAGAGATCCGCATAAGGTGCAATGGATGGAGAAGGCAACTATGTGTTAAAATACAAAACAAGAAGAAAAATGGTAACCCTTAATAGGCAGTGGCCCTACAACCCACATGAGTAGCGGTAGGCAATAGTGATACAAGTACAGGTCTGTAGACACTTGCATCATCATATTATGGCTCGTAAATCGAGGTGACTTCTAGGAATTCATCCTGAAATTTGTTTATTAAACATGAGACAATGGTCTCATAAGGAGATAGAGGTTTGGGTGAAGAGGTGTGAGAGGTGTTTCGAATAGGCTATGGGTGACTTTGGATTAGCAGCCGATGGTGCTTCCCCTGACTTGTGCTAAAAAATGTTGAAAAACAAGAAAGGGAAAAAAAAAACTACGCTATAAGGGACTCAAAGTGGTTATATCAAGCATAGGATCTCTTGAGGTGGAGCCCGTTGTGCAGCTGCTTCAAGAGTCAACCATCTGAGTCAGAGAAGAGGTATGCCCCCTTGTCGAGACGAAGGTCATTGGCAAGGCAGGATGATATAATCTGGTCTTTTATGGGAAGAACCGATTCCACGCTATGTTTTAAAGGGAATGGGGTAAAACCGAAGGCGGTCTTACAGATATCTTCGTCATAGCATAAGTGGCGCCATGATAGATCAGGTGGATCTTCCACAACCAATGAGACAAAAGGAAAACTGGTGGTAAAGATCATGTAAATGGTATTGGTTATGGTTTTTGTGGCCTTGTCCCCAATCTCTGTTGGAGGAAGAGGGGCAGGCCTAAAGATAGGAGGAGTCTTTGATGGACCTGGAGGTACGTGCAACATCATCTCAATTGGATGGACATGAGTCAACACATCTTGGGGCCTTAGAGGTATGGTAGGTGGTTCAAGGTACCACACAAGATCTCCCAGTGTGAAATCCTATAGATTGCATGCTTCGAAGATAGACTTACTGACGATATCGAATGGTAGGAAAAGGAAAGGGAAAAGGAAAAGTAAAAGGAAAAGGATCATGTTGATTGGGAATGAACCCCACTGTTTCCCTGGTAACTGAGGTTGTGGCGGTGGCTGGGGAAACAATAGAAGAGAGAGTTCTAATGGATTCTTAGTGATGGTGGAGACAAGAGGGTCTCTAGAACTGGACATCATGTAAATGGACATGGTGTTTGAAGAAGGAGCTGGGGGATGGACTTCTTCAATCATAGTGATCTTAGATTCAAGGGTTTGTTGTCGAAGGTCAGATAAAGCCATTCAGAACTTGGATAAGTCTTGGAAATGGTGAGAATAGTGTCCATACAAACTGCAGAGGGTGCAAGCATGGTTTGTTCCTAATGCCTTGTTTCTCACTATTGATGCGATTGGAAGTTCAACCACGGGGAGGTTTTCAGTTGTGTCCATGGCATACAAAAGTGCATGGATCATTGGAATCTCAGGGTAGTTCTAAGTCGGATGGCCCTATTGTTCACAGATAGCACAAGGTGGGATCTATTGAGGTTTTGTGGTTGCTTTGGCGTTCTTGCCCCTGGCCCTTTTCGGGTGGGGCAATGCAGGTGCGTGTGTGGTGGTTGGTTTTTGCGGACCAAGTGGAGGGTGAGACTCAAACGCAATGGGTTGCACCGAGGTTAAAATAACCTGGGGCATTGGTGGTTGAGCTAGTGGGTCAAGATACCACACCAGAATGCCCAATGTAAAGTTGGGCAGGTTGAGGGTGGCCATTACTCGCTTGCTCATGACACTAGGTGGGGGAAAGAGGAAGGGAATTATATGGACTAGTGAGGAGCCCAGATAACTCCCTGCTGGTTGTATGTGGGGGTGGGAGTGGGGTTACGGCTACGTGTAATGCTGCAGCTACGGGTGATGTTGTGAATGTTGTTAGCGTTGCAACTACGGAATGTGTTGTGGTTGCAGTTGGGGTTGCAGCTGCGCTTGTTGTTGGGGTGCAGCGGTGCTAGATGAGACTATGCACAAGTTTGCATTCTCATTTTGTGTCGGTGGCAGTGACACTAAGGGGAAATGAGTTGTCATGGTGGTATTGAAAAACAACCCAGGGCCCAAATTCAACAATGGGGAGGCTGGTGTGCTGTCAACCATGGTATTGATTGCAGAGACAACATTGGTGTGTGTGGTTGTCCCTTGTGGCTTAATGGTGGTGATGGTAGGGATAACGTTGGCAGGTTTCGTTAACCCTTGCAAATCATGGTAAGTGAGTTGATCAACCATCATGATCTTCCCTTCATGAGGGAACATCATGAGACAGAAGACAATTGATGCGACCACTCTCATGGTGTACAAATAACTTCTTCCGAGGAGAAGGTTATAGTCTAGTTGAGTGTTGATGACCTCTATGTCAATCAGCACTATCTTCCCTACTAATGTGATGGGGACATGGGGGAGGATTCTTTGGGATTTAGTGGGATGGCCACCATAAGCCCGCAGAGTTATGGAGGATGGTTGTAGAATTGGGAATCGAAGTTTCTGCCAAATTAGGGTGGACATAATGCATGTGGATTCCCCCTCATCCATTATGCACTGGTGCATAACCAAATTCCAGATAGACACTGGGATTTGGAAGGAAATGGTGGATGGCATGCGCGGTTCTCCATTATCCATGTCAAGTGTGATCAACTTGGAGTTGGAGGGGTCAATGGCCCTAAGGGTGGATACTAATGCTTTCTGTTGCATTGGGCACATTTTGAGGACCTCCAAAGTGAACATGTTTTTTGTTGTTTTGGCCGAATCATCCACGATGCTATAGCTAACTGCAGCTCTAGCTGTGGTGTTATTGGCAACTCGACGTATGGGGGTGTGGGGGAAAGGGGGTATTTGGACAGGTGCATTGACCGATTTGGACGTAGATGCCACTGATGTGTCAACAACTTTCGTGGTGGTACCGTACTGTATCTGTTTAGTTTCTAAGTTGACCTCTTTAGTCGTCATGGCTAGCAGGTGGTGAACACCTGTTTCATTCATGGGAGGTGCCCCGAGAGTGTTAGGATAGGGTTGGGGAGGGGCTGTGGTTTCCATCAACCCTTGGACATGTAGTGGGTTATAGAGCACCATAGGAGGAGGTCCTTGTGGTGCCGGGTTGGGTTGGGCTTGGTTCATAGCGTTGGCAGCCTATTGGTCCTCGTTCTGAATGGCCTGCTTAGAGCGAGCCATGAGGGGACACTTGAATGTGTAGTGCCCATAGACCTAATAGAGTGTGCACGGTTGGTTTGTGTGCAACGAGGCGTTGTGTCTTGGTGCATTTTGTCATGGGGGGTTTTGGGCAGGCCAGTTTGCTACGGCATTATTGGGAAGGTTTGGTTGTTGACCGCCTCCCTAAGTTAGTTATTGGCTTGGTTCTGGGGCCGATTATTTGTAGCTTGCCCTTATTGATTGTTGGGGACAGGCTGGTTGGGATGGTTTTGTTGTTCAAATACTTGTCCCAACGGAGTGGGTTGAGTAGGGATGGGGGTTTGAAATGCTTGAATTGGTGGTGCATAATAAATTTGGGTGGGCTGCGGTGCCACAAATGTGGGCATTTTCCCTATGTACTACTATGTTGGCCATGCCATGGCCTGAGCCTACTGCAGTGGTGCAGGTTCTGCATAGGAAGTTGTTGCTCCAAACTGGGACATCATTTTGGTGTAGTCCGGAGTTTAGTTTTGGTAAGCAACACTAGCAGTGTTGCTTGGTTGTGGTGTAATGGTAGGTGGTGTCGAACGGTGCTTTGGCTGTTAGGAGACCGATCCTATGATATTGTGCGCAGCATGGGATTCCCCCAATGCATCCACGTAGGAGGTACCCGGGTGGGGAGCATCTAGAATGACAGTGTATAGATATCCAGATTGAGTTTAGATCAGGTCAAATTGTTGGGCTTTCAATATGGCCTCTTATTCGGATTAGGGATGTTCGGATGTGACGTCCTTTGTTATGGGCGGGAGCAAGGTATTGAGGAATCAATCCAAGAAGATCATGTCGTCAAGTTGGATTTTACATAAGCTACGATGTCACTGCCATTCATGGATGTGGCCGGTTATATGTGTTGCAGTGCTTTGGAAACAGGATAACAGGATCTCCACCCCTTCATCATATCTGATGGGGAGTTGGAAATACTGCAGGAACATGAAAGCTAAGGAGTTGAAATCTGGGTACTTGGCTTGGAGTAGCTCAATGTACCATTTGGCCGTGGAACCTATAAGTGTGTGTTGGAATAGCCTCAGCCTGATGGAATCATCTACAATGCTATTGGACGAGCACCATAGATGGAATGTCATAATGTGGTTTTAGGGACATTCCCCTACCTTGCCTTCAAACTTGGGGATGTCTGATGGTAGCTTAGTTGGCATTGGAGGCCAAAAATATTGATGGCAAATGGGGTCATTTGTCAATCGAGCCAAATTTGGCAAGTTAAGACGAGCCATGAAAGGTATATTTGACCCCAGGTTAATGTGGGATGGGGGAGGTATGGTGGTGGGGTTTGCAAATACATAATGCACCTGCATCGCTGGGGGCACTTGTGATGGCACCATTGTAGATGGGCCAATGCCAGCAAGTTTGGTGGGGGGGACAGTGTGAGTTGACGGGCCAATGCCCCCAAGTATGACATGAGAGATAGTGTGAATGGAGGGGACATTGCCCCCATGTATGATAATAGGGGCAATGTAAGTGGACAGTGCACTGCCCCCCTATGTGGCAGGAGGGGCAGTGTGTGTGGAAAGAACACTTCCCCCGTGTGTTGCAAGTGGGCCAGCTTAGCTGGTCACTATGGGTGGAGGCAGCTGACTAATGACAGTTTGCGTGACTGTGCTTGGGCCACCTATAGGGTTGTTGGTGATAGGTTGTGTTGTGGACATGGGTCCACTTTCTATGGCTATGTCGAAAAATGGATCCAGATTTTCACCAGCGATGGGGCTTGATGGTGCAGTATGGAGGTCTAGTTCAGACCAGTATGGGTCTGAATCATAATTAGAATCTGTGTAGCCTTCTAATGGTGTGGGATATCACTAAGAATGGTTTCAAGGGTGTTGTTTTAATGTCTCGAATGGTGGTGGTTTGCCTCTTAGGCATGAGGAAGAGCATGGGGGATCAATTGTGTTAGATGTTTGTCAAACTAGTGAGAATGATGTTTGGAACTAGTTTTCAATGGCTTCCTATTAGCTGTAGGTGGTCACTTGGCCACCAAGATTGCCAAAAGACAGTGCTTGGATTTTTCCTGACAAGCGTTTCTACTCAATCGGTGGGGGTTATTTCCCTTTTCGCTTGGCAATTCCTCTCAGTGGCCAGCTTATTTTGGGTTCTTGTGGTACTCCTCACAATACGTTTTTGGGTAGATCCCAAGTACTTCCCATTGTTGAAGGAGTCAAGGAGTTATGTCCTCAAAGACTACATATTTTTTGAACTTAGTGTACATCGATAAATTTTAAGGCTCTCTCAGCATCATGAACTGAGTTGGGTTGATTTAATGGTATGGTGTATATGTTTTTGTGTCTTTCTAGCATTAGGTGGCTACAAATGGTTTATGAATTCATCATATTGTGGTAGAGTTCATATCTTTGTTATGCAAGTAGTGAATAATCAGAAATTTGTAAACAGATACATTTTCAACCCTGAATGTTGATGGCCTAACTAAGTGACTACCTTACACCTATATTCTTCTTTGACCAAGAGAATGTGCTAGGCTCTCAACACAATGGGACTAAGCCCATCCATAGATCCACAGGTCACCTCCCGGATGCAAGGTTGGTCAATAGGGAGGATTCTTAGAACCATGAGAATCCCTTAGTCTCTACTCCCTCTACCTTCCAGGTCATCCATTTTTAATGGTTTAGAATAATATTCAGTGAAGGGCCTAGGACTATACGAGTTGTGCCCTTCATCGTATCCTAGAATACCTCAAAGGGTGATGACTGGGAAGAGGAGGAAGGGTAAGAAAGACTGTTAATTTTATGTTAATTTTAGTTAAGCTACATTCATTAAGCCATTAAAATTTATTTTGAATTTACACTTTATTTGTTGATGTAATTTGTAGGAAATTAAAATAGAAATAGAAATAGGACTACTGTGCTGGACAGAGGGAGCTAAGCCACACTGACAGTCCCTGTTAAACTTAAAATTAAGTACTGATTGACAGACCACATGTTTAAGGTTGATTTCAGCAAGGGGGTCATGGAATTTTTCTAGAAATGAGCGAGGGGGTCGCACAGATTTCACAGACAGAAGTAGTCTTCCTGTCTGAGTGAAGTTGCACATTTTGAGAGGAAAAGGGTGACCTGGTCACACCTGTGAGGCCTAGAAGAGCAACCTCATCCCCTTTTCAGGCTCAATAAGTGCGACCTGCCCCAAATTTAGGGTTTTTCTGATCCTGAGTCAGATTCAGCCAACAGTAACCTATACTGTGGCCAAACCGACTCAGATTTGCCTTGCAGAGGCTTCAGAAACAATAAAATATGAAAATAAACTAGGTATGAGCTAGATTTGACAATAAATTTCTAAAACTAGGGCATAAACTGAGAAAACTTGAAATTTAAAAAACTAAACCAGGGATCTTGTGGGATCGACCTGCTATGGTCACTAGTTCTGTAGCGGGTCTTTCTCCCTACTACAGGGACAGGAATGGCTCTCTTCTATCTATATGATAGAAGGGTAGGTTCCTACATGTGGGAAATACAGAAAGAAAACAGAATGGATAGAAAGCAAAGAGTAAGAAAGAAAAATGATCGTGAGCCCCTCTACAAATAAGGTTAGGGCTTCGCCTAGGCTACCTGCAAACAACTATTAAGCAAAAATAAACATGCAAAACATGTTAAATATCAAACCTGCAAACAAATAATGGTCAGAACACAACTAAGCTATCAAAGAAAAATGCATAAAGAAAACAAGATTATACCTCTCCTTTGGTGAAATGGGCTACCATGCCCTGGTTGGAAGGAAGCATCTCTCTATCTCACTTAGAAATGGAGGAGGAGATATGGCTCAATGGGGAATGTGAGTGGAAGAGAGGGGGGATGTGGGTGGCTTGAGAGGCAAAGAGATCTCAAGGCATCCATGCATAGCATAACAGTATGCAAGGGAGAAGTGTTTTGAGAGTGAGCCCCAGCCCTCCATTTATAGCTTTCTTGGGGACTTTTAGGGTTTTAAGCCCTTGGTTAGGGATTTAGCCCCTTTTTTGGGCTTTTAGCCCCTTCCACCCTAACTTTAGCTCCTTTCAAGGTTTTAGGCTCCTCTGAGGGGTTTTAGCCCCTTTTTGGAGGCTTTAGCCCCTATGAGAGTTATTTAGGCTCCTTTTTGGGGTTTTTAAGCCTCTTTCTTCATTCTTAAGCCTTTTTGAGGGTGTGGGGGTCTAATGGGGTGTTACAAGGGTGGATCATGGGTCTCCTTGGGTGGTGTAGGACATGTAGAGTTGTGTGAGGGATTTTTTGGGTTAATAAGAACCTCTCAGTGAGGTACCAAGAATTCCAGAACAAAAATTCATTTCCCTAAAAGCAACTAAGTAACTTAACACTATCATCTACTTTTCCATTGGGCATGGAGTTTATTCTGAAAGAAAAACAACCTACTATCTACTAATTTATAATAATAAGGCCTCAAATAAAATAGAGTTTCAAGAACTGCCCATTCACTGGGCCATCAAATACCTCTTCACCTTCCAGATTCTGCAATTGTAAGGTGTTATTCTTATGTACTTGGGCTATAACAAAAGAGCCGATCCACAAAGAGTCAAATTTTCCATGTTTTCCCTTGTCCTGTCTGACAGCATCCCACTTGAGGACCCAATCTATGACTTGGAAGTTGTCTACTTTTGCTCTTTTGTCAAACATGCCCTTTATCCTCTATTGATGAGCGTCTAATTTTCCTACAACCTGCTCCCTTATTTGCTATAACTCTACCAAATCCATCATCCTTCTCACCATATCATTTGGTTCATCTTCCTCTTCTTGAAAGAAATTTTCCACTGGAAGGATGATCTAGATAGGAAAAAAGGCCTCGATGCCATAAAATAGTTTGAATGGAGAAGTCACTATGGATGTTTTGTCTATTATCCTATCAGTCCATAAAGAAAACTTAATCTTTAAATCCCAGCTTTTCTGATTTGTCTCTAGTAGTTTCTTGATGATTTTGACTAAGCTTTTGTTGGATGACTCATCCAGGCCATTACCTTGGGGATAATAGGAGGTGGAGTGCACTAGTTGAATACCCATTGATTCACACATTTTAACTAATGCCCCAGCCTTGAAAGCTGGTGCATTATGAGTTACTAACCTTACTGGGTAGCTGAACCTGCTAAAGATATTCTCATATAAAAATATCATGATGACTTGATGAGTGGCATTCCTAGTGGGTACTGCTTCTATCCATTTGGTAAAGTAGTCAGTGGCTACTAAGATCCATTTATGCTTTCTACTGGAAGATGGATTTATTTCACCTATGAAATTCGGACCCCATTGCTAGAAAGGCCCATTCACCACAATAGGCCTAAGGGGCAAGGAATTGAGCTGCTGCTTCCCTATAAATATTTTTCATTGGTCACAGGCCCTTACAAAAGTCCATACATCTGCAAAGAGGACTACCCAATAGTAGCCTACTCTTAAGATCTTGTGGGCTATGGTTTTCTAGTAGTGGTAGCCCCCACATGTGCTGGAATGAAAATGATGCATGAACTGCTCTGCTTCTTCTCTATCTAGAAACCTTAGCAAAATTCCAGGCTAATCTCTCCAGTACAATAGTTTGTCAATTATGCAAAACTTAACAGATTTCAACTTAAGAGCTCATGCTTGGTTAGGAGTGAGATTAGGAGAAACTTCTAATTTTTGCAAAAAATGAATAATACTTGAGTACCACTCACATGAATATATGTTCTCAGCTACTGATGGAATGTCATTTTGATATTTTTTTACTCCTATTTCCGCAGCTACCATAGTCTGCACCTTTGCTGATTTGACACATGCAAAATTTATTCCCATTCGTTCATAGTTTTCTTTGACCATGAGTTTGGCCAAACCTAGTCCTTTTACCAGCTTAGTGGGTTTTACATCTATCTAAAAATAAATGAGTTTGGAAATCCACTTAGCCCTCTTCCCATCAATGCCTGGCTGAGTCAAAACATCCTTCAGAGCAGCTGAAGGGACATATGCAATGACCTTTGCATGGAGAATGTATATTCTGAAAGTTTTCAAATATTTTATGAGAGCATAATCCTGCTTCTTAATTGGGTTATACTTCAGCTCAGCATCTCTTAGGGTTCTGCTGAAGAATGCAATTGGATGATCAATACCCTCATCATTCTTTTGTAATAGTATAGCTACCAATGTGTTAGAAGATGCAAAAGGGAAAGTGTAAAAACCCTTGGTGTAGATGGGACTAATCAGGGTTGGGGCCTCCATGATAGCTTTCTTAATGTCTTCAAAAGAGTTTCTTTCCTGGTCAGTCCACTTTATTTCTGCATCCTTTTTTAGCATGATTGTTATGTGCTTTACCGGCTCAAAGAAATTAGGAATGAACCTCCTGACAAAGTTTATCTTGCCTAAAAAGGACTGAATGCCTCTTTTTGACCTTGGTATTGATAGATTTTGGATTGCTTCCACCCTTACCGTATCAATCTTTACACCTTCAGCCGAGACTATGTGGCCTAGGAGCTTTCCTTCATTGAGTGCAAACTGGAACTTCTTGGGGTTCAGTGATATTCCATACCTTCTGCACTTCAGAAATACCTTCCTTAAATGATGCAAGTGGTCATGATGGTTGTAAGAGTAAATTGTTAGGTCATCCAAATATATAAGCACAAATTTATCTTTTATCCCTACAAAATCTAAGTGCATGGCTCTCTGAAAAGTATCCCCATCATTCATTAGCCCAAATGGAATTTTAGCATACATGAAGGTGCCCCAAGGGGTGGTAAGGGCAGTCTTATCTTGGTCATTAGGGCGCACAGCAACTTGGTTGTATCCAGAGAAGCCATCAAGGAAGGACATAACCCTAGCCCCCGAGACTTTTTACAATAAGTGTTCCATATTGGGCAATGGATAGTTGTCTTTCTTGGAACACTTGTTCAGGTTTCTAAAATCCACACACACCCTGATTTATCCATTTTTCTTTCTTACCACTACCAAGTTTGCAATCCACTTGGAATACCTGAGGGGGATTATGATCTTGGCTTTGAGGAGCTTGTGGATATCTTTTTCAATCACTAGTAATAGGAGAGGGCCGATGGGTCTCAGCTTCTGTTTGAAAGGAATGGTTTCCTTCTCCAAAGGAATTCTGTGCTGGATGATATTCGTGTCATAATTTTTTAGGTCACTATACTCCTAGGAAAAAACATCAGCAAACTCTTTTATCAAGCTGCAAAATTTAGACTTATAACCATCATTCAATCCCGTGGAAAGATTTATCAGTGTAGGATGGATTTGGATGCCTATGTTTTTCTCTTGGATAGCAGGATCTAGCTCCTTTTTGGAAGGCTTGAAAGGGACGTCATTGTGATCAAACAGTTATTCTAGTGGTACTAGATCTTGGGGTATGTAGTTGCTGGGAAATTGGACAATGTTCTGATCAGCCACTTTATCTTTTAACTTTAGCTATTTGGATTCCTCCATGTTTAGGTTTTCCTGGTCTATGTGTATGTCAAGGAATTCATCTACTAACTGAAGGAATTTACTAAGCTCATCATCATTCTCAAACACCCTCCAAAATTTTACATTATCTGGCAGAGAGTGTTGATGTATATGTAACTTCGGAATGTATTCTTCTATGTATCTTATGTATTGTTACCCGATGTTTATTCCGGGATGTTTCTATTATGTATTTGAGTCATGTGGTTATGCCACGATGTTCCGATCGGGAGGATTAATAATGTAATCAAGTCATGTCAAGTCATTAGGTAAGTCCCCATAGTTTCGGGGCACTTGAGTTATTATACACTAATTAAGGTGTAGGCTCGAGTAGTAATTATTAGGGTTGAGCCTACATGTGAAATGGAAACTTAAGTGAACGGACTAATATAAATAGAGAGTGTGCGTCTCTCTATTTATCACTTGTAAATTACATCACTTGCTCTCTCAAGTGTGGCGCACCTTTGGAGAAGGAAATACTTTGGCTTGACAGAAGACAGAAGGCTGCTGTTGTGTTGGGAGGTCATCTTACTGTTTTGGGATCACATCTTGTGGTGATACTATCTTAGGGGATGTTGAGGGGTTTTCTCCATTTATGGTTTCCCCTCCTAAAAATATTTGTGTCTCTTGTCTCTTGTGATGTGCTTATGTGATTATTGTTCTTGTTATTCTCTCAGTGAAAAGATCTTAACATAATGCTAGCTTAAATGTTGAAAAACTAACATGGTATCAGAGCTAACCTGAGAAGAAGACATTATGCAGCTACAGAAACTAGGGCTTCCTATTTTTTGGATCTTCCTCCATAGATTTTCAGCAAAAGTATGCTAAGATGACTTTGCATTGAAGGGTGCATCTTTCTGTCGATGCGGAATTCAATTTCAAGCATTTTCAGTTTCGATGTGGAAATTAGGGATTTCTATAGAAGAGGAATTTTTGAATGAGACCAGAATAAGATTGTTCTCCTCATCAAAACTGAATTTTAGAGACCTGGATCAAGAAATTTGGTTGGGTAAATCTCTGGGAAAGTCAAACCCTAGTTTGACCCCTAGCTAGAGAAACCCTAAATACTAAAACTGCTAAGTTTTGGTACAGTCGCTATATTCCGAGATTGGAAAAGTATCAAAAGCTGAAAATTTCAGAGGAAAAATATAAAATCATGGTGAATCCTATGTCCAAATATTAGCCTCCGATTCTCTATATTCTTGGAGATATGATCTCTCCAAGTTAGGGTTCCAGCCTCTTCTAGAAATCATCCAGAAATAGGACACCTAGGGAGATCTGCAATATCTTGGGAAACAGAGGTCCAAATGGAATTCCTGAAGATATTACATAAAGGGAACAGAATTTAATTTCTGTGATCCAAATATCAGACTCAGAAGATGAATCATGGACACGTGGCAGGCCATACAACTTCGCTATTCTGAACAGTCCTGTAACAGGTCACCTTGGGAAAAGGATCATAAATCCAAAATGGTGAAACCAATTCTGATGAAACCTATGGTTTTGGATCAGGGACATTCGAGGTTACCTCAGTACTAAATTTCATACACATAGGAGCATTAAGTTCAGAGATATCACAGAAACAGTAATAGGCATTTCTGCAGAAGAAATCAGAAAATTAAGGTTTCCTGTTTCAGGAGCTTCCCTCCACTGTTTTCAGAAAAGGAGTACATTGGACAGCTCCATTTGAAGAGATATATCTGTTCATCCAATCATATGTGAAATATTCCAAGTTTTTAAAATTAGGGTTTATGTGACAAACCCTAGATCAGCAAACTCCGGGACAAGGACGGACATCTCAAATCGGTAAGATCTAATCCTTTG
>LPNX010121751.1:720667-765136 GCA_001517045.1 Pseudotsuga menziesii
TCGTAGAGCCAAATGAGCTTTGGCATAGAAGGCTTGCACATGTGCACTACAGAGCACTACCTATTGCAAGCAAAGCTATTCCATAATTTTCAAGCTATTTGAAGGGAAGAACAAAAATCAGAATATGACCTAAAGAAGAAGTGAAGAATGCAGAAGTGGTGATGGCCACCTTGAATGGCCTCCCAGGATCGTGGAATTCATTCATTCAAGGAATGTGTTCCAGAAGGAAGTGATTACTTTCAGCAAACTTTGGGAAGAAGAAGAAGCTCTACCCATAAGAAGAGAAGATAAGACGGGAGCATTTGAAGATCCTGCTCTCACCATCCAAAGAATATCCCTCAAGCAATGAGGAATATGAAGAACTCAACTCTTGAAGAACCTCTTATCCACCTCAGTATTTGGATAAGAAATGATGCGACTATGAATGAAGAAGACGATGAAGCTGAAGAAGGAGTCTACCCTTGAAACAAATAAAGATAAGTATTCAATTGTCATTTCATTATATTATTTTGTTATGCATTTGTTTATATTCAGTTGTTGTATTATGCATGATAGGATGTTTGCAGCATACTACTAATATGCATGTGATGGGTAAGTAGCTCATGGTGCTATACGAATTCTCCATTGCTACTTATCTAGAATGAAACCTCTTTGCTGACATATTGGATTAGTGCACAATCTCAATGTTGTCCTGGTAGAGATGGAAGGCATCTAGAAAGTTTCAGTGAGATATGGATGAATGTTGTATTGGCTAACGTAGTTGCATGATCATATATTTTTGCATAAGAATTTGCCAGTATGAATTTTCCTTATGAAATGTTTCTAACCATGCAAATGCATTTGACTTGTAGGAAAGATCGCATACATAATCGCTTACAAGCAAAGAAGAATGAAGACTTGTTTCGAAGAACAAGTGATGACAGTTTCAAGACAAAGAATAATATGATGAATGCAGTGACATCTTTGTTGCAGAACCTTCCTGCCTCCAAGAATAAAGGGAAGACTAGTTCAAGAAGAATGATGTCAGGGCACAATATCGAGACCTGAAGAGAAGTTCATAGTTCCATCATGCAGTAGATGGAAACATGGTGGGATACAAAGCAAGATTCATAGAATGAGTCTTCTCACGAAAGGAAGGACTAGACTACGAAGAGACATTTGCATCCAGTAAGAGTTGAAACAAATACATGATGAGATTGATGAAGATCTTAACCTTTACTAAAAGGTTGAAGATGAAATTCTATACACTAGATGGATGCATAGAATACTAGTAGCATAGGAAGCTACTTGTCACTCCGGTACAGAATTTTTTCAGTGCATAGAGCACAGAAGACAGAGGGAGTATGATGCTCTGCTTCAGAGGGAGTGACAATAGAATATCTTGAGGTTCAACATGGTACAAACAGGATGTGTAGATTACTGATGAATCTAGGCTTTACTGAAAGTAAAGTGGATTCCAACCTTTGCTTCAAGGTTGAAGGTAGAATACCAGTGATGTTCCTATTATGTGTCAATGCACTACTGTTCTAGGTATGGAGGTGTGGCAGAGTACAGATGGAATCTTCCTTGGACAAGGGAAGTATGCAGTAGAGATCCTGAAGAGGTTCAGGATGATGGACTGCATGACCACACCTATGGCATTGAATATGAAGCTATTGAGTGATGCTTCATCAGAGTCGGTTGATGCTACGATGTATCGTTAAATGATTGGATCATTGATGTACCTGACGAACACGAGACTAGATATTTGCTTTACTGTGAACACCTTGAGCCAGTACCTGACAGATCCAAGAAGTGTTCACTTGATTGCTGCAAAGCATATTCTGAGGTACCTGAAGGGTACAATTGATTATGGGCTCAAGTACGATGCGAATCAGAAGATTAACCTGAAGGGTTACGTTGATTCAGATTGGGCAGGTAGTGCCATCGACAGGAAGAGTACTTCAGGATGTTGCTTCAGTATGGGATCAGGTGTGATCTCTTGGTTTAGCAGGAAGCAATCTTGTGTGGCACTGAGCACAGCTGAAGCAGAGTATGTCGCAGCTTGTTCAGCTAGTTGTGAGGCAGTATGGTTGAGAAAGCTACTGTCTGATATATTTGATCTCCAGTTGGATGCTACTTGTATACACTGTGACAACCAGAGTTGTGTGAAGTTGTCAGAGAATCCAGTGTTCCATGACAAGTCGAAGCACATCGAGATCAAGTATCACTATATCAGGGATATGGTGCAGAGAGGAGCAGTGAAGCTCCTGTATGTTGCGACAGAGGAACATATAGCTAATGTATTGACGAATCCATTGGCTAGACTGAAGTTCGAGTACTTCAGAGAGAGACTTGGTGTTCTCCAGATCGAGGCTTCCTCCCAGAGACAGTGATGAGATCTAGAGCCATTCTGACATGGTGAGAGTATTGGTTCCTTCCATGGTCAGATGTAAGGGCTGAGCCATTCCATCATGGTAAGAGGATTGGTTCCTTCCATGATTGATATAAGTGCTGAGATCCATAGCCATTCTGATGAGTAGGTCAGATATAAGGGCTGAGCCATTATGTCATGGTGATAGGGTTGCTCCGTTCCATGTCAGATATGAGTGCTGGCCATTCTGTCGAGTAGGACAGATGTAAGGGCAATTGCCATTCTAGGAATGGAGGCACCTGGTCAGTTACCAGGATAAATCAGTGTAGGACTGAGTAGCCATTCTTATGTCACAGAGGGATGTGTTCCCACTTGATCAGATGTAAGGGCTAAACCATTCTGTTCATGGCTAAAGGATTTAGTTCCTTCCATGTTAGATGTGAGTGTTGGCCATTCCAACGAGCAGGTCGGATGTAAGGGCAATTGCCATTCTCTATGAGAGTGGAGGCGCCTAGTCAGTTACCAGGTAGCTCAGTCGAGAACTGGGGGCCATTTTGATATGACTGCTGGGATGTGTTCTCGTAGGATCAGATGTGAGTGCAAGCCTTTCCATCAGTGTGGTTGGATGTGTTCCCCTGGATGGATGTAAGTGCAGAGCCTTTCTGGAGTGACTGCTGGGATGTGTTCTCGTAGGACCAGATATAAGTGCTGAAATATCTTATCACTGTGATAGGATGTGTTCCTGTCTGGATAGGAGTCTTCCATCAGTGTGGTTGGATGTGTTCCCCTGGATGGTTGAGCCTTTCTGATGAGGAGGTCAGATGTAAGTGCGGAAATCTCTTATCACTGTGATAGGATGTGTTCCTGTCTAGATAGGAGTCTCCCATCAGTGTGGTTGCATGTGTTCCCCTGGATGGGATTGTTCCTTTCTGATGAGTAGGTCAGATATAAGTGCAGAGCCATTTCACAGATGGTCGTAGGTGTGTCCTACCATGCCGGTGATTATAAGTGCTGAGCCATTTCACAGATGATAGTAGGTGTGTCCTATCATGCTGGTGAATGTGAGTGCTGGGCCCTTCTGACGAGCAAGTCAGATATAAGTGATGGGCGTGCCTTTCTGACGAGCAGGTTAGATATAAGTGCTAGGCAAAGACCTACATGAGGGTAGGCCTACAACCAGCATGAAAAAGGGCTGGCTCTGTAGAACTTCCTATGACGAGATAGTATACACATGATGATGACTAGAGGAGATCCAGATCGAGAGATGATCCAGATCCAGTTATGATGACTCTGAGAGATCCAGATCGAGTGATGATCCAGATCCAGTCCAGTGATGTTGATCCAGATCGAGTGATGATCTAAATCCAATGATGCCATTTGATGTTGTTCTAGATTGAGTGATGATCCAGATCCAGTCCAGTAATGTTGATCCAGATCGAGTGATGATCTAGATCCAGTGATGCCATTTGTGTTGATCCAGATCGAGAGATGATCCAGATCCAGATGACTTGAAGATGAAGATGACTTGAAGATGAAGATGACTCAAAGACGAAGATGATCCAGTTGATGTAGAGAAGAAGACCAGTGCTGAAAAATTGTGTCGAAAGAATACCTTCCTATTAAAGAGGGAGTGTTGATGTATATGTAACTTCGGAATGTATTCTTCTATGTATCTTATGTATTGTTACCCGATGTTTATTCCGGGATGTTTCTATTATGTATTTGAGTCATGTGGTTATTCCCCGATGTTCCAATCGGGAGGATTAATAATGTAATCAAGTCATGTCAGGTCATTAGGTAAGTCCCCACAGTTTCAGGGCACTTGAGTTATTATACACTAATTAAAGTGTAGGCTTGAGTAGTAATTATTAGGGTTGAGCCTACGTGTGAAATGGCAACTTAAGTGAACGGACTAATATAAATAGAGAGTGTGTGTCTCTCTATTTATCACTTGTAAATTACATCACTTTCTCTCTCAAGTGTGGAGCACCTTTGGAGAAGGAAATACTTTGGCTTGACAGAAGACTGAAGGCTGCTGTTGTGTTGGGAGGTCATCTTACTGTTTTGGGATCACATCTTGTGGTGATACTATCTTAGAGGAAGTTGAGTGGTTTTCTCCATTTATGGTTTCCCCTCCTAAAAATATTTGTGTCTCTTGTCTCTTGTGATGTGCTTATGTGATTGTTGTGCTTGTTATTCTCTCAGTGAAAAGATCTTAACATAATGCTAGCTTAAATGTTGAAAAACTAATAGAGAGGGTCTGTACTTGACCTAAACATCATAGCTAAGCTTAGGAGGTAATGGAGGGACAAAAAAACTTGCAGAGACAACTAGGGAATCAGCCAGGTGATTCAAATCCCTAAGAGAATATGACAATTCAAAAAACATAAATGAGTCTTTGAGTTTCCATACCTCATCCCTATAGGCCTTCAATCTGATATTTTTTGTCTGAAAAGTGTTATTGACTTGTTGTACGATCAGTTCTGCATCTCCAAAAATATTTATGCACATGATCCCCATCTCCTTGGCAGCTTTAACTCCTAGCAGCAAGGATTCATACTCTGTTATGTTGTTAGTGGTTTTAAAATCACTCTTATATGATAGGTGGATGTTTTCCTTAGATGGGGAGATCAATACTACACCTACACCTGCTGAGCTTTGAGTGCTAGCCCCATCAAAATGCATGGTCCAGATTTCTGTGGTCACTTCTTCGGGATGCTAATAGATGGGCTTAGTGAGATGGACTGATGTCTACTGAGAATCATCTATTTGCAAAATGCATGACCCAAAATCAGTGTCCACTTCATAGATGGGGTGATTCACTGAGTTGCTCTCCTTGCTTATAATGTATGCCAGTTGATTTTCCCTATACAGCCTCTTAGTATCTCCTCCAAACATGGGAATGGTGGCATATGTGAGATCCATCTGAAGGGTGCCACCTAGTCTTTTGCTCCATGACCGAGACATCAAGAGACCAAAATTTGGAGGAATATCAACCACTACAATTTCCATCATGATGCTTTTCGAAGGTAGCTAAGTTAGGTTTACAACAATGTCTTTGATGAGGCCCAAGAACTTGACCTTCCTGGAGTTAAAGGAGAGTGAATCATGGTAGGTATTGGTGATGTTGAGGCCAAGCTAATCCATCACAACCTTTGGCATTAGGTTATGAGAGGCTCTTGAATCCAGCAGGCAATTATGGAGGATTTTATCAGTATATTCAAGGATATGTAGAATGGTGGGCATGAGTCCTTTAGGTCTTCAATCATGGGGCCCATGGTTACAACAGGCTTGTCATCTTGCAGGTTCACAAAGTCAATGTCAATGTGCCCCTTGGGCTAAAGGGAATTCAGAATGGAGGACTTGAATGCATCATTCTTCATTAGCTCAATTAAAGGGAAAGGGACTTTCAATTTTTTAATTTCAGACTCAAGGTTGAAGGAATAATGCAGCCTATATGGAAACCTTACCTCATGAGCTATTGGTTTGAGTTGGAATTGATCAGGTGTGGCTGAAGGTGTTGGTTTCTGCAATGCTTTGGATGGGATAGACACCTTATTTGGTAAAACAACCATTAGAGGAATTTTGAGGTCTAAAATGGGTCTCCTAAGGAAAATAATAAAATAATATTTATTAATTATGGAGGAAGAAAGAATAAAACTACTTTTTTGTTTGTATTTTCGACATATCTCCCTGTGTTTTTACTCACATTTCAAGCGGGAGAGATCATTGGATGTGTAATTAAATTCTGCATACAACAAGTACCCACATTGCATAATTTTGGTGAACCCCACTACCCCAAAAACAAAAAATACCTAAAAAAATGTGATGATGACATCATCATCATGTTTTTTTAGGTATTTCTTGTTTTTGGGGTAGCGGGGTCTGTTAAAATTATGTAGTATGGTTACTCTTTGGATTCATAATTTAATTCTACATCCAATGAGCTCTCTTGCTTGAAATTTGAGTAAAAAAATGGGGAGATATGTCGAAAATACGAATAAAAAAAATAGTTTTTTTATGACAAATATCTCAATTCAACCATTATGGTTGAATTTCTTTATTGAAATTCTATTGGTTCTTGAATTCCAACTCACAACAATTTATTGTTGGCATGTTTTCTTATAAGTCCCATTTTAGACCCCAAATTTCCTCTAATGAACCTTTCTAGCTAGTGCAGCAGGCTGCTTGATAGGTACAACATTCTTCTTGAGGGGAGCAACCAGCCTAGACCTTAGTTTGTAACCTCCCTAACCATCATCCTGATAGACAACCTCTTCAGTGATCTGGTCATCAATCAGGGCTTCCTCATATTCTTCATGTGTCAGAAAAGAACATTCCACGTCATCCTCTATGCAGTGGATATTGTCTTCAGCTTCTCCTTCTTCTTCAACGAATTATGGCTCTTCTTCTAATACAACATTTTGAAATGAAGCTCTTATCCTCTGATCTTCCCCTTAATTTCTCTCCCTTCTATGAATTTGAACTGGGGGTTTCCTCTTCTATAAGGAACAAAATTTGGGTTTCAAGGAGCAAAGTCACTTGGCCCTTTACCCCTCACAAGTAGATGTCCTTGGTCCTTCAATTTAGAAATTTCAGCAGTCAAGTTATCTAATAGTTTGTTCATTTTTTCAATCTTGTTCTCTGATGTAGAAGCCCCACTAGAGTCTGCTGGCTTCTTTTTACTGTCTATCTTCCCTTTGACCTTCTGAGATGCTAGAATGTTTGACTCTACCTCTAGGGCAGCATCCTACATGAGTGATAAGGAGGCAGAACTCCTTTCTCTGAGAACTAGGCAGAAGTCATATTCAGAGGCATTTGGATAAGTTATCCTAGCTGAGGTATCAGTCGGCTTAATTTCAGTAGGGATATTGCTATACATATTGTTGAATTTCTTGGTAAAGTTGGAGACATACTCCCCATTTTCTCTTTTCAGGTTGCTGAATTCTGTGATATAGTAGAGGTGGTCTCTCCTTTCTCCCCAATGCTTTAGGAAAATGTCATCTAGGGCCTCTATGCCTACCACTGATCCATCAGGTAGTTCATTAAACCACTTCCTAGCCTGGCCATCTAGGATTTGCACAAACACCCTAGTCCATACATCTTCTTGTTCTATGTTAATATTTTCAGCATAGATGTAAAATGTCTCTAGATGTTCTTCAACAATGAAATCCCCTTCCCCTATAAACTTAGGCATATACTTGAGATAATCCCCAGTAGGCATGGCTATGAGGGGATTTGGAAAAATTAGGGGTGCATACCTAGCTACCAAGATCCTTTCCATCTTGGTATATTGATGGGCATCCATATTGGAAATGGGTATGGGAAGGATTGAGTAAGGAAGCACCGATGGAGATACTTGATGGGAAGGTGGTGGTATACTTATCCCAGTGGAGTCACCAGGGATTGGATCTTCACAAGCAGCATGGCTTGAAGATGCCCAAACCCTAGATTTTTCTGATGTATCTATAAATTCCTAGGAGTTAAGACTTTTAGCAGAAGAAATAATAGCAGAAACATTTCTTCAAATACCTGATGTAGCTTTTTGTGCAACACTGCTGGTCTGTCTTAGTAAATCCCTAGCTCTTCTCAAAATTTCTTCTGGATCTGAAACTGATGTTACCGGTGGCTCCTTTGGGTTTGCTCTGGTACTTGGTCTTCTTGAAGCCACCTTATATCAATGGAGTCACTAGATAGATCATTACAACCATAATAGTGCCTAAGCTTTGTCTATCATCAATGTAAGGTTCTATGTCATCTCCAAACGAAGTTGAGCTTCAGTCTCCTCTCCTCAGCAATGGCGCCAATTTGTTATCACTCTAGGAAACTCCTCTAGGTTGTAGCTCGAGGATGCTTGGTAACTTAAATTTTTTTTAGGGTTTTCTGATATGGATCAAGTCAGGTGACCTATATAACCTACCACTCTCAAGACATGCATGAAGCTCACTCAATTACAAGGCTTTTAGTTACAACTTGTTCAGTAGTTTGACAATAAGGTGAAAGGATGGAGAACTCATCAAGCTGGCAGACTTACGTACAAAACATATGCGTGTAAATGGATAAATACTAACAAGGATGGTACTTATAAATCAAATCACATTAACTCACCAATAGGATGACAGCTATTATCTTTTAATCAACTTGAAAATAACCTAAATACACATTTAGGCATAAGTACAGTAAAGATAAAGATGATGGATGAACAAATCATAACAAAAGAGCTTGTATTTCAAAATGAATAAGACGAGAAGCTTGACAATAGAATAGGCTTATAAATCCCCAAATTCAAACCTTTATTATCAAATTGATCTTAGGATTTATAACCTTTTTACAAAAGTACAGATCCTGAAAATTCGATCTGTTTTCACAAAAATACTCAAAAGTGATAGTTTTTCCAAATTAGGGTTTCAAACCCTACCTAAATATTTGTCTAACTATGATGAATATTTAGTTCACTGATTTGAACATTAAATAACTAAAGTAGTTGCTAGTGATCACTACTGCTGGTCCACTGTAATTTAGCCACCAAAATCCAGCATTTCAGCGGTTAACTGACATGATCTTTCTTTCTTAATCCACCGGAATTTTCTACCCTATCGCCATGGTCAGCGATCGGAAGCTCTAACCTAAACGATCAGAACCTCAAACTTGAATGTGGTCACATTGTTGGTGATTAAAACCACTACCAGCATGACGGTTAAGTATCGATGATCGAAATATCTAACCTGAATGATCGGAACCTCAAAACTGAACTATGACACAGTGTTGGCGTTTCAAACCATTACTGTCATGATGGTTAAGCATCAAAGGTCGGGAATAATAACCACTAATGTGTCGACGATCGGAACCTCAAAACTGAATGCTGCTGCAGTGTCAGCTTTTCAACCCACTACCGTCGCAATGGTTAAGCATCGGTGATCAGAATCTATAACCACTAATGTGTCTGCGATCACCACCTCACACCACTAATGCGTCAGCAATCAAAACCTCAAAACTGAATGCTTTGACACGTTAAACCACTAACTTGTTGGCGATTAGAACCCCAAAATTGAATACATCGGTGCTTCAAATTGCAAGATTCTTCATAGTGTTGGCAGTATAGAGGACTAAACCTCCAAAACGCCAGAGTTATAGAGGATTAAACCTCCGACCTACTATCAAAAATGTTCTCTTAGTGGTTAGTGTATATGTTGCACTCCTTTCTAATCTGCTGAAAACGACCCATTTCGGTGGCTAATGAGATGTTCTAAGCCTCTCCTAAGCCACCAAAAGCTATGACTTGTGAATTTTTCACCCAAATAAAAAGCAGTGGCTTTCAAACTGTCAGCGATATTCACATCCTTCATCGCATGAGTTAAATTCTTCATACTGTAAAAATAAATTATTTTGGGAGATAACAGATGCAGAAAGAGAATTTTTCTAGGGATCAAGACGGAGGTTTATATTGTCTTTACAGTTGTGGATTAATATGCTCATTTGAAAAAAGGGAATATTGAAGATGAACTTAGACGAGTAAATCCCTAGTGTGCAGAGGTCACAGGTACTACGGAGACAAGGGTTGGATGGAATGATATAGGGTAGATGGATGGTAATTATGGCAAGACTATGAGGGACATCGAGAAAGAGTGCGGTATTATGTGAAGTGGGGTGAGGATTTGGTAAGAGAATATGCAAAGGACTAAGGAGAGTCCTGGTGCGACCGGAACAAGAAACTACAAGAGAAGATCACAAGGGACTAAGCAACCCTACAATGAAGAAGGATACAACCAGGATATAGCTGAGTCCAAGGAATGACCAACCCAAAGAAACAATGTACCTACACCTCTATGCACTGTGCCACATTTAGGAAGAAAGGCCATATCATCACAATACTTTCTGGTGTGTTACCACCAAAGAAATAGTAGTGGATCAGGGAATACAGGAAGAAGGCCTAGAATGGCAGGTGGTGATGTAAAACTACCTTTTTTCCATGGGAACAAGACTGAAGACCCTAAGTAGTATCGGTTTCTCTATGAAGCAGTATGGACTATGAAGTAAGTTCAGGATAAATATATTAATAAAGGCCAACTAGAGATTACCTTTTGAGGATGAGCATTAGATTGGTACATGAATTTTGTACAAGTGACGATAGGGAATCAACAAAATAAAATAGCACAGATTAGGACCGTATTGATTGAGGACTTCGGGAAACCCAAATCCGAGTCACAGTGCATTACTGAATTGAAGGAAATAAAATAATATCCAAATGAGTTGGTATGGGATTTCAATCAACAGTTCAAAATGATGATGGAAAAAGTTAGCTTCGAGATGAGCAATGTTCAACACATAGAATGGTCCAATGCAACATTAGTGCCACACATCTGAATGTCATTAATGCAGTAGAAGATTGCGACACAAACTGAGGCTCTAGAAATTGTGATGAAGATGGAGGCTTCACAAGTTGGAGAAATGGGGGTTGGAATGAATCAAATCTAATCACAATTAGTGAATCTAACGATCCAGTTGTAGGATATCAAGAAGGGAAAAGACATTCGCAAAGAATTATGGTGTACTAGATGTCACACAAAAAGACATCATAAGGATCAATGTATAGATTTCCATGAATACTTACCAGTTGGTGCTCCTAATCCATTGAGTCAAGGCGGCTTTCCATGGTGTCAGATCTGTCAAACTAGAGGACATTGACATGAGGGATTCATATACCTCCAAAAGGTTGTGTTGAATCTATCGAAACTGTTTTGCAATTTATGTCAATCATTTTTTCATGAAGAGAAGGATTGTAGGGCATATGACTCGCTCCAAGAAAGGAAAATGGATATGTACTTCATGAAATGAGAAGAGTACCGACTGGTGGAGAGGATGCAACCACAATAGCCACCAGAATTCACACAAAAGCAACCCTAGTTTGCTTCACCATAGATGCAGTATAATCATATGCAGCATCCATAATATACTCAGTCATAATATACCCAACCACAGTATATTCCACCATTGAATCAGAAGCAACAACAGTTTAATCAACCACAATACCAACCACAAGGAGGATTCTGTGGAGGATTTCGAGGAGGTATGGGATGGGGTCGTGGACTTGTGCAATTATATAATTGTGGAGTATTGGGAAATTATCAGTGCAATTGTCCAAACCTTCAGTTACAATGTACTTATTGTAGTGACATAGATCATACTATTGAAGATTGTCCCCAGCTGATCGCAAAGTCGCAAGAGAATAATTTCCCACCAATGTAGAATGAGAACCAAAATATGAAATAGCATGTGAACTAGGTTGCAAACTAGCCTCAAAATCAAAATTAAGGAGCAATCGTCGCAAAAATTTGGTAGAAACCAGCACTCAACCTGCATATGTTGGAGTCATAACTCGAGGAGGCGTGACAACGGGAGACAATGGTCCACACCCACTGATTTGAATGTTGGCTCGAAGAAGATGCAATTTGATGTCAACGTTGAGAAAGAAACATTCTTCGCTACAAGAGATGTCATATAAAGGGATATGAGTAAGTTTTTTATCTATGAAATGCCACCTTATTTTGAATCAACACTTGTAGTAGGACAATCGTGGAAGGTGTTAGCACTCTGTTTGCAACAGTCAATTTATGGGCTTGATAGAGCTCGAAAAGGGTCCTATACATTTGAAAATTATGTGAGTGCCCTTCAGATTACCAGAGGCACATTTTCCATGTTCTGAGACCGTCAGATAATGAAAGAGAGCTCAATCTACGGTGGTAGATTCCTCCAGAGGTGAATACTTGCACCTGCAACAATGCTAGAGAAAGATGTCATAGACCAATGAGTTGGGAGCACAAGGAAGAAGAGCAATGATAGGGCATGTTTTTGGCTAAAAGACACAAGAGAATGATCAAAGTTTCACATTCACAGAGTCTGTTAAAACTGGAAAACAATAAAGGGCCAAGATCAAGATGAAGCTCGATCGATGACCCAAAATGGTTTAACTAAGAAAACATGCTAGATAGAAGGAACTTTCCCAAATCATGAAATAGGTTAAAGGGAGAAAGTATCTGAGGGAAAGGATAAAAGCAGAAGGAGATCTATGGCCCCAGCTGATTTCGCAAGCCAAACTTGTGTAGAGGAAGTCGCGATTCTAAATCACGAAAAGTGGTTATTGGCTACAAAGAATCAATGGTCATGACGAGAGTGGAGGTAGATCTACAGTTGTGGATCTTTTCATGATCTAAACTAGTGTGGACAACATCAGGATCCTGATTCATGAAGAGGTTATAGGACCCACTCAGATCGACGATTGCATGGAAAGGTCAATCCAAATCAATGGGTAAGAACACGCCGCGATCAAAAGCTGCTCGTTGTATCAAGAGAGGAGAAGTTGGTGGTAGAATTAATGAAATGTGGATGATGGACACGAAAGGTTCCCCAAATCATAGGGCTAAGGAAGTATTAAGGCTGTAAGTGTTGCATCTGGTAGTAAGATGATAGTGGAGGGGACATTCATACGCGTAATTTTCCGCTCGATGGATTGGTTGATTCCCCCAATGCCATTTGTGATAAAACTAAGGCAAAGGTCACATAAAATGACACTAAAATCCTCAGCTCATAGGTTTCACATGCTGTACATGTCAAAAAAGTAGTAGGGAAGCAGGGAGTTTAGGTTTCTGAGGTGATGAACTTGGCATCTACACAAAGCAAAGAGACTCCGCAAACTGAATCTGCTTGTCACCACCATAGCAATGAGCGAAAAGGTAAGAAAGGTCAAATCCACATCCTTAAAACCAGCTGGACAACCATGTGGGAAAGCTCTTAAAATACTACCCATATCATAATAGATAATTAAACACTAGAGGATAAGATCCCTACCCTGGCATCACACATGCGATTGTCACGTCGACCGGTATTCAAGAGTATAGCCTTCTCTAGGTCATTTTGACTGGCCCTATATAGTGTCATCCTCTGAAATTGTTGAGTTATGGAAATGTACAGATGGTGAGAGGTAAAGATTGAACTACAAGAAGTTCCGAGTTCCTTCATAGATAGCCATGTTTGTGTGGTTTGAGAAGTTAGTTCAACAAGGGGTACTAATGGTTGGTGAACATAACATTTTGTTTCTTCATCATCCTGGTTATCCACACTAGGAAATCACCAACCACTGGGGAACAGATGTTAAACACCTAGGGAGATTCAGTTGCTTCCACACAACCATGCCCTTAGATGCAATGTGTATGGGTTTTTACATCCCAACGACGTCCCTCCGACACTCCCAGTTGCAGTCACAGCGTTTGAAATCCCATCACACAATGGTGGCAGAGCAATTGGAGGAAATTCTCACTCTGGGATACTATAGGTCTGAGGCCTTCACCACCACCCCTATAATCTCCATTTAAAAACTTTATCATGGGTGGGGAGGAAGTCAAAAATGCACCCAGCTACACAACCTATAAGAAAACCCTCCTCATAGGAGGGAGAGAGCGGTACAAGGATGATAAGATTTTTAATATGTTTATCATCATCAAGTGCATGGCCACCCTTTTTCTAGTCCCCTCCTATAATCATGTTCCCAGACCAAAGACGGGCCAAGAAAATGATCTGGCATTGGGACGCAGGTATTCTTGTCAACCTTTGAGCAACATGGTCTCAAATAATCATGCTAGTCAAAGGAGGAAGAAAGGTATGTCTGAAATGGTCCAAGTCAAAAAATGACCATCAGCAGGTAACATAGGGATCACTTTCACATACCATGATAAAGAAAACTCCGTGCTGTCAGTTTGCATTACCATGCATTACAGCTCTATGATGTTTATTCGCATTTGTAAATCATGGAAATAGTTCCACTCTCTAGATTGTTAATGCTTGATTGCGACTGGAAATAGCTTTTAGGTTGGTTTCGAAAAGTAGTCTTAGTGCTGAAATAGTATAAATACACTCCTAATAGAGGGAGATAGGGGTTGGTTGGGAAACTTTCAAGGGATGAGTCTCTCCAATATAATTAGTCTCTGATTTCCGTGTTATGAATAAATTTGCAGAGGAAGGATTGTCTTTCAAGATAGAGATTCATGTGTCATTTCTTCTTTCAATATGTAATCTCTTTATGTGAAATGTTCATCTCATTTTCATTCCACTTTGTTAATTTCTTTCATGTCTGAAATGAGTGTATAACAGTTTGGAATTCATACATGCTATGCTTTGTATAGTGTTTTAGATATTCATTTATGTTTTCTTCTAAAGTTACGTAGAATTCATCTTATTGGTGCTCTGCGTGATGGATTGTTCCCTCTTATCTGCTAATCACCCGCTGAATATCTCTTGATTGCAAGATCAACAGTTGTCTTGCCTCTATTTGTAAATTCAAGCCATTTTTTGCCTCCTGCAATATGTTCCCTACCCGGACCTTCGAATCCATTGCCCAATGTTTTATTACTCTGATAGTGCCACCTACATCTTACATTAACACACCCTCCCCATTTAGGAGTCTGGCCTTCTGACCGTTCTTGATCAAATATCCTACGTGAAGTAAACCTGAAAACAAGAGAGAGATCCCTCTATGACTGTGTAGGGCCTAAGGCACATTCTAAAGTGGTTCTACTATTTCCTAGGAGAGAACCCTTTTCTACCCAACCTATGGGATCAATCTCGATGCTAACAAACTGGAGTCATTGCCGGGGATGATATTGAAGATCATCCCTAGGAAGAACAACATAGTTTTAGATCTGGTTGTTTATGGTGAACAATGATCAGACATAAAGAAGGTTGAGCACTTTTCACCTGGCGACTCCACTCTTGAAGGATTCAAACTTCAGGGACTCCACTGGTGGTATGACCTAGAAATCAATTTGTCAAAAGAACTGACAGGCTTCGCCAGGGAGAATGGACCCCTTGTAAGGCCCAAAAATTCATGGTGAAAGGTTAAGATACTCGAGTTTATGTTTCTTCCAAGATGCCTTGTCTTGTCTTATAAGTTTGTTCTTATGCTTTGGTAAATTTATCAAAACAGCCTTCTATGGTTTAATTCATTCGAAACAGAGCTATGAATATATTCCTGTTTATCCTTATTTACAAACCAAAAGCATTGTATCATCTTGTACATTTGATTTTGACCAAGATTTTTCTCCTAAAGATCATGACATTAAAGGTCACCCCTGTGAACCTCATGAAACCTTGGTTAATAGTGTATATATCGCACCTAACCTAGTCTCTCCTAGTCTTCCAAGCCAGTACAAACCACTACAACTGCCTCCTATCTTCCATGATTTTCTTGTGAAACATTACAAGTACCTCTCCAAATTTGATGGAGAATCCAAAGACTTCACTACTGAGAAACATTTACAAGCCTTTGAACATTTCTTTAACCTTTTTGAGATAGAACATTGTGAGAACATGATGATGTTTGCATGAGGACTTTTTCCCAGTATTTGTAAGGAGATGCTAAAGAATGGTTCAAACACTTGCAACCTAAGTCCATCAATACCTGGGAATATTTTTCTTGCACCTTTTTTAAGTTTTTGGGTAGGATAAGGCCACTGGATCAAATTCTTTTAGCATTTTATTCCCTGAAGAGGCATGAGGGTGAGGCCATATCTAGCTTAAACAGAAGATTTCCAATATTTTATAATAACATGCCCAAGGAGGTCCAACCTCTTGAGAATGATGTTAAGATCTATTATGCAACTAGCTTTTCCCCTAAGTTGTCCTTGCTTCCTTTGCAAAGAAAATCAACCACTCCGCAGCATATGTTTACTGATTATTTGGAGGTTGAGGAAAACCTTAAAACATCCCAAAGATTGTCAGGATAAGACAGTGGTGGTGAAATAAAAGATACTTTAAAATTGGTTGGGCCCTACAAACAGAAAGGGATAGTTCCTATTTAGCTAAAGATTTCCCTTGCTAGACAGGAAGATGATCAGCCTGATATAGAAACAGATGGTTCTGCAGATTTATTTTCTGAAGGTTACAATCTGCTCAGCACCAGGTCCATTAATGACAATTTTAGAATGGATTTCGGTGTACCTGTGTATAATGAGTATGAGGAGGAGTATCTAGAGGCTATACTTGAAGATCCATTTATAGAACCAAGGTCTACTAATGGAGGAAATCAAGATGCAATCCAAAGTCAGAAGGTTGAGATAGGAAAGGATGGTGAATGTGCTCGAGGTGATAGCCTACCTTTGTGTTATTTCTCTTTTGAATTAATATGGAACATGATTAAATCCTCTAAGCAGAAACAGAAGTTAGAGGATATGATGCATTCCATAAACTTATGTGGAAGAGAAGACAATAAATAAGACCAGTCATGCAATCCCTCTCCATTTATTGATACGATGGGAATTTGTGATGAGGTGTTGAGTCATGAAGAAGGAGGAAGCAACCCTCAAATAAATACATTTTTTAATTTTCTACCTTCAGCAATATCACCCCATAAAGGAGGAATATGCCTACTCGGTTCTGTTAAAGGAAAGAAGGACGTTCATGCTGAGGCACATGAAGAAAGTGAAGTTCTAGTTTTAGAAATTTTGAGCGAAAGGATGGATGCTTTAGTGCAGAATGATTCTATGGGCCCTTTTATTGGATCTTCCAAGTATCATCCTGACAGCTCACCAGAGGAAGGGAGTCCTGGATAGCTTTCCCATGAATAGATGACAGGATATACTGGAGTTTGTTGTGTTTTCTATGACCCCATAGCAGAATACATGGAAAGGCTGGGTTATGGTAATGACTGGTCACATCTCTACTGTAAAGATCAGTTTATTTTCTATAGCCTTCTTCCATTTTGTATTTCATTCCTATTCATCAAGCACGAAAATAGAACAAAACTATTAGGCAAGCTGCTTGATTGGCTTCATTGGAAGTCTGATTTCACTTAAATAGACTTGTGCACTAATTTAGGTAGAGTGGGTAGGAACAAATAAGCTCGACAATCATCGAGGATTTCCTTCATTTCTATTTTATTTTGTTTTCATTTCCAGTTGTAAGCACAGGTTTGCAGTCATAACTGTTCTCAGTTTTAGAATATGGCCATGAGCATGGTTTGCAGAGTGACATAAAGTCACTAAAGTAGCAGCTCAGAGCAGAATGGAGGCTTCAAAGGAAATATTGGGGATGACCCAATGGATTTGGAACTTGGTATATCGGGATTCTTTTCTACCTTGCTGGGAGGATATCATCCCTCGTGGAGCTAGCTGTTAGCACTCCATTTGCAACAGTCAATTTTCAGGTTTGACAGAGCTCAAAAAGGGTCCTATTCATTTGAAAATTATGTGAGCACCCTTTAGATTATCAGAGGCACATTTTCCATGTTCTAATGCTGTTATATAATGAAGAGATCTCAATCTATAGTGGTAGATTCCTCCGGAGGTGAAGACTTGCGGCCACGACAATTATAGAGAAAGATGTCATAGACCAATGAGCTGGGAGCACAAGGAAGAAGAGCGATGATAGGGCATGCTTTTGGCCAAAAGACATGAGAGAATGGTCAAATTTTGGCATTCATAGAGTCTATTAAAACTAGCAAACAATGAAGGGCCAAGATCAAGGCGAAGCCCGATCGGTAGAACGAAACGGTTTCACTGCGGAAACATGCTCGATAGAAGGAACTTTCCCAAATCATGGAACATGTTAAAGGGCAGAAGTATCTGATGGCAAGGATGAAAGCAGAAGTGGATCTACAACCCCAACTGATTTCACAATAAAAAATTGTGTGGAGGAAGTCACGAATCCAAATCGTGAAAATTGGTAGCGGCTACAAAGAATCAATGGTCACAACAAGAGTTGAGGTAGATCTATGGTTGTGGCTCTTTTCGTGATCTGAAATAGTGCAGACAATGTCATGATATTAATTCATGAAGAGGTGATAGGACCCACTTAGATCGATGGTTGCATGGGAAGGTCAATCCTAATCAACAGGTAAGAACACATCATGATTGGAAGTTGCTCATTGTATCAAGAGAGGAGAAGTTGGAAGCATAAGTAATGAAACATGGATGGTGGACATGAAAGGTTTCCCTAATCAGAGGGATGAGGAAGCCTCAAGGCTATAAGTGTCACATCCAGTACAGAGATGACAGTGGAGGGGACGTTCATATGCATAATCTGCCACTCGGTGGATTGGCCAATTCCCCCAACACCATTTGTGATAAACCTAAGACAAAGGTCATGTCCAATGACCCTAACTTCCCCAACTCATAGGTTTAGCACATGGTTCATGTAGAAAAAGAAGTAGGGAAGTAGGGATTTCAAGTTTCTGAGGTGACGAACTTGGCGTCTACACAAAGAAAAGAGACACCATGAACTAAATCTGCTCGGTGCCACCATAGCAATGAGAAAAAAGGTAAGAAAGGTCAAATCCACATCCTTTGAACCAGTTGGATAGCCACGCAAGAAAGATATTAAAATCCTACCCATATCATAAAAGATAATTAAACACTAGAGGAGAAGATCCCCACCCTAGCATCACACATGCTATTGTCATGTCGACAAGTATTCAAGATTATATCCTTCTCCAGGTCGTTTCGACTGGAACTATATAGTGTCATCCTCCGAAATTGTTGAGGTATGCAAATGTACAGATGGTGAGAGGTAAAGGTTGAACTACGAGAAGTGTTGAGTTCCTTTGCAGATAGCCATGGGTGTGTGGTGTGAGAAGTTAGTTCGACAAGGGGTACTAATGGTTGGTGAACATAAAATTGTGTTTCTTCATCATCCTAGTTATCCACACCAAAAAATTTCCAACCACTGAGGCATATATGTTAAACACCTAGGGAGGTTCACCTGCTTCCACACAACCATGCCATTAGATGCATTGTGCATGGGTTTTTACATCCCAGTGACGTCCCTCCAACACTCCTAGTTGTAGTCATAGCCTCTGAAATCACATCACACAGTGGTGGCTAAGTTGTTGGAGAAAATTATTTCTCTAGGATAGTATAGGTCCGAGGCCTTCACCACCGCCCCTATAATCTCCACTTAACAACTTTATCGTCGATGGGGAGGAAGTCAAACATGCAACCAGCTACGTGGCCTGGAAGAAAACCCTCCTCGTAGGAGGGAGAGAGTGGTACAAGGATGATAAGATTCTCAAGATGTTTATCATCATCAAGTGCATGGCCACTCTTTTCCCAGTCCCCTCCTATAACTGTGTTACCATACTGAAGACGGGTCGAGACATTGATCAGGCATCGGGCGTAGGTCTTCTTGTTAGCCTTTGAGCAATGTGGTTTGAAATAAGCAGGGTGGTCAAAGGAGGTAGAAAGGTATGTCTGAAATGGTTCGAGTCAACAACTGACCATTAGCGGGAAACATAGGGATTGCTTCCATGTACCATGATAAATAAAACTCTGCACTGTCAGTCCAAATTACCACGCGCTACAGCTCCATGATGTTTATTCACATGTGTAAATCATGGTGATAGTTCCACTCTCTTAACTATCAATTTTTTATTGCGACTGTAAACAATTTTTAGGTTGGTTTCAAAGAGTAGTCTTAGTGCTGAAATAGTATAAATACACTCCTGATACAGGGAGATAGGGGTTGGCTGGGAAAGTTTCAAGGGATGAGGCTCTCCATTGCAATTAGTCTCTGATTTCTATGTTATGAATAAATTTGTAGAAGAAGGATTGTCTTTCAAGATAGAGATTCCTGTGTCATTGCTTATTTCAGTATGTAATCTCTTTACGTTAAATGTTCATCTCGTTTTCATTCTAGTTTGTTAACTTATTTCATGTCTAAAATGAGTGTATAACTGTTTGGAATTCATACATTCTATTCTCTCTATGTTGTTTCATATATTCATTTAAGTTTTCTTCTAAATTTACATAGAATTCATCTTGTTGGTGCTCTGTGTGATGGATTGTTCCCTCTTATCTACTAATCACCCGCTGAATATCTCCTGATTGCAAGATCCACAGCTATATTGCCTCTATTTGTAAATTCAATCCATTAATTACCTCCTGCAATATGTTCCCTGTGCGAACCTTTGACTCCATTTCCCAATGGTTCCTTACTCTGATAGTCTCACCTACATATTACATTAAATGCACCCTCCCCATTCATCAGTCTAGCCTCCTGAATGTTCTTGATCAAATATCCTATGCGAAGTAAACTTGAGAATAAGTGAGAGATCCCTCTCTAACTGCGGAGGGCCTAAGGTGCAGTCTAAAATGGTTCTACTATTGCTCTAGAGAGAACCCTTTTTTTCCCAACCTATGGGCTTGATCCCGGCACTAACAAATTGGTGTCATTGTTGGCGATGAGATTGAAGATCATCCCTAGGAAGAATGACATAGTTTTAGATCTGGTTTTTTATGGTGAACAATGATCAGACATCAAGAAGGTTGAGCACTTTTCACCATGTTACTCCACTCTTGAAGGATTCAAACTTCAGCGGCTCCACTGGTGGTATGACCCAGAAATCAAATTATTAGAAGAACTTACAGGCTCCTCCAGGGAGAATGGACCCCTTGTAAGGCCCAAAAATGCATGGTGAAATGTTAAGATACTCAAGTTTATGTTTCTTCCGAGATGCCTTGTCTTGTCATGTAGGTTTGTTCCTATCCTTTCCTAAATTTATCAAAATATCCTTCTATGGTTCAATTCGTTCAGAACAGAGATATGAATATATCCATGTTTATCCTTATTTATGAACCAAAAGCATTGCATCGTCTTGTACATTTGATTTTGACCAAGATTTTTCTCCTGAAGCTCATGACATTAAAGGTCACCCCTGTGAACCTCACGAAACCTTGGTTAATAGCGTATCTATCGGGTCTAACCTAGTCTCTCCTAGTCTTCCAAGCCAGTACACACCACTACAATTCCCTCCTATCCTCCATGATTTTCTTGCAAAACATTACAAGTACCTCCCCAAATTTTATGGAGAATCCAAATACTTCACTGCTGAGAAACATTTACAAGCCTTTAAACATTTATCTGACCTTTTTGAGATAGAACATGATGATGTTTGCATGAGGACTTTTGCCCAGTCTTTGCAAGGATATTCTAAAAAATGGTTCAAACACTTGCAGCCTAAGTCCATCAATACCTGGGAAGAGTTTTCTTACACCTTTTTAAAGTTTTGGGGTAGGAGAAGGCCACTGGATCAAATACTTTAAGAATTTTATTCTCTAAAGAGGCATGAGGGTGAGGCCATATCTAGATTTAATAGAATATTTGCAAGCTTTTATTATAATATGCCCAAGGAGGTCCAACATCTTGAGAATACTGCTAAGATATATTATGTAGCCATATTTTCCCTAAGCTGTCCTTTCTTCTTTTGGAAAGAAAATAAACCACTTTGCAGCATATGTTTACTGATTGTTTGGAGGTTGAGGAAAACCTTGAAAGATCCCAAATATTGTCAAGAGAAAACAGTGGTGGCGAAATAAAAGATACTTTAAAATTGGTTGAGCCCTACAAACAGAAGGGGAGAGTTCCTGTTAAGCTAAATATTTCCCTTGCTAGACAGGAAGATGATCAACATGAAATAGAAACAGATGGTTCTGTAGGCCTGTTTTCTGAAGGTTGCAATCTGCTTAGCACCGAGTCCATTAATGACGATTTTAGAAGGGATTTTGGTGTACCTGTGTATGATGAGTATGAGGAGGAGTATGTGGAGGCTATACCTGAAGAGCCATTTATAGAACCAAGGTCTGCTAATGGAGATAATTAAGCTACAATCCAAAGTCATAAGGTTGAGACAGGAAAGGATGGTGAATGTGTTGGAGGTGATAGCCTACCCTTTTGTTATTTCTCTTTTGAATTAATACGGCACATGATTAAAGCCTCTAAGCAGAAACAAAAGTTATAGGATATGATGCATTCCATAAAATTATGTGGAAGAGAAGATAATAAAGAGGAACAGTCATGCAATCCCTCTCCGTTTATTGATACATCGGGAATTTGTGATGAGGCATTGAGCCATGAAGAAGGAGGAAAAAGCCCTCAAATAAATACATTTTTTAATTTTCTACCTTCAGGAATATCACCCCATAAAGGAGGAATATGCCTACTCATTTTTGTTAAAGGAAAGGAGGACGTTCATGCTGAGGCACATGAAGAAAGTGAAGCTCTAGTTTCAGAAATTTTGAGTGAAAGGGTGGATGTTTCAGTGGAGAATGATTTTGTGGGACCTTTTCTAGGATCTTCCAAGTATCACCCTAATAGCTTACTAGAGGAAGGGAGTCTTGGACAGCTTTCCCATGAATAGATGACAAGATATACTAGAGGTTGTCGTGCTTTCTATGACCCCATAGAAGAATACATGGAAAGGATGGGTAATGGTAATGATTGGTCACATATCTACTGTAAAGATTAGTTTATTTGTTATAGACTTCTTCCATTTTGTATTTCATTCCTGTTCATCAAGCATGAAAATAGAACAAAACTATTAGGCAAGCTACTTGATTGGCTTCATTGGAAGTCTGATTTCACTTAATCAGAATTGCGCACTAAGTTAGGTAGAGTAGGTAGGAACAAATAATCTTGGAAATTATCGAGCATTTTCTTCAATTCTATTTTAGTTTCTTTTCATTTTCAGTTGTAAGCACAGGTTTGCTGTAATGTCCCCGGTTTCGACCCTGTTTGCATGATGTATATATTGTAATTAATCGTGGTGAGGAGCTCAAGGCAAAAGCCCCACCATCAATTTGGTTGTGTATGTTTTGGTAATGGGGGATAATTGCCGATGGTATGTCGTGCTATCCGACACATTTTAATTTGGCATCATGTAAATCTGCACATCAATTAAAATAAACCACAACCAGCTACGGCAGTGCAACGTTGAATGAAAAGGGCATGGTTCCAAAGGATAAGGGGTGGGGGATTTCAAACCTTGGTTTATGGGGGGAAAAACCCATGTTTTATTACCTTGTTGATTTGTCACCTTTTCTTGCCTCTTCCAACCTCTTTAATGCTTCAGCTGGTGGTTAAGGTAGTTAATGCCTTTAGGAGTGGGGTGGTAGGACTGTCAGTCATTTGCCCACCTGCCCACTCCACCCACGTCTGCCCATTCTTCTCCCTCATGCACTCTTCCCTGGCCTGTTCATCTCCCTCACGCGGAGCCATTATTGTTCTTTTCATGCGCAGGAAGTTCTCCCTCACGCGGTGAAGGTTCAGCTTCCTCATCCACGCACCGTTTTGGCTGTGTGTTCATCCACGCGCATATGCAGAGTTGTTCTCCCTTACGCAGGGGTCGAGTCCAATTTTCCTCACGCACAGGCCATTGTGCTGCTGGTTCTCACGCAGCTGGGAAAGGAGCTGCCTTTCAGTGGTCATTCACAATTTCCACAAAGCGGAATCGGGTATGTTTTCTCCTGCGTTTTGTGGGCTGGTGTAAGTTCCCTCATGCACAGATTGTGTTTTGGGGTCATTTTCCCATGTTGTGAGCCGTGCTCACGGATTGTGTTTTGGGGCTGTTGACCTCCCCACGTTTTTGTTGGCTGTGATGACCAACTGCGTTTTGGGCCACTGGGTTTACGGAGTGAGCTGTTTTTCTGTTGTGGTCTATGGCTATGCTAGGAGTACTGTTGATTATCCATTGTGGTCTGCGATTTGTGTTAATGTTCATTGTGTGTTTGGGCTACTAAAGTACCCTGTTTGGGTTGCAACTGGGTTGTTTTGGCCACGTTAGGGCCAAAACCAGCTCTGAGTTGCCTTGTAGGCTGGAGTGGTGTCTCACCCTTTCGTTTGGGGCTGTCCTATGTTGTTTATGACTTCTTCACAGAGCTGTGAAGGGATTGTTTGGCTGCTGGTATGCAGTGGTTGAACCTTGGACTGTGTTGGCTTGGCTTGTCTGCTGAAAGCCTGTGAAACCCAGCAGTGTTGGTTTGGCTGTTATGTGTCCCCTTGGCTATGTATAAGCCTGCAACTGACTCTTATTCCGGAGGAATCATGCCCAGCTCGGGGGTGGCAGCATTGCTGAAAGACTGATGAGCACGCTGGCCTATGGTTGGGTGGAATGTTGCAGTGACGTAGCTGGTTGCAGGCAAGTTCTTCACTAACAGATAAGTGCTGCTAATCTATCTCTACAATTATATCAATTGGATATGGAATTATGATGAACATGTAATTGCTGGAATGTATGTTTGCTTCCGCTGTATGATTGAAGAGTTTTGCATCTGTGTATGCTTGTAAATTTTATGTCCAGCATTGATTTCTTTGATTATGTTCATGGGGCCATTTTCCCGGTTGTGTTGATGTGTTCGTCGTGTCCTCTTCGCCGGTTGATGGACGGGGACGTGACAGAGTGGTATCAGAGCGCCATGGTTGCAACAATGGGCCTCTATGGGCCAAGAAGATGTAGTGACAGAAGGTAGAATTACCTTCTCTGTTCAGCAGAGCAGCAACAAATTCAGAAAAATTGCCCAAGTGTGAGCAGTCGGACCACTGGAGGAAGTGGAATTCTGCCATTACGGAAGGACTGGAGAAGTTCCTATCCGACCGTTGCGGAAGGTTTCGGGAAGTTTCCCGTCCGACCGTTGCGGAAGAGGGGATGAAGTTAAATTCCGCCGTTGCGAAGGGACTAGCAAAGTCAACGTCCGTCATTGCGGATGAATGGCTGAAGTTTTCCGTCCGACGTAAGAATCGTCCGACTTCCGATGTGCAAAGACCACCGACAACCGCTGCCACGGAAAATTTGAAATTTGGCTAAGTAAGCGGACAGCCAGCCGGAGGAGAAAAAGGTTTGTGCTCCGCCGTTGCGGGTGAAGAAACAATAAGGCTTCCGATGCAGAGAGCGTTCCAATAGCCGACGCGGTCGAAGATAGACAAAAATTTGTCTAAGTGTGGGAAATCGGAAGTGGGAGTGATCTCCTGCGCCGTTGCGGACGGCTAAGCGATCCTGCACCCGACTTGAGATCCATCCGATCACCGACGCCGCGGAAGGTTTGAAGATCCATCCGATCACCGACGCCGCGAAAAGGTTAAAAATTCGGCCAAGTATGGAACGGTCGGGCCCTTCAAGAAAGTGAACTTCCGCCATTGCGGAAGGATTTTTAAAGTCTTCCATCCGCCGTTGCGGATGTCAAAGCAATCTTGTGTTTGATGATCCGAGATTCCCCCGATCGCCGATACAGCGGACAGGATAATCCTTCTGAGAGCTGACGTTGCGAAAGGTTTGGAGCTTCCGGGGATCCGATTCGGCGGAGGAAAGAATGGGAAAGGAGCCGACGTTGCGGCTGGGAGATTAATTTGGGAGCCGATTCAGCGGCTGCGAGATTGGTTTCAGGAGCTGATTTCAACTATTTTGAGAAGGATTTTTCAGCTGTTTTTCGGGGGAATTTTTAGGGACGAAAAAGAGAAAGAGGCAGCAATCCAATGCACCAGATTGCGCGAAAATTAATGTTTTACAAAAAAAAAAAAAAAAAAACGAGGGCGCTGCCCTCGACCCGCCCTGCAGTGGCGGAAGCCACAAGGGGGCAAGTCCCCTTGACCCCCATCGTCCCTTGAAACAGTCATTCTATGTTGGGCAATTGAGTAAAACCCAAAGTTCATAAAAGATGAATGGTGCAATGGAAGTGAAGTGGATGAAGTTGGCACCTAGCCCAAGGTGCAGTGGTGTATAGAATGCTGAGAATTGGTGAAAGTCTTCATTCTTAGAAGGGGTGTGGTTTTCACATCCGAGATCAGAATGATGCATGTGAATAGGCATTGGAAATCTTATCCAGTAGGGAGTAAGGATAAGTGACCAGAATGTGAGCATGAAGCAGAAAAGTGCTAAGGATGGCCACTATTGTCAAATGGATAAATCTGGATAGTTGCATGCCTAGGGGTAGCAAGGACTATGAAGTCAACTAGATGCTGTGTGGAAAAAGGAATTCCATAAGAAGATGAGGGAACTGAAAGGGAAGTTTTCATTAGACCCTTTCTTGTTGATTATAACTTTATTTCTTGAGTTTATGCTTGAAATGCATGAGGATATGTAGTGCATGCATAGGATATTGCATGTTGGTAAGGATATTGGAAATTATATATTTATAATGAACCACTAATGGTAATCATTGTGTTGATGTTGGCATTAGTGGACAAACCAACGATGACATGGACCCGGATGAATATGTTGCAGAAGCTGATGAATGAGACCAACAACCCTATGGAGAAGGGATAAGGCAACAAGTCCATGACAAAAGTTGGTAAGCAAATTCTGCAAATCTTTTGCAGGGACCAACCAAATTGGTCATGTCAAGGGTGTAAGTAAGACCCGTGCAGGTAAGAGTTGCTTATGACAGATTCCATGGATTGGTCCAGGTAAGAGACCTTATACCATGTGAATATTGGAATGTAGAAAGGTTTCATGCCTATATATGTTAATGATATTGATTATAGTAATGCATCATGTATGAGGTAGTCATGGTTAGGCCATGGTATGGTTGAATGCATAGTATTCCTGAATCAATGCAAGGTAGCATTGAATGGACATGCATTAGAAAGATTTTATGAATCTTGTTGTTATGCATTGGATGTATGCATATGAAGGATGTGAGTGACTGATTGCCTAAGTAAAGGTGCAAATGTTGTGATGCATTGCATGAATGCATTGAGATGAATGCATGTGATATCATGAATGACTAACAGCTGAAATGATGAATTAATGATAATTCTGGAACTGTTTTGAAGGTTGTCATGAATGCAGGATAGTCATGATCAATGGGCTGCCAGAAATGCTCTGTTGAAGAGCAAGGTGGTATGAATGATACGCTTGTGAAGTAAGGCTATCTAAACCTTCATTTAATTGCATGAATGATATGACTATACCTTGCAATGTTAGTATGATAATGCTTGCATGAAGTACATGAGCCTTGAGAACACTGAAGTGACTAACCTTTGAAGTATTTGAATTTTATAAATTCTAACAATGCTTCAGTGATGGTTGTAGTAATGAGATAGTATATGCATCCATACTTACCAAGTGTTTGGTTGATGGAAGCTCATGTATCAGGTATATTATCTTGAGAACGGCATTGAGAGGTAAGACCCTGACCAATGCTGGAATCTACCATGTAAAAGAGCTTGTTGAATTTGAATTGTGAATTTCAAATATTACTGACAACTATTAGTCACTACTGGCTTGCATAAGCTTGTGTTTGGATGTTGAAGATTGTGTTTCAGGTAGATTATGTTAAGCATGGCATTGAGAGGTAAGATCCTGACCAATGCCTGAATCTACCATATGATATGCATAATAGGTTGTTAGAATTCGAATTGTGAATTTCGGATTTGAGAAATTGCTGACAACCACCAGCCATTGTTGGCTTGCATAAGATTGTGTTTGGATGTTTGAAACTCATGTTTCAGGTAGAGTATTTCAAACACGACAGTGAGAGGTAAGTTCCTGACCACTTCCAGAATCTACCATTTATGAGAAAAGTCTCATGGTTGTGAAAATTAGTTCGTACGTGTTGTCAAATTCGAACTATGGATTTCGGATTTAAGAGGTACTAATGGCTACTAATCATTGTTGGCTTGTGTGAGATTGTGTCAAGAGGGACACATGGTAAGTGGGTATTCATGTTATGATAGTAAGCATAAAATTATAATGGGCATAGTAATGCTGCTTACAAGAGACCCACAATTGAGCAAGTCAATTTCTGTAGTAGATAGAATTGCAAATTCTTATTGAATTTGATTGCTGATGTCATTGCTTGGTTATGGAACGATCAATTGGATTGTAGTATCAGGTGATGATTAACTATTTGGCTATTTGATGAATGTGTCAGGGGTACACACTGCAGGAAGATCATGTGTGATGACCTGCAAGAGCCAAGATTCATGGGAAGGTTTTCCCTTATCTTGGAAATGGGTTTCGGGTGAAACGCCATTAGACATTTTGAAAATGTCTCATCTGCACTGCATGTTTGGTGATAACATGAGTGAGATGGTTTGGATTATGTTAATGAGACGTGTGTGGATATGAAACGTAAACAGGAAATAGGGATGGGGCCTTGGTTTGCTTAAACCTAGTGATTGGAAACCACACAGACATAGCTAGAGGGATGGCTTTCTTCTCCACAACCCCGCAATAGCAGAGAAGGGACTGATTCCTTGTGCTGGGTGTGTGTGTGGGTGTTATAGAAGTCAGGCTAGTTCTAGTGTAGGTGTTTCTAGCTCTGCAACAAGCTCACCAGCTTAGCATTCAGTTTTTCCCAGTTCCTTGACGGTGCCTAACAGATATAAAGGCATACTGCGACGAAAAATGGATAAGTGTTCTGTAACCCTTGCTATGAATATGCATGTTTAATTATTAAATTCCATATGCAGAACATTTTTTTGATTTATTTCCATGATGACCGATTGCTTGAGTATGAATAGGGCCTACATGGCACACACCGGAAGAGGGTGCACACTTTTCCGATGTCGAGTCATGAAAGGGTTTTCAATATTGATTACACTCTGGGGAGTGGACGCACTCCTGGTGTCTCAATATTTGATAGTGAATGATATGAAATGTGATTACAGTTTTAGAGCAATGATGCTAATGAGTTTTCTTGTATTGCTTATGTTGCTTGTGTTGACAGGCTAAAGGTAAAGGTAAATGGTTGATATAATTGTATTGTTGATATAAGTTTATGTTGATATAAGTGTATTGTTGATATAAGTGTATGTGTCGTTGTTGACATATGTGTATGATGGGCTGTGATATGCCTAAGGATCCGTAGTAGATCCTAGACCTGGAAATGGTCATGATAAAGTTCCAAGCCTAGTTGACATGGTTATGTACTGGCTGGACATTAATTATTTGATGTTGTGGAGCAGCCGGCGTGCTGACCCAACATCTGAGTCCATAGGTGATCCCAAGGCTTGCAAAGTGAAGCAGGATCCTGTGGACGAACGAGGAAACGTACAATACAGATAAGTATTGGATTATTTTGCTTATGAATATACATGTGTATATGATTTGGTTATGATGTTTTAAGCTCTTGTTTAAGAGGAAAAAAAATAATAAAATAAAAAAAAATCAATGAGAATAAACTAAACATGTGAATTTATTCAATGTTTGAATATAGGTATCGCTAGGAGCGAAGACTATGAGAGCATCCTAGAGGTGCATGCGGACATGTGACTGTCCTGGAAAGCTCGGGTTGAGCGGTAATGAAAAAGGTGCTAGTAAGACGAGGGTGTCCTAGCAATTGAGACAAACCATGTGGAGAGACTCCATAGTTTAGAGGTCTGGAATAGACCAAAGACACTAAGTGTCATGACCAAGAGAGATTGATCCAGCATTCACGGTAAAGTGAAAGAGGCTGAGAGCATGAAAAGCCATAGCGATGGTGTGCGTTCCAGGATGGAACAGAACAAAGAGGGGAAAATCTCTTACTGCTCTCTCTTGCCTTTTGATTATATATATATATATATATATATATGTTTATGCATTGTGAAAACAAAGAGATTGTTGAATGCATGTATGATTGAAAAATGGAATGTGTGTATTTGCTTAAGCAAATTTTTGAATGCTGGAATAGTTAATTCCCTGCCCAAGAATGGACATGAATGAGATCATGTACCTGTTGGGGAAAGGCATGAAAGATATGAAAGCCTCAATGATGAGACTTGGACTGTCATGCCAAATTGGGTAATTAACTAACTGATTTTGATATCTATATCATGCTTCATCTGATAGAATTTCAATGGTGCATTCCACAGGTGAGAAAAGTGAAAACGGGTGGTGCACGTTGATTATGGAAGCAGATCAAAAGTTGTTGGACTTGGCTGGAAGTCTCCTTCAAATGATTGCCAAGACCCAAGAGAATCTTGGGGAAATGCTCAAGATACAGAAAAGGCAGAGTGAAATGAACCACCATATTTTGCAAAACTCTATCGGTTTGCAAAGGGAGGTGAAAAGCCTTCTGGGAGCAATCGGCAAAGGAAAGGAAGGAAGATCAGCGATGGGACATTCGTCCAAGTGACTCGATAAGAAACGGTCCAGGCATGAAGACTCAAGGGAAATTGAGCAGGTAATGATGAAGCAGCCAGTGAAATGTTGGAGATGCGGAGGACATCATTTACATCGGGACTGCCCAATGAGGGAACATGATGAAGGCAATAGTCGCAAAGTTCCTAGACTTCGGGATCAGCTAGAAGCTGAGAACCAGCAGGAAAAGTCCATGGAAGCCGAGAGGCTTGGTCATGAACGTTCAAAGTAGATGATTGAACGTAGTATAGATCTGCAATTTTGTAATTTTGATGTGCAATTGTATATGTATTGTATATATGTAATGGAACACCGAGGACGGTGTTATTCCAAGGGGGAGGGGAATGTAATGTCCCCAGTTTTGACCCTGTTTGCATGATGTATATATTGTAATTAATCATGGTGAGGAGCTCAAGGCAAAAGCCCCACCATCGATTTGGCTGTGTATGTTTCGGTAATGGGGGATAATTGCCGATGGTATGTCGTGCTATCTGGCACATTTTAATTCGGCATCATGTAAATCCACACATCAATTAAAATAAACCACAACCAGCTATGACAGTGCAACGTTGAATGAAAAGGGCATGGTTCCAAAGGATAAGGGGTGGGGGATGTCAAACCTTGGTTTATGGGGGGAAAAACCCATGTTTTATTACCTTGTTGATTTGTCACCTTTTCTTGCCTCTTCCAACCTCTTTAATGCTTCAGCTGGTGGTTAAGGTAGTTAATGCCTTTAGGAGTGGGGTGGCAGGACTGTCAGTCCTTTTCCCACCTGCCCACTCCACCCACGTATGCCCATTCTTCTCCCTCATGCACTCTTCCCTGGCCTGTTCATCTCCCTCACGCGGAGCCATTGTTGTTCTTTTCATGCGCAGGAAGTTCTCCCTCACGTGGTGAAGGTTCAGCTTCCTCATCCACGCACCGTTTTGGCTGTGTGTTCATTCGCGCGCATATGCGGAGTTGTTCTCCCTTACGCAGGGGTCGAGTCCGATTTTCCTCACGCATAAGCCATTGTGCTGCTGGTTCTCACGCAGCTGGGAAAGGAGCTTCCTTTCAGTGGTCATTCACGATTTCCACAGAGCGGAATCGAGTATGTTTTCTCCTGCGTTTTGTGGGCTGGTGTAAGTTCCCTCATGCACGGATTGTGTTTTGGGGTCGTTTTCCCATGTTGTGAGCCGTGCTCACGGATTGTGTTTTGGGGCTGTTGACCTCCCCACGTTTTTGTTGGCTGTGATGACCAACTGCGTTTTGGGCCACTGGGTTTACGGAGTGAGCTGTTTTTCTGTTGTGGTCTGTGGCTATGCTGGGAGTACTGTTGATTATCCATTGTGGTCTGCGATTTGTGTTAATGTTCATTGTGTGTTTGGGCTACTGAAGTACCTTGTTTGGGTTGCAACTGGGTTGTTTTGGCCACGTTAGGGCCAAAACCAGCTCAAAGTTGCCTTGTAGGCTGGAGTGGTGTCTCACCCTTTCATTTGGGGCTATCCTCTATTGTTTATGACTTCTTCACAGAGCTGTGAAGGGATTGTTTGGCTGCTGGTATGCAGTGGTTGAACCTTGGACTGTGCTGGCTTGGCTTGTCTGCTGAAATCCTGTGAAACCCAGCAGTGTTGGTTTGGCTGTTATGTGTCCCCTTGGCTATGTATAAGCCTGCAACTAACTCTTATTCCGGAGGAATCATGCCCAGCTCGGGGGTGCCAGCGTTGCTGAAAGACTGATGAGCATGCTGGCCTATGGTTGGGTGGAACGTTGCAGCGACGTAGCTGGTTGCGGGCAAGTTCTTCACTAACAGATAAGTGCTGCTAATCTATCTCTGCAATTATATCAATTGGATATGGAATTATGATGAACATGTAATTGTTGGAATGTATGTTTGCTTCCGCTGTATGATAGAAGAGTTTTGCATCTGTGTATGCTTGTAAATTTTATGTCCAGCATTGATTTCTTTGATTATGTTCATGGGGCCATTTGCTCGGTTGTGTTGATGTGTTCGTCGCATCCTCTTCGCCAGTTGAGGGACGGGGACATGACATTTGCAGTCACAACTGTTCTCAGTTTCGGAATATGGCCATGAGCATGCTTTGCAGAGTGACATAAATTCACTAAAGCACTAGCTCAGAGTAAAATGGAGGCTTCGAAGGAAAGATTTGGGATGACAAAATGGATTTGGCACTTGGCCTACAAGGGTTCTTTGCTACCTTGATGGGAGGATAGCATCCCTTGTGGAGCCAGCTATTAGAACTCTATTTGAAACAGTCTATTTATGGGCCTGACAGAGCTCGAAGAGGGGGTCCTGTTCATTTGAAAATTATGTGAGTTCCCTTCATATTATCAAAGGCACGTTTTCCATGTTCTGATACCATCAGATAATGAAGAGAGCTCAATCTATGGTGGTAGATTCCTCTGGAGGTGAAGACTTATAGATACAAAAATGATAGAGAAAGATGTCGTAGACCAATGAGCCAGGAGCATAAGGAAAAAGAGCGACGATAGGGCATGTTTTTGTCCAAAAGATGTGAGAGAATGGTCAAAGTTTGGCATTCGCAGAGTGTATTAAAAATGGAAAACAATGAAGGGCCAAGATTGAGGTGAAGCCTGATCGACAGCCTGAAACAGTTTCACTGTGCAAACATGCTCGATACAAGGAACTTTCCCAAATCATGAAACAGGTTAAAGGCTGGAAGTATTTGATGGTAGGGATGAAAGTAGAAGGGGATCTATGACTTGAGATGATTTCACAAGACAAACTTGTGCAGAGGAAGTCGCAATTCCAAATATTGAAAAGTGGTGCCACCTGCAAAGAATCAATGGTCACGATAAGAGTGGAGGTAGATCTATGGCTGTGGCTCTTTTCACGATATTAACTAGCATGGACAATGTCAGGATCACTATTCATGAAGAGGTGATAGGACCCACTTAGATCGACGATTGCATGGGAAGGTCAATCCAAATCAACAGGTAAGAACACGCCGCGATCTAAAGCTGCTCATTGTATCAAGAGAGGAGAAGTTGGAGGCACAATTAATGAAATGTGGATGGTGGATGTGAAAGGTTCCCACAATCAGAGGGCTGAGGAATCCTTAAGGTTGTAAGTGTCGCATCCAGTATGGAGATGACAGTGGAGGGCACATTCATATGCATAATTTTCTGCTTGACGGATTTGTCGATTCCCTCGATGCCATCTGTGATAAAACTAAGGCAAAGGTCGTGTCCAATGACACTAACTTCTTTGGCTCATAGGTTTGGCACATGGTACACATAGAAAAAGTAGTAGGGAAGCTTGAGTTCAGGTTTTTGAGGTGACAAACTTGGCCTCTACACAAAGCAAAGAGAAACCGTGAACTGAATCTGCTCGGCACCACCATAGCAATGAGAAAAAAGGAAAGAGAGGTCAAATCCACATCCTTTAAACCATTTGGATAGCCACACAGGAAATCTCTTAAAATCCTACCATATCATAATAGATAATTAAACACTAGATGAGAATATCCCTAGCTTGGTGCACATATGCCATTGTCACGTTGACCGGTATTCAAGAGTATAGCCTCCTCCAGGTCGTTTTGGCTGGCCCTATATAGTGTCATCCTTTGAAATTGTTGAGGCATGGAAATGTATAGACAGTGAGAGGTAAAGGTTGAACTACAAGAAGTGTTGATTTCCTTCATAGATAGCCATGGCTGTGTCGTTTGATAAGTTAGTTCGACAAGGGGTACTAATGGTTGGTGAACATAAAATTGTGTTTCTTCATCATCCTCATTATCCACACTAGGAAATCACCAACCACCGGGGCACAGATGTTAAACACCTAGGGAGGTTCACCTGCTTCCACACAGCCATGCCATTAGATGCATTGTGCATGGGTTTTTAGATCCCAGCGACGTCCCTTCGACACTCGTAATTGTAGTCACGGCCTCTGAAATCCAATCACATAGTGGTGGCTGAGTTGTTGGAGAAAATGCTTGCTCTAGGATAGTATAGTTCTGAGGCCTTCACCACCACCCCTATAATCTTTACTTAACAACATTATTGTGGGCAGGGAGGAAGTCAAATATGCACCCAGCTATGCAGCCTGCAAGAAAACCCTCATTGTAGGAAGGAGAGACTGGTACAAGGATGATAAGATTATTAAGATGTTTATTATCATCAAGTGCATGGCCACCCTTGAGCAATGTGATCTAAAAGAAGCAGGCTGGTCAAAGGAGGTAGAAAGGTATGTCTGAAATGGTCCAAGTCAGCAACTGACCGTTAGTAGGAAACATAGGGATCGCTTTCACGTACCATGATAAATAAAACTCCACGCTATCAGTCCGAGTTACCATGTGCTACAAATCCATGATGTTTATTCACATTTGTAAATCATGGCAATAGTTCCAGTCTCTAGACTGTTAATGTTTGATTGTGACTGGAAACAGTTTTTAGGTTGGTTTCGGAGAGTAGTCTGAGTGCCAAAATAGTATAAATACACTCTTGATAGAGGGAGATAGGGGCTGGTTGGGAAAATTTCAGGGGCTGAGGCTCTCCATTGTAATTAGTCTTTGACTTTTGTTTTATGAATAAATTTGTAGAGGAAGGATTGTCTTTCAAGACAGAGATTCCTGTGTTGTTGCTTCTTTCAATATGTAATCTCTTTAGGTGAAATGTTCATCTCATTTTCATTCCAGTTTGTTAATTTTTTTCATGTCTAAAATGAGTGTATAATAGTTTGGAATTCATACATGCTATGCTCCATCTGTTGTTTCAGATATTCATTTAAGTTTTCTAATAAAGTTATGTAGAATTCATCTTGTTGGTGCTCTACGTGATGGATTGTTCCCTCTTATCTACTAATCACCCGCTGAATATCTCCTGATTGCAAGATCAACTATTGTCTTTCCTCTCTTTGTAAATTCATGCCATTCTTTACCTCTTGCAATATGTTTCCTACCCACACCTTCGACTCCATTGCCTAATAATTCCTTAATCTGATAGTATCACCTACATCTTACATTAACGCACCCGCCCCATTCAGGAGTTTGGCATCTTGACCGTTCTTGATCGAATATCCTATGCAAAGTAAACCTGAAAAACAAGCAAGAGATCCCTCTCTGACTATGTAGGGCTTGAGGCATAGTCTAAAGCAGTTCTGCTGTTTCCCAGGAGAGAACCCTTTTCCGCCCAACCTATGGGCTCAATCTCAGCTCTAACAGAAGGTTGGAACATTGCAAAAATTATTAGAAAGTTGTCTATCGTTGGATAAATATCCCGATGCACTAGCCGAAATAGAAAGTTTGCTATATTGACAAGAGAAAGGGTGACAAGACTATTTCGTGAAATCTTTGCATAAAAATAAAACCAGAAGTGAGATGGGAATGAATGTCCAAATCGACGACTATGATGTGGACTCGGTCATCTTGGATATAGGATCATATGTCAATAACTTAACAAAGAAAACATGGGAACGAATGGGAAAACCATTATTGGTTTTGTCCCATGTACAACTACGACTGGAAAATCAGGCCAGAGTGTCATTGATCAGACAAGTACCACACATATTTGTCGAAGTAGAAGGATTGAGGACTTATGAAGAATTCGATGTTATTGAAATCATCAACAAAATTAACTCATATCCTACATTGTTGGATATTGGATGAAAAAGGATGCGGAGTTCAAATGGAGTGATGAGTGTCAATAGAGACTTGATGTTCTAAAGAAAAATATGGTAACGACACCGGTATTGGTCTTTCCTGATTGGAAGAAGGAGTTTCATGTCCATGTTGATGCTTCATTAGTAACACTGGGAGTTATTTTGGCACAACTAGGAGAAGGAGTGATTGGTCACCCTATCGCATTCGCCAGTCGAAAGTTGTCATATGCAGAAAGAAACTACACAATAACGGAGCGAGAAGGATTGCTGATGGTATATGCATTGCAGAGATTTCACCATTATCTATTGGGATGAAACTTCAAGATGTTCATCGATCATTTAGAATTAAAATACCTGGTCAATAAGCCTATGTTTGGGGGGAAGATATGTCTATGGTTGCTACTCTTTCACGAATTTGATTTTGAGATCGTTGCAAAGCTAGGCCAATTGAATTCTAGACCTAATCATTTGTCAAGAATTGAGATCGGAGAAAAACAAAGAAACATCGAGGATGGCTTACCTGATGCATAGTTATTTAAGGTATGAATGGTAGATGACCATTATGAATAGACTATCTAGTTCTTATCAACTAGAAAAGCACCACAGGACTACATGACGAGCCCAAAGAAGCAAATGGTCATTCGATCTGTAGATTTTCAGTTGATTATGGGTCATCTCTACAAGATGGGGTCAAATGAGATTTAGTCAATATGTCCTAGTGCATGTGTAGGAGAAAATATTGGTTGAGTCACACGATGAAGTCACAATAGGACATTATGGAGGACGCACAACTGCTAACAATATTCTCTGAGCCAGTTTATGGTGGCCAATGATGCATAATGATGTCGAAGACTATGCTAAAAGTTGCGATGTTTGTCAAAGGACTGGGAAGCCATCGCAATGAGACAAGATGCCACTGGTAGCTTAAATCATGCTAAATCCATTTGATAAATGGGTCATGGATTTGTAGGACCCATAAATTGTACAAGGAAAAGGACAGGAGTGTGCTATATCATCACTATGATATATTATTTGAAACGATGGGAGGAAGCAACACCAGTGATAGATTGTACCACTGTGATAGCAACAAGGTTCCTATTCGAAAATGTTGTTATTCTGTTCGGTTGTCCAAAGATACTAATGAGATACCAAGTGATTCATTTCATCAATCATATTATTAGTGCGATGATGGAATAATTTTAGATACAACATAAGAAAAGTACCTTGTATCACCTGAAAGTGAATGGTGTAGTCGAGGTGTTCAATAAAGTACTCAAGCATACACTAAAAAAGGTATGTAATGCAAATGGGGACAACTGGGATTTCAAAATCCCTGCAATTTTGTGGGCTTATAGAAATACATGCAAATAGTTGACGAGGAAAACACCATTCAAGTTGGTTTATGTCCACGAAGCAATGATGTTGATGGAGTACATTGTCCCTAGTCTATGCATAGCGACAGTGGCAACCATAAGTGATGAAGGACCAATTAGAGAATGATTGACGCAATTCTTATAGCTCAAGGAGGATATTTTTGTTGCAGGTTTTAATAAAAAAAGTGGAAAAGGATCGACAGAATACATGGCATGACTTCTATGTGAAAGCGAAGTACGTTTCACAAGGAGATATGGTGCTACTCTATGAGAGAAAGTTCGTACAGCATTCAGGTAAGTTACAAATGAATTGGTTAGGACCTTATGTAATTCATGTCATCATAGATGGAGGTGCAGTGCCATTATAGAATTTAGATGGGACATTGTTACCAAAATTAGTGAATGGAAGTTGGATAAAACCTTATCGGGATAGCCAGGCTTGTCACCACGTCTAAAAAATCCATACTAAAAAAAATGAGATGAGTAAGATGCATGAAGGAGTAGTCAATTGCAGCAAGGAGGGTCACAAGGAAGGCACATATTCACAAGTCATAGAAAAAGGAGAGATCGATGACATCTAACGAGGTGCGATAGATTCAAATCATGAAATAAATGAAGTAGTTAAACCAGATGGGTGGCAAAGCATGTGGACGAGATGTGCATTTATTAGGAATTAGACCATTGGATTTGCAGAGTCGGTGGTGGATTTGGTCGATCGATGACGGATTAGGGTATGATGAGTAAGATAATTTTCACACATGCTCTCAAGGATATAAGAATCGACTAGAGGGGTGTGAGATGAAGCATTGTGACCATTGAGAATACAAGTGAGAGATAATGCTATTGGAATAAAATAGTGAAGAGTGAGTGGTCGATAGATTAGCAGCAATGGTCCAAGTCATTTTGAGTAGTATCACACAAGAGTTGTCGATAGTGAGTGTTCTAATTATGGAGAAGAGTGCATGACTCCAAAAGAGTTTACCCAAAATGTCGAAGAATAAGAGGGGCAAAAACTGCCCAAAGTCTCCACCATAGAAGATTAGGTACACGTGTAGTGCCACCAAGGTTGCAGAAGCTGACGTAGAGGCTAGGGCATCGATGATAGGGGGAGAGCACTCCATAGAACAAAAGGGGGTTACTTTCAATGATATTCCTAGCTATGTACCACCATGACATGTAGGTGCACCCCAAGTTAAGATTCAAAAAACCAATGATATCCCATCAATATGTTTGCAACACCGAAAGGAGTGCATGTCACCATGAATATCATGCCACATTTGATGAAGCTGAACTATAGCGACCATGACATTATGTCATATCCATAATGAAAAAAAGAACCCTATGAAAAGCATGCATAGGGTGATGGAGGTTCATTTGTTATATTATTGTAGCAATGGGCTATGGGGTTGTAGCAGTCGAGGCTATTGGGAATCACCCACATGCCACATTTAGGTTGTTCGGTAGAACCAAATTCATGTGTGAGGAATCTATTATCGTAATTCAACCAAATATTTTCACCAAGTCAAGGGATTGTTGCAATCCCTGATGAATGCTATACTAGAGAAGGTACCACTGGATGATGTGCTGCATAGAGCAACAGAGATAACTACAGGTAAAAGGGTTAGGATCATGCAGATTCCATCACATACATTGGAGACATGAAGCAAATATCTTGAAGAAGCTATGCAATAGTTTGATGTGATCAGTCTCAATTTCAATGAGATTCCAATGCAAATTCTTGCATGACTATAGAAGGAATCCATCCAGGATATCATAGACCATGAGGAAATCATGCACGACCAATTAGTGATGTCATGGGAGAAAGTAGCATTAGAGAAGGAGGAGATTGAAAGGATGAAGAAAGCACAGGAAGCAAAGGTAATGTAAAGAATAAAGGCCTTTGAATACAGAGAAATACTAGAGAAGTAAATCTCATCCACTTGTAAGGAAATTCCTAAAATCACCCCAGTGATCTTCACAGAATCCAAGATAGTGCTACTAGGCTAGATAGTCATGGATTTAAAGAAGGAGAATGAGGAATTATAGGCATGCGCAGTCCTAAGTACACCACCTAAGCAGGTTGTCATTGAAAATAGTTGCCATTGATGTCAAAGAATCTCATTAATGACAAAGGAATTAAAAAATCAAATACAAAATCAGTGACAAGGGAATATCTGCAAAGCGAGTAGTGGCAGATAACAGTCTGAAGTGCCAAGAATATTTGGACAGATCCGCAAATCAAGTAGTGGAAGCACCAAAGAATATTTTGAAGTCCCAGATCATTTGAGAGACAGGGATAAATGGTCTATAATAAGATCCACAAAATAGATATGCGTGGAAAATAACATGCCCGAATGCTAGAGTGAAGTGAAAAAATGGACGGTCCAGATCAGTTGAGAGAAATTGCGGAAGCTGATTTTTTGAGGAAATCAACGATGGTGAATGATTTCCACACAAAGAAAAGTGAATATCCATAAATCCTCATTTTATCGTAGATCAAATGTCGGAAGTGAACACGCAAGGAAATCAAAAGTTCAGAAGAAATGCAGAAACAAAGTTGGGGAAGAAAATTGGGGAGATCCAAAATGGGAAAGTGTGGTTTTGCATTCCATAATACGTAATCTCTGCAAGATTGATAATCGAAAAATATTCTGTGAAGTTCAATGGTGCAGAAGAAAGAGTGCAAAAATGGAATTGCGAAAGTAACTCTTGAGACTTTATGAAACCCAAAATCCACAACCTGCAATCCATGAGATCGACAGCCAGCAAAGAGTACACAAGAAATAGACAGTCCAGAAATTTTTTTGTAGAAAGGGAATTGCGGAAGTAGTTCAAATGAAATTGGAAAACCCACAATCCATAATCCACAAGATCGATGATGAGGAAAGACTCCACAAGATATCGATGGTGCAGAAGAAAAATTGTGGAAAGGAAATTAGGGAAGTATTTTTTAAGAAATTTGGAAAACCCACAATTCGCAATCCGCATCTAATCTAAATATCAATGACCGGGGAAAAGCCCACAAGAAATAAATTGTTTGGAAAGTATCTTGCAGAAAGGTAGTTATGGAAAATAAATTGGAGAAGGACATTTTGAGAAAATTCAAACCACACGTCTGCAATCTGCAATCTGCATTAGATCAATGGTCTAAAAAGAGTTCACAAGAAATCAACGGTGTAGAAAATATCTTGCAGATGGGATGTTGTGGAAGGATTGTTGCAGAAATGAAAATACGGAAGTTCATGACTTGAAAATTAAATAGTAAAAAATCAATTAACAAAGAATTAGTTTCGAATTATTTTAGTTGTCTAGGAGAGTCACGATGAAGAAATGTGAGTGTTGAATGTTTGAGGGTATATAAACAATAGTTTATACATTCAAATATTCATCTCTGCACTTTCAATTAACGGATTGATTGAAGTACATTCAAATGAGAGAGTTTGGTAGGTGCTAGGGTAAAAAATAGGATTACTAGGGGTTCAAAGCCTCCTTCCAGTGGTAGCTGGTAAATAGGGTGTTATAGAATCCTTTTAGTAGCAGTTGATAAAACCAGGAGGGTTGAATCCTCCTTCCAGTAGTTGCTTCTAAATAGGGTGTAGTAGCATCCTTGCCTGCAGAATAAGGCATAAACTATTTGTAAATATAATTTTGCGGTAATAGGAAGTATTGGTGGTTTACCCAATTGGGCTTCCATGATAAATTTGTGTTATGTGTGTTCTTGTTGATCATGTGTGTTAAAAATACATTATAAGTGGTTTAAATTGTTAAAAGTTATCAATATTGATTCACCCCCCTCCCCCCTCTAAGTATTGTCCAAATTTACAACAACTGATATTAGAGTAGGATCCTTCACTACATCTTAATCACTAGAAGGAAGATCCTATTAAAAATCACTATGGATCAACAAGAGTTAGCCACCAACAAACCTCCCTTATTTACTGGAGATAATTGTGCATACTGGAGTGTAAGAATGAAGTTCCATCTAATGTCTCTTGGATACAAGGTTTTGAGTACTATTGAAACATAATATAAAGTACTAGATGACGTACCTATAGACGAAGGAGAGCTAAATTTATATGAAGCCAACGCAAAATATCTAAATGTAATCTTGAGTGGTTTAACAGAATCAGTACTTGTAAAAGAAATGCAATGCAAAACAACCAAGCATGTCTGGAAAAAACTAAAATTTGGTTATGAAGGAGTAACAAAAGTCAAGGAATCCAAACTTCATACCTACAAAAAACAGTTTGAAAACTTAAAAATGAGAGAGGAAGAAAATATTGCAGAATATCTTCAAAGAGTAGATGAAATTCTTAATTCTATTAGAGGCATTGGAGGAGAACTTAAAGAGAAATACATAGTCGAAAAAGTACTAAGAACCCTACAAATGAAGTATGACTCAAAGGTATCCTCTCTATAATAACAAGATGCCCTTAAACTTATGACAGTAAATGAACTACATGGGATATTTACTGCCTATGAGATGAGAAAAGGACAAAATGGTTAATCAAAGAAAGAAGCAGCCTTTAAAGTCATATCGAAGATCCAATATGAGGACCTAGATGTTGAGGAAGCTCTCTTCATCAAGAAAATTAAGAGAGGCACTGGAAAGTACAAAGGGAAGCTACCTTCGAAATGTTTTAACTGTGGAAGGATAGGACATTTTTCCAAAATATGTCCTCACCCAAAACAAGAGGATAGTGATGATGAAAAACCTTTCACTCATAAATATCAAAAGAATAAGTTCATATACAAGAAGAAGTTTCAGAAAATTAAAAAAAATATCTACTCCAAAGAAGACAGTGAAGATGTTGAAGTCCTATTCATGGGTTTTGAAAGTGGAAACTGTGGAAAAGAAATAGAAGATGTGGCAAATATTGAAGAAGAACTTATAAATTCTCATGAAGAATTAGAGAAGTATAAAAATATGTACAACAAATAAAAAAACACACATGATATAATTTTAAGAGAAAAACAAAGATGGAAAAAGAATGATTACTAACTTAAAAAATCAAGTTCTAGAAATCGAAAGGATTGAAAACAATCTAGAACAACAACTCAAAAAGAAAATCCAAGAATCTGGAAGGATTGAACAAGACATTATGCACCTTAGAAAAAAATTGGATGAAGAATCTATCAAATCAAGGTATGAAAATAGCTCAAGGGATTTAGATTAAATTCTAAGTGTCCAGATACCATGAAGCGATAAATCTAGATTAGGATTTAACAAAGAAAAACTTGGTTATTCCTCTTGCACAAATCAAGATAGAAATAAAAGAAGTTATGTTGTTGTACTCATGAGCCAAATTAAAAGAGAAGAAAGTAAGAAAATTGATTCTCCATTAAAAAGAACATATATGATGCTTAAAAGACCAGTGACAAGTAAACATAAGCAACTGTTTCTAGGAAATTGTTACACCTGTAACAATTTTGGACATATGGCTAGAAATTGTAAACTAAAAAATTCTGTGGAGAAAGGGATTACATCACATACTTCTGTCTATAAGAAAAATATTACCAGAAACAATACAAAAGGAAGAAACTACAATTCTTTTTCTCCCCTACAGAGTTATAGTATAGAATGCTACAAATGTGGTAATCAGGGACATGATTGCTAGAAAATGTAAACTAGAAACTCCTATGAATGACACCTCAAAATTTTAGGACAAAGGGATACTTTTGAAAAGGAAGGGTGATGTGGAATTTTCATTAGCTCTATGTGCTACAAAAAAACAAAATCTATGGCATATGGATAGTGGATGCTCAAAACACATGATAGGTGACCCAACTAAGTTCCTAAGCCTAAAAAGGAAGAAAAAAGGAAAGGTCACTTTTGGAGATAATCTATTCTCTAAAATAATCAGGAAGGGTATGGTGGTTATTAGGGATAAGATGAAAGCTGAAAATGTTCTACTTGTAGAAAACTTAAAAATTAATATTTTGAGTGTGAGTCAAACATGTGATCAAAGACACATATGTATATTTGATTCCAAGAAGTGTGAGATCAGAAGAAAATATCTAGGAAAACTTGTTGGAACTGTTGTGAGAACTCCAAGCAATGTGTATATTCTATGAAATAAAGAATAATGTTATATGAGCCAAGTTGATGAAAGTTTTATATGACATAGAAATATGGGGCACCTAAAATTTGACAATCTTGTAAGAGTCATTTAGAAGAGAGCTGTAAGAAAATTTCCAAAAATCATAAAACCACCAAATCATGTGTGTAGACATTGTCTTCATGGGAAGCAAACAAGATCAAACTTTTAGGTGAAAGAAAATACACCCTCCTGGCCATTAGAATTAGTTCACACTAATATTTGTGATCTAGTAAGGACTAAAATTCTTCAAGGAGAATATTACTTTATGTTATTAATCAATGACTATACCAGAATGACATGGGTGACTTTTCTTAAAGAAAAATAAGAAGCATTTATGAAGTTTAAATCCTTCAAAACCCTTGTTGAAAATAAGAAATCACAAAATCAAATTCCTAAGATCAGATTGTGGTGGAGAATTCACCTCAAATGAGTTCAATGAGTTTTGTGAAAATCATGGAATCAAGAGACAATTCTCAACAGCAAACACTCCCTAGCAAAATGGAGTATCTAAGAGAAGGAATAGGATAGTCCAAGAAGTAGCTAGAACAATGCTTAATGAAGCAAAAATTCTTGATGGCTATTAGAGAGAAGCAATATATACATCTATCTATGTACAAAATAGAGGACAAATCAGAATGAATAGTGAAAAAACTCCTTATGAGCTATGGTTTGGAAGACCAGCTTTAGTTAAATATTTTAGAATTTTTGGAAGTAAATGCTACATAAAAAGAGATGATGATATGTTGGGACGCATACTCCATATAGGGTAACTCCGCGGTTAGTAGGAAATTTGTAAGCGGAGCTATGGGTCAAAATAGTCTTAAGGGTGTCGGGGTAAGTCAAAACCCCTATCTTTTTGTAATAAGCCCATGGTTTAAATCCAGGGTTTAGGGTTTTGTGGGTGCCCATGGTTTAAGACCAGGGTTTTGTAAAGCCGCGCAGTATAAATAAGCGCTTATGTAAAATAGAGAGGTTAGGCTTTTTGATGTAAGAAAAGAAAAGGCAAGTAAGATTGGTTTTTGTAAGGAAAGGACAAGTCCCAGCTGTGTGCGCAGAAGCCTGCTGCTGTGTGCGCGGCTATTAAGAGGGAAGGAATCTGCAGCTGTGTGCGCAGATAAACTGTGGTTTTGAGGAAAGAGGAA
>LPNX010121751.1:765522-847798 GCA_001517045.1 Pseudotsuga menziesii
GATAATCTAGGGAAGTTTGACTCTAGAACCGATGAAGGAATATTTCTTGGGTATTCTTCCACCAAAAAGGCATACAACTATTATAATCTAAGGTCGCACAAGATCATAGAAATTGCAAATGTAATTGTTGATGATACTAAACTAAGAAGAATACAAATTCAAGAGAGTATGGATGATGAAAAAGTAGATGATAAAAGAAAGAGAAAAAGTACACAAAAGGAAGATAATCCTGAAGAAGAAGAAGAAGAAAGAGTAGAGGAAGAATAATCACATGAAAGTGAGAATGAAGAATCCCTGAGATTAGACACAAAGACACCATCTAGGTGGGTCCACAAAAATCATCCTGAATATCAAATAATTGGTGACAAAGAATTAAGAGTTAAACCAAGAAGAAAATTATATTATGAAGAACAAGCTCTACTTTGTATAATAATACTCAAAAACATTTAAAGAAGCTTGAAAAAGGTAGGATTGTATCAATGTTATGAATGAAGAATTTGATCAAATATAAAAGAACCAATCTTGGGAGCTTGTCCCAAGAACTAAGGATATGAACGTTATTGGAACCGAATGGATATTTAAAAGCAAGTTCAATGAGCGTGGTCGTGTAACAAGAAAAAAGACTAGGTTAGTATGTAAAGGATATGCTCAAGTATAACGAATTGGTATTGAAGAAACCTTTGCATATGTCGCAAGACTTGAATCCATTAGGATGTTCTTAGCTTTTGCATGCTACTAAAACTTTAAGGTATATCAAATGGATGTAAAATATGTGTTTCTTAATGGAGAACTTAAAGAAAAAGTCTGTATTGAGAAGCCTGAAGGTTTTCTCTTGTCAGGAAACATAAATTATGTGTGAAAACTTAAGAAAGTGCTCTATGGCCTTAAACAAGCTCCAAGGGCATGGTTCTCTAGACTTGACAATTATTTAAAACAACAAGGATATAAAAGAAGGGTTACTGACAGTAATTTGTACATAAAGTTTGAAAATGAAAATATGATCATTGTGGTAGTCTATGTAGATGATATCATATTTGGAAGCGATCTACAAATTCTGACTATAAACTTGCATAAAAAATGAAGAACTAATTTGAAATGTCAATGTTAGGAGAACAAAAATTCTTTCTAGGTTTACAAGTATCTTAATTAGAAAAAGGGATTTTCATTTCTCAAACTACGCATATCAAAGAAATATTGAAGAAGTTCAAAATGGAATAATCCAAACCTGTTTCTACTCCTATGGTCGCTGGATGTAAATTAAGAAAGAATGGTGAATCCCTAGAAGTGGATCCTAGTATGTATAGGCAAATGGTTGGTATTTTATTATATGTAAAAACTACTAGACCAGATGTAATGCAGGTTATAGGTTTGGTGGCCATATTTCAATCAGCCCCAAAAGAAACACATGTGGCTGCAATAAAAGAATTATTATATATCTAAAAGTTACTATGGATTAGCGATTATGGTATCCAAAAAGAAATAACTTAACTCTAAAAGAATTCACTGATGTAGATTAGGCAGGAAGTGTTGATGACCGAAAGAGTACTAGTGGAGCAACATTCTTTTTGGGAAATTGTTTGGTATCTTGGTTAAGAAAGAAACAATCCTCCATATCACTATCTATAGCAGAGGATGAATATATTGTTGTTGCATCATGTTGTACTCAAATCATTTGGATGAAATAGACATTAGAAGAATCACTTGTAAAATATTAAGATCCGATAGTGATAAGTTGTGACAATATGAGATCCATAAATATATCAAGGAACCCTATCATGCACTCCAAGACAAAGCACATACCAATAAAATATCACTTTATAACAGATCAAGTGTCACAAAAGGTTGTCAAACTAGAATATGTTGACACTAAAGAACAAATAGCTGATATTTTCACAAAGCCACTACCCAAAGAAGAATTTGAGCATGTTCGGGAAAATATGGGAGTTATATCCTTACAATAAATAAAAAAGAGAAAAACGCATCATGTCAGGGGGAGATATGTTGACAGGGGGAGCTGTCAGGAAGAAGAAACCTTTGTCATTAATTTCAAAGAAGAAGAAAATTAAGAAGTTTCCATCAATGTCAAAGTAGGAGATTGTTGAAAATAGTTGTTGTTGATGTCAAAGAAGCTAAGTAATGACAAACAAATTGCGAAATCAAATAGAAAATCAATGGCAGGGGAAAGATCCACAAAACAAGCAATGGCAGATAACAGTCTAAAGCGCCAAGAAGATTTGGACAGATCCGCAAATCAAGCAGTGGAAGAACAAAAGAATATTTGGATGGCCTAGATCATTCAAGAGACAGAGATCAATGGTCTATAATAATATCCGCAAAACATATATGGATGGAAAATCGCATTCTTGAACGCTATAGTGAAGTGAAAAATTGGACGGTCCATATGAGTAGAGAGAAATTGCAGAAGCTGATTTTTGAGGAAATCAACGATGGTGAATGATTTCTGCATAAAAAAAGTGGCGATCCACAAATACGCATTTCATCATAGATCAATGGTTAGGATTTAACCCACATGGAAATCGACGGTTCAGAAGAAATGCACACACAAATTTGTGTAGGTCCAAAATGGGAAAGTGTGGTTCCACATTCTGCAATCCGTAATATTTGCAAGATCGACGGTCGGAAAAAAGTCCGCAAATATCTACATTGTGGAAGAAAGAGTTCAGAAAGGGAATTGTCAAAGTAACTGTTTAGGATTTATGAAACCCGCAATCCACAAGATCGATGGCCAGTAAATAGTCTGGAAGAAATTGACAATGTGGAAGAAGTTTTGTGGAAAGAGAATTGCGGAAGTAGTCCAAACAAAATTGGAAAACCTGCAATCTGCAATTCGTAAGATCAAATAGTGAGGAAATACTTTGCAATAGATCGACAGTGTGGAAGAAAAATTGTGAAAAGGAAATTGCTGATGTGTATTTTAAGAAATTTGGGAAACCCACAATCTGTAATCTGCATTTGATATAAAGATCAATTCCCAGGGAAGAGTCTGCAAGAAATCAATGGCGTAGAAAGTATCTTGCAGAAATATAGTTGTAGAAAGGAAATTACAGAAGGAAATTTTGAGAAAATTCAAACCATGTGATCGCAATCTGCAATCTGCATCATATCAATGGTATAGAAAGATTTCATAATAAATCAATGGCATGGAAAGTATCTTGTAGAAAGGACGCTGCAGAAAGGAAAATGTGGAAGGTCGCAACTTGAAAATTATACAATAAAAAATTTATTAACAAAGAATTAGTTTTGAATTAGTTTAGTTGCCTTGGAGAGTCACAATGAAGGTAGGTGACTATTGAATGTTTGAGGGTATATAAAAAATAGTTTAGACTTTCAAATATTCATCTCTGGACTTTCAATTCACAGATCAATTAAAGTACAGTCAGAGATCAAATTATCATTTGAGGGAGGTTGGGAGGCACTAGGGTAAGCAACAGGATTACTAGGAGGTCGAAGCCTCCTTCCAATGGTAGATGGTAAATAGGGTTTCATATCATCCTTTCACTAGCAACTAATAAAACCAGTGGGTTTAAGCCTCCTTCCAGTAGTTTCTGGTAAACAGGGTGTAGTACCATTCGTTTCTGTAGAAGCAAGTAGAAACTATTTGTAAATATAATTTTGTAGTAATAGGAAGTATCCGAGTGGTTTACCCAAATAGGATTCCATGATAAATTTTTGTTATGTGTGTTCTTATTGATCATGTGTGTTAAAAATAAATTATAAGTTGTTTAAATTGTTAAAATTTATCAATATTGATTCACCCCTCTCTCTGTACTGTCCAAATTTCCAATAGTGGTTGAACATAGAAGTAAGATAGAGGATGTGGAAGCTTGGATCAAGGGCTATGATAAAATGTACAAGGTAATGGTGGAAGAAACCACACAGTTTTGGATGAGTGTGGTCTAGGATGATAAATTGCAACAACTAGGTTTGCATATTCATGAGGCGGAGGCACAGCTAGCGGCGATCCAGGAATCCCTCAAAATGATGCCCCTAGTTGTGCAGGTTGGCAAGGAATCATAAGTAAAGGTGCTACAACAACGAGCCAACAAAGCACGAGAAAGGCATCAGCACATAACTGCATAGTTAGATGAGTTCCAGGAACTCGGTGAGTAGTTGGCACTTAAGTCTATGGACACACTTACAAACACTCAAGAGGCCCACACACAAGTGACAAGGAATATTGTGGAGCATCCCACCAATTAGGACATGGAATATTGCGTAGCAGTCAGGACACAAAGAAAGGAATCAGACGAGAAATTCAAGAAGGAACATGATGACTTCAAGGCCAAGTTAAGAGAGCATGCGATGTCCAGTTGACATGGATCGAGAACAAGCCACATTTTTGTGTTGGGGGCCTATTGGAAAGGGGTTCAAATGCACAAGGCACAACATGAATAAAGATGTCAATAGGATGCAAGTATACTCGCTTAAGAGGAATATGTCGGCAACTGGTTGGCTTGGTCGCACTAATTATAATTTTGGTCCAAGTTAGTTAGATATTTGGTTCATGTGGACCTTTTTATAAAGGTGAAATCCTATAAATAGAGTTAATAATTTAGTGATAGATCATCTTAGATAATCAACAAAACCATTGAGAGATATTTTTTATATTTTTCTTGCGAACTGTTTTGTGATATGGGGTCTTGGTCTGAGGCTGTCAACTAAGGCATGTGTTTTGGAGATGTATTTTGACCTACGAAGATAATATGATGAGAATGTTTCTACAAAATCCATGTTGTATGTATCTGCAATACGATCTATGATGTTTTTTGAAGCTTGTGATTTAATTGATACGATCTATATGGTTAGAATGTTTTGATTTAATGATGCGATCTCCTAGTATTTGCAAAATGTTTTGCTTAACCGAATGATGCGAGGTCTTTGTATGGTGAATGAATTATTATATGTCGACCTCTTTTCTAAACAATGAAATGTTGCGATACTAGATCCGGTGTGAATGATGGTAAGTGGTTTGGATAAATGATAAGTTAAAACCCATCCCTGGATCTTTGAGTTGTATTGCGACAGAGAGAGACTAAGTGCACAATTCCTCTTCCCTTATGTAGAAATGTGGTTCCTGCAGCCCTCCCTCAAACATCTCTTATGAAACTACATCTACTTCACAGGTGTTGTTGGATAGGGTAAAACCTGTCTGGGTCAGTGTTTAGGGACATTGCATTGAAGGGTGTCAATAGTGTGTGAACCCCTGTTGACTGAAGTGTGTCAACAACTATTGAAATTGAAACATTTTTCTTCCATTCAAAATATCCACTTCCTCCCACCACCACTGTATGTTTTCCCAAAAATACAGGGTGCTACAACCATAATTGCTCAAACCATAATGGTTAGTTGCTAGGATAATCATCCAATTCAATGGTGAGAATCATATATAAGTCAGTGATCCAACCCCACACAAGGCAGAATAATGGCATTGATAATAAGATTCTTGATGATGATGTCTTTTGAGATAAGCAATCGATCTAGAATATTTGTTACCTATTGAGATCCATCTTTCTTGTTATTCTAGGTATTTTTCATGCCATTAATGGTCTGTATATCAATCAGGCTGAGAGCTCAAGTGCTATCCTTAAATATTTTACTATCAGGTTCCAATCATCAAATAATCCTTGTATTTTTTGATAAGGAGGTAATTAAATTGAAATTATCCCCAATGATCCATTGTTGGGGTCCCAAGAGAGAATTGATAATGCTCAAATATCCAATGAAATTAGTATTATCTTCAATAGTCATCAGGTCATATACATTAGCGATAACACCCCTCTCTCATGTTCCCAAAAGAAGGAGGGAGGACGAAATAGTTTTAGGGTAGCAAAGAAATCCTCCAGAGTAATGACTAGGTGATCCCATAAGTAGTTTGGGCCTCTCATTGTTCCCCAAGCATCCACTTCTATGACCTGAGCATTTATCAATTAATATATGCTAATTATTTATAGTATATCACTACTGCATGATGTTTCCTGTAAAATGAGAACACTAAGTTTTTCATAATGGATTTTTTTTATCAACATTCTCTAAATACTTTTTCCATTAAGGCCCCAAATGTTCCATGAAAGTATATTCATGATTAACTAGATGGGGAGGGGGAGAAGTGCCTGGTATCCACAGCTGTATACATCCCTAAGTTAATAATCTTTCCAACCTAATTTCTTCAGTAATTGTTGCTTTGTTTTCCTTCCATGTCCTTTATCTTTCTTCAGAGGGATCTGTTGCTCTTTTGATGAAGTAATCTTGACTCCTAGGAGTGGATGACTAGAGATTTTCATAGGTTTATATAGACATGACTATGTCTTGGCTTCCACGAGAGCTTCCTCTAGAAGATCAAGTTGTTTTGTTGGAAGTGTTTGGAAGTATCCCTTTTGGTAAGCATCTAGGATACCTTACAAGTCAAGGTCACCTAGATCCATATCTTCCCCATGTTAGATTTTATACTTTAATTAAATTTTATTAGTATATTTGTCTGAAAGAATAACAAGAACAACAAGATACATAAGATACACAAGACACAAATATTTTCCTCAAGGAAACCATAAAGGAATATAAAACCCCATAAACTTCCTCATAATAGTTTCCTCACTAATACAATATCACAAGATAGAAGAACCCAAGAATAATAATTATTATGCAACTCTATGTCTTTCTCCTCTAGTGAACGTGTCCTCTCTCTCTCCTTATGCGAACTTGAGAGTGTGTGAGCACGTATAAATGAGGGAGGGTGCCTCCCTATTTATATTGTTCAATTTTGTCAGTCACTAACCTAAATAGGTCATCCAGGTTCTCTAATTGGAGTTGACTTACCTAGGAAGACTCAGAAATACATTTTCCTTTATTTATTCTATGGAATTTTCCCTGACTTACAATGGAGGTTTTACCTCAATGACCAAACATAATAATGACATCTCAAATGGAGGAAAAACATCTCCGATAGGTGTACAATAAAATGCAATAATAATATACAACAGAATATCTTCCGAAGTTACATTTACAACAACACTCCCTCTTAACTAGGAAGGTATTCTCTCGCCACAACCATCAACATTGCTGGACACATCATCATCATTGGATCATCATCTCCACTGCTATTGTAGTCCTCATCTTGTCGATCATTTATTAGTGAAATTTGTCATATCTCTCTGTCATAAGAATTTTCTACAGAGTCATCCTTGTTTCAAGTTAGATGTAGGCCTATCCCTCATCTAGGTCTTCATCATATCCATGAGAAATCCATCACGTAGGTACAACCCAGGACCATACATTAGATTTCCACTAAAATCACATGTGTCTCCTATCATCATCTCGTCACATACAATTCATCACATCATTTCACATGGAGAGCATCGTAGATGCACACCTCATGTACGATAGACCACTCACATTCTACCAATATGGAAGCATCGTCAGGAGCACCCTAGTTGCATTACCTACCTCTTCAACCATGCAAGAATCACTTAGGAGCACACAAAGTCCATTATGTCTTTCCATATTCAAATTTATTTCTACCAGCATCGAAGCATACCAAGGTCACCCCAGGTGCATTACATCCCCGCGTCTACCACCATGGGAGAACAACCTTGGTGCACACCAAGTTTTTTTTTATCATGGACTTCTCATCGTCTCCACAGGGGCTTCACTTGTTGACCAATATCCTATCATGTTAGTTCATATTGTGGGTTTTAAAATTATAAAAAAATGAACCAATATATTGTAGGTATTGGGGGGGTGAGGGGTTTAAGGTGGGGGTGAGTAAGGTGGTTTATAAGGATTGAGGTATAAAAAGGGGTGGGGAGGAGGTTTTAAGTATTGGGAGGGGGTTTCAAAAAAAAGAGTCTGGGTCAATATCTCTCAAAATTAAGGGTATTCTTTAATATCCTATGATCGCATGTGCTATGTGAGAGGTTCACTAAGTGAAGTCCCCGTGATCGTCTCCAGCATGGGAGAATGTCAAGAGCACACCAAGTGCATTACGACCCAAGGACTACCTACATCTACCACCACACAAGAACCATCTCCAGCATGGGAGCACACCAAGTGCATTACTTCCTGAGGACCACCTACATCTACCTCCATGCAAGAACTCGTCACTCCCTCTTTCTAGGGACCTTGATCTGGATGACAACAAGTCTCTCCCTAAAGTAATCAAAATTCACTCTCACTAATGACTTGTTCAATCCATCATCTATTTGATTTTTTGTCACCACATACTATAGCTTCAATGCTCCTCTTTGCCCCATATCCTGGATATAGCTATACTTCATCTCAATATGATTCAACTTGTCATGGAACACTAGGTTCTCCAACAACTTCATGCAACTATGGTTGTCACAAAAGATACAAGTCACCTTTAACTTGAGATCAAACAAATTAGACTGTAACTTTCGAAGCCATACTACCTCACAACTAGTCGAACAATATGCAACATACTCTGCTTTAGTTGTACTTAGCGCTACACATGATTGCTTCCTGCTAAACCAAGAGATCATACTAGATCCCAAATTGAAGCAGCATCCCAAATTTATCTTCCTATCAGTGGCATTTCCTTCCTAATCCAAATCAACATAACCATGCAAGTTAATGTTCTAATTCACTTCATACTTGATCCCATAATCAACTATAACTTTCAGGTACCTTAATATATGCTTTACAACAATCAAGTGAACATGTATTAGACTCATTAGGAACTAGCTCAAGGTGCTTATAGAAAAGTGTATGCCTAGCCTCATGTTCATCCAGTATGTAAATGAACCAATCATTTTTCAATACATTGTGGCATCAACTGACTCTGATGAAGCATCACATAGTAGCTTCAAGTTCGATGCCATTAGTGTGTACATTGTCTTACAATCCAACATTTTGAATCTCTTTAGAATCTCCACAACATAATTCCCTTGACCAAGGAAGATCCCATCTGCACTCTTCCATACCTCCATTCCTAAGAATTAATGCATCATCCCTAGTTATTTCATCGATGGAAAGCCTCCTTTCTGCATCTGTAATGAGCTAATCCTCACATGCTAGAAATAGGTCATCTACATATAACAAGAGTATCATTGGTATTCCACCTTCAACCATGAAGTAAAGGTTGGAGTCTTCTTTACTCTTGGTAAATCCTAAGCTCTTGAGGAAGTTATCTATATTTTTGTTTCTTGTCAATATTCTCAAACTCTAATATCTTCTATTGTCACTCCTTTTGAAGCAGAGCACCATCATCCCTTTACATTTTGTACTCTATGTATCAGAACATTCTGTATTGAAGTGACAGGTAGGCTCCTATGCTACTGATCTTCTATGTATCCATATATGACATCTCTCAAGGCCATTGGCTATTGATATCCTCTAACTCAAACTTTATTGAAATTTCCTCTTACACCCATCTATGATCTTGTTATCCTGTGTAGACTTATATCTTCAACCTTGTAGCAAAGGTTGAGTTCTCCATCACTCTAGGTGATCTTCAAGAAACTATATGTGTTGTCCCATGGGTGCCTTCTGATCCTATACAAATCCTTCTATGAAGATGTGGTTCTATACTTGATACTTCTAATTTAATGGAGAATTGTTTCTGGTCAGTGGAGCATGTTTCAACATAATCTACTCCCTCTTTCTGAGAGAAACCATGAACCTTTCTTTGTATTTCCTGATGTTTCCATCTGTTGCATGCTTGATTTTGTAGATGCACATTGAAGATACTACACACTTCCATTCATTTCTTGAAATCGCATCCTGGAAATCATTCTTCATGATCAACTACTATGCTCTAATCATAGCCTCCTTTCATTCTTTCTTTTTGGTTTCTTATTCATAGCTAGAAGGATGTGCATCAATGATGTCACATAGCAATGCCACATATTTGGAGTCTGTCTGAGCCCTCTTTCTTTCTCTGGAATTCCTATGTGGATCACCATACATTTTCCTCAAATTAGATGATCTCGCATGTCCAAGCTGGTCTTCTCTTGTGAGTGTTCACCTTTTTGAGGTGGATATACCACTCTCTCTGATTTAGTTATATCATGATTCTTCTTAAGTTCTTTCTTCCATCATGGTGTCTTTGTCCCTAGGAACTTCAGGTTCCTCTTCACTTTGTTGGAGTGAATATTCTTTGAATGTTATGGTTGATCCATCATAAATTGTTCTTTGGAACAAGCCTCATCATTATTCCTTGTAGTTGATTGCATATTATTCATCCTACAAGTCAAATTCAGTTGCATTATTAAAAACATTTCATTTTTTAATAACAACAAGTTCTTATGCATAAAGATATATGTCACAAATTCATGCAACTATCTTAGCCAATTCTACAGCATTCATCATATATGGTAACTTTCTAGATGCCTTCCATCTCTACCAGAACATTATTAAGAGTGTGGACTACTCCCAATATGTCAACAAAGAGGTTTCATTCTAGATAAGTATCAATGGAATATTGTACAACACCATAGGCTACTTACCCTTCATATGCAAGTTAGTAGTACATTGTTCATAGATGAAAACACACAAATATGCATAATCCATTTCCTAAATCTAGGAACACAAATGAACAATATCATAAATGTATAGGAAATGACAATTAAACACTTATCTTTGTTTCTTTGGTTGGTGTACTCCCTCTTGATCCTTGTTTTCTTGCAAGAATTACTGGAGTCTTTGAAAGTGTTCTATACTTCATCATTTGATTCTGAGGACCTATGTCTATGTTTATCATGCTTGAGAAAGTCTTTGATACCATAGATCACATGGGACTATATACTAATTCTCAATCTAAGTTTCACTTCTTCATTCACAACTACAGCCATTCTTATCCAAATACTGAGATGGATAAGATGTTCTTATTTATCATGGGTTGAAGACTTTTGGATTAAAGTGCATATTCCTCGTCACTTGAGGAATTAGCTCTTTCTTCTCTTATTAATTTTGTTGTTGGTTCATCATATTCAGTGGTGTGAGCATGATGTCTTTTATTTTTCGATTTCTTGTTGGAGGAGCCTTTGTTTCTGGCAAAATTTAAGGAGTAGTGTCCCTTCTCATCACATGTGTAACATCTCATGCTAGATAGATCTCTTATGGGTTTCCTTTTTCTTCTATTGTAACATCCCCAACCCTCCGACTGACGAAGAGGATGCTACTATACATCAAATCGTCTGAGCATCTAGCCCAACGAACATGAACATACATATATGCAATGCTGAAGCATGATACTTAAAACATCAAACATATTACGAGGCATAATCATTCATATACAAAACGGAAGAAAAACATATCAATCAATACTCATGCATATACAGATCGGCATTTAACAAGTATATCATCATTCATCAATGGTCAACATAATTGCAGACACAAGTTAGGAAAGAATACTTATCTTAATAAGAACTTGTTCCACAACTAGCTGCGTCGCTGTAATGCTCCACCCAACCATAGGCCTGCGTGCTCCTCAATCTCTTAGAAATGCTGCCACCCCCGAGCTGAGCATGATTCCCTAAGGAATAAGGAACTGACAGGTTTACACATAGCCAAGGATAACAACACCACAAGGGTGCATAGTTCATCCAAGCCAACACAGTTGGGTTTATCATTCGAACAACAGATCAGCCAAGCCAACAAAGTTGGGTTTATCAGTCCATCCAGGAGCTGGGAAAGGCTAAATGATAAGTTGATGAGCTCATTGAAGAGCTACAGACACCAACACCAGAACTAGCCTGGCTTCTAGAAAACCCACAGACACCCAACACAAGGAAATTAGTCCCTTCTCTGCAACGCAGTCCCTCAGACCCTGATCTCCCTTCCTGTGCTATTCAAGGGTTGTGGAGAAGAAAGCTAGCTCAGTAGCTCTGTATGTGTGGTTCTCAACCCACTAGGTTTATCAAGCACCTCAGGCCCTCATTCACCACTCCAATGCAGTCCGAGGACAAAACCATTGCGTGCAAGCAGCCAAACAGCTATTCAAGATTTTACAGGGGAAAAACACACTTGACCAGAACATAGGAACTCTCAAGAATTCTTCAAGTGATACCACCACAAAAAGGGAGAAAATAGCCAAGTAAAATGTGGGAAAATAGCAGCCCACAATGACTATGAACCCATAGCACCCGATCCTCAATGCAATCTCTGGAGAAATTGCACAGGCAGAAAATGGGGAAAGAACAACTCCCAACTATGCGTGATGGAAAAATATGCAACCCACAGAACTATTGATGCCATTACAGCCACAATTCAGCGATGGAAATAATAGAACCATTATGCAGTCCAAAAATGGTGGAAAAGGACACAAAACTTTGCATGAACAGAGGAAAGAATTGATCCGTAGGCCAACAAATACGTGAGGTAGAGGAGAACCATCTTTCTGTGTGAATGGGGAAGAAAACTCATAGACTAGAAATCCACATGAGAGAGGGAATGCAAACCCCCAACAATGGAATGTGGAACCTTTTAACTCCGCCCAGCATGAGGGAAATGAACAGACTCTTGATCCCCATAGTGGACAGACCATATGTTACCCCAAGGCATGTCGTGGAGAGAGTGTGAGCATGGTGGTCTTCTGCTAGCCAATCGCTGCCCCCAACTAACAATGGAATAACTAAGGTGGTGGTGAGAAAAAGAGAGTGGTGACACATGGCTCTTCCCCCATGACTCAATGTTCAACATTCCCCTTCCTTATCCTTTGGAATTATGCCCCTTCTCAATTTAGTTCTAGTGAACATAGCTGGTTGGGTTCTTTAATTAAAATACACATTTACATGATGTCACGATTTAATATATGTCATATGTCCCGATATACCATCGATGACCATTCCAATCCGAAACACAACATAACCAAATCAATGGTGGGGATTTTTCCTTCAGCTCCTCACCATGATTATTTACAATATATGTATCATGTATATTTAATGCAAACGGGCTTAAAACCGGGGTATTACATCTATGAAGATGGTTCTCCCTCTTGTTGTGATTTCTTATAGTGTGAACTATGAGAGCTTGATCATCATTTGTTACCACCTTCTCTTTTGTTGTTATTAGGTGAGATTCTTCTTGAGCGCATTCTTCTCGTACTATGTTGAATGTGATCAACATATTCATTGAACATATTCCTTAAATGAATGAGTCACATGATCTTGGGAGGCCATTTAGGGTGGTCATAACAATATTTCCTTCTTCTATCTTTTCTTCATTTGCTTCAAGTATTTCCTTGATTTGAGAGACCCTTGTGAAGTAGGATTGTATGGTCTATGGTTTTTTGATCTTCACATTCTTGAGTTGGTTCCTTAATTTCATATTTTGGTTGATGTTATTTTCTTTGAATAATGTTTTCAAAGCATCGAACATTTCCTTATGTGTCTTCAAGGATGACACATGGGGAATGAGATGATATTTAAGAGAATTTGCAATGATTTTCTTGGCCTTCACCAAGTTCTTCTTGTGAATATCATTCGCTTCATCTCCCTCTGGTTCTGGAACCTCCTTATTAACATATTTGTCTCGATCGTTCTCCTCTCGGATAAGAGAGATTCTATATTACCATGCGCGCAAGTTATCTTCTCCCTCAAGCTTATCATCAAAATGGGTGTGGTGATTCATTTTGAAATGAGAACCTCAAATGGAAATATAATATATTTAGATCTTACTATTGGGCGGATGGGGCAGACCTGGGTTCTTATGCTTTTATCTTCACACCAACAAACAGACCCACAGTGTTGGCCCTTTCGGCAACAACCTACGAACAGGTTGCAGTCTCACCCGAAACAGCTATGGGGTGCCACAGAATCAGGTTTTTGCAGGAAAAAGAGGGATATTACTGTACCTTTGGCCTTAACAAAGAAGAATTATGCAATACAAAGCTTCGACATTCACTTAAATAGCTTCGTAGTTTAGATAAAAAGATAGTTTCTTGCTTAACCCTTAACTGGGAATTCACAGTGAAGTTAATACTTAGCAAATTATCTTACTTTATCATTCATCCACTTATCAAATGCATAAAAACATAACAGGAACAAAATAAAAAGAACCACCACAACATAAGATATATGTGGTTCACCCCCAGTATAGGGGCTATGTCCACAGAACTGCATTTATATTCAACAATTTACAAAACAATCCAATTTCGATTTGCACACTCAGCTGTAGAAACTTTCTTCCAAAACCCTCTGTGCACTCAGCTACAGAGGTCGTCCATGCACTCAGCTGGGACTTAACCTTAAACCCAAAAATAGACCTTAGCTTCTTCGCATCACATCATCATCATAACACAAATCCTTTTTTGACTCCTTTACATAAGTGCCTATTTATACAAGTGCACCATTACAATTCCATGGGCTTAAACCATGGGTACCCAAAAACCAGGGGACATTTACAAAAGGAGGGGCTTCGACCCAACCCCAAAGCCCATAAGACTATTTTGCACCGCAACTCTGCTTACAAGCTTCGCACCAAAACCACGGACTTGCCGAAATTAAGGACATTCAAGGTCCGAGCCCCAACAGGCCCCTAAGACTCACCAGTGTCCCATCTCGGGATACTCTACTACTTTTTGGGTACAATAATATTGTTGGAAAAGATAGTAAACTGCTTTTTGAGGCTGCACATCGTATCTTCGGCTGCTTGCTCTTTCTCCACTATCTCCTGCAATGCCAAATGCTTTCTTTGGCCTTTTCCTATGCAAACGCATCATACTCCTTCAAGACTTTGAGCTGGTTGTCCGCAGCAGTGCTCAACTCCAAGGCCTCATTAATGAGGGGTTGCACAGATCTCACTAATAGTGTTTCTTTTCTTCTACAAGACTCAATTTCTCACTGGAGCTCATTACTATGCTTTACCTTAAGCATCTTATGCATAGGAGGCAATGTCTTAGTTTCTGCTTTTACTACATCTAGCTCTGTCTGTCGTTGCTTGATGGTTTCTTCCAACTTTTCTACTTCTGGGTTTTCTTGCAAGTTTTTCCAGGCCTCGACACTTTCGTCTAGCAGCTTTGATGCACTATTCACAAGGTCTGAGATCTTCATTGCTGAGGCCTGAATATCTCTGAGACGTTGTTCCCTGACCTTTGGTGGACTCTCAGGAATGAGGCGAAGCTGAAGCTCCGTAATCTGGGCCTCATGTTCTACTTTCATCTTCTCTATCTGGCTTCTAGACTATTGTGCATAGTCTTTCAGCTTTACTATTCTTTGCTCTGGTTCTTCTTCAGCCTACATGTCGAAGTCAGGGAGACTTCGACATGCCTTATCCAACATTCACACTAGTGTGGCCTGCTTGTTTTCTATTTTCTTCTTCTTCTATTCAGCTTCTTTCAACTGTACTACAAGGCTCTCACTCTACTTCATGGTATTCTCTAACTGGATGTGTGTGTAGCTGTCTCATTCTCAGATCTCCTTCATGAGTGCCAATTGACAAAAATGTAGCTCCGGCATAGAAAACTTAGTGTAATCTATCTCAACTAGCATGCTTAACTACGATCAAGATGCTGCATCAGGTATTATAAGAGCCACACTTGGTACTTGTCCTCTTTTGTTTATGGCTGGCCATTGTCTAGTATCTGGCTGCGCGCCTACTGGGGCACTGCTTGCTGCAGCACCAGTTGCTATTCTTTCTGATAACGCCTTAAGTTCTGCAATTCATTGTATGATGCCAGTGAGCACATCAAGATGTTTAGTTTCAAACTCTGCCCATTTGCTGGATAATACCTCTGTAGACTTCGTCAAATCCTGATAAATCTCTTCAATCGTCAAAGCGGGCTCTTTGATGATATTCTTTCCCTTCGACGCCTTAGTTTTCTTTCTGGGCTGAGGCTTAGTAACTTCCTCCACTTCTGGGGACTTGCGCTTATCTAGGCAATTAGGGTCTAAAATGGTCTTGACTGATTCTTCTTCTTCTTCACCATTTTTCTCTTCTTCTTCTCCATCAGCTTCATCATCTCCATCATGGTCACCTTCATTCTGCTGTGACTCATCTTGTTCTTCGCTCTCTTCTAGTGGGTCATTCTGTTGTGGATGGCTAGGACTTGTGCCCACATCTGTTACTCAAGGGACTGGTATGTCGGGCCTTGTTCCTGCATCCTTCATCCATTCAGCCAGCCACTGCTGAACTACTGCAAGGATGTCTTCTTGGTTCACCATGTATGTTTGTTATCTACGCAGGCCTGGATGAAGACATTATGCATATCAGCCTTGAATTTGGCCACTCCAGTTTACTGAGAAAATAGCTCATTACGGAGCCACAGTGTTTTCAGGATCTCAACTATAATATTCAGTGAATAGTAGGAAAACACGTAGTTCGTCATCTGCTGCAAGTCCTTATCCTATGAAAACCAAAGAGATGCATATCTTGCTACACCAGGCATCTCTGGAGGCACATCAACAAACTATGCCTCGGCAGGTTCTCTCCATCCTACCAGTGAAATAAGCACTAACAACGATGAATAATGAAAGGCTCTACCATTCTCCTATGCATCGCGGACATCTGCAAGGAATTCTCTAGCAAGGTACTCTGTCCATTTGTAACTGTATCCTTCGGCACAGTTCGCAGCAATACTGATAATCGGGGCAGGTACTTCATTAGGTCTGCACTTCCTCATTAATTTGCATGCTAGGATCTCTGTGGTGTAGTGAATGTTCTAGTGCCGAATAGTCAATGTTTGATACCCTCGATTTCCTTTTCTCAAACCAAAGCGGTCCTTAATGTGTTGCGCCAGCTTCGTATCTTCATTATTTACAACAAATTCAATGTCAGGATCAGGCCCTTCCTTCGGCAAGCCTGTAATCCTATAAATTATCTCTCCATCAATAGCAATTCTCTATTTTCCTATCCATAGGTTCCCATCATGCACCAACACCAATAATTTCTTGACCACTACAGTAACCTGCGAGCTGTGACCAAAGTGGGGGACATTCAGCATCTTCAACAAGCCATCTTGCTCCAAGCCAACAGCCCACTGTTTTACTTCAAGTAACATCGTTCCAACCTCCGGATAATGGACGGAGTGCAAGTACTTCCCAGGTGCGAACTGTAGAAACTTCTCACGATCATTCATATCGTGGTCTACATACTTGAGCCAATCTACTCTTCCTGTCATCGTTCCAACCAACTTCACACCTTGTGGCAACGAAGGGATGAGTAACGTGAATTTGACTATCCACCGAGGTGGCTTAACTCCTTGTCGAACAGGAGGGAGATATGGTGGATGCTGTGATGCAACATTCTCATCCTCACTGAAGTCTTCAAAATATTTAGGTGGGAGCTCTACCGAACCAGGAGGATTCATCTAAAACACAGGATCCTTCGGTGTATTTCCTGATGGTTTGTGCCTTTCTTCATTCCGCTTAGAGAAAAATTTTGCCTTAAACTTCTTTCTGTTAGATCATGTCTGTATCGGTTGATTTGGCGCTGGGGAAGTCTCATCGTCAGGGGAAGATGCAAGTGGGTTCCTCACAAATTTCTGTAGACCACTCTTTCTAAAATCTCTCAACAATTGCTTGACTATGTGATCAGGTGACATGGAATCAGCTGTGAAACTCAAGAAAATGCGTAATACGAAATTCGCAGGCATGGGTGTCTTCTTATAGGATCCAATGACCAAATCTGCCATAACTGTGCATTAAAGACATGAAATCTGATCGAGCGGCAATAGATCTTGTCCAAACGACGCTAGATTTCCTAATTACGACTGTGGATTCAACCAAAATCTCATCATTACAGGAAGTTAATGTAGTTAACATACCGGCGCAGCCAAAGATGACTTTTTCCAATGGTCAAATTTTAAGCTTCGACACACCTTTCTTCTTTGGCACAACCACTAACTTTGGCTTCATCACAATAAGGACCTTCGACACAATATAGACCTTCAACACATCCTGACACAAGCTTCGACAGGACTTCGAGCTTTGACCCACAACAGAGTTTCGTCCACAACCTTTGACACTTCGTAAATTTTGCAACAATCTTCCGAAGCTCTTTGAGAACGGTGTCATTATAGTCTAGTACCCAATTTCAACTGTTCTTGGTACTTAGACTCTTCTTCTTGATATTACTTCTGATCAGGGGGTACAGGCCCATCCCTGTACTTCTTTAATCTACTTCCATTCACCATGGAAGGAAAAATTTCTCCATTCAATTTAGCTAACTGAACTGCACCACCATCAGTAACTTTCTGAACTATGTATGGTCCTTTCCAATGTGTCTTGAACTTACCTAGGAACTTCATGAATTTTTTGTCGTACAAGAGCACAAGATCACCAGTCTGAAAATGCTTCTTCTTAATGTGTCTATCATGCCATGCTTTTTCTCTAGCTTTCTGTACTTGCTGCTGGAAACCTGCAATGAATTTGTCTTCTTCTAGTTCCAGTATCTTCGCTAGCCATTCATTCAACATGGCTGGATCATCCATCTCTGTGAAGGAAGATATTCTGAGGCTAGGAACAATGTACTCCATGGGCATAACTGCTTCTTGTCCATATACCAGCCTAAAAGGTGTGTGGCCTGGCAACTTCTTGCAAGTGGTTCTATAAGCCCATAATACTGCTAGAATTCTAAGATCCCAATCATTTCTATTAACATTGCAAACCTTCGTCAGAGTGTGCTCAAGAATCTTGTTAAAGGCTTCGACAGTTCCATTTGCTTGAGGATGGTAGGCAGTACTCTTCTGATGATATACTTGAAATTCTTTGGTCAATGCTTCAATAGTCTGATTCAGAAAATGTGATCCTTGATCACTCAGAAGAATTCTAGGACACCCAAACCTCGACAAGATATTATCAAATATGAACTTCACAGTTGTAGTAGCGCTACAGTCCTTGACTGGTTGAACTTCAGCCCAACAAGTAAGGTAATCAGTTGCTGTAATAATGTATCTTGCTCTAGATTTCTTTGCAGGGGGATTGATTGGTCCAACAAAATCAATAGCCCACTTTTCAAATGCTTATAAAGTTACCTGTGGAACCAGAGGCATCTCATCCCTCCTGGATGGTTTGCCTATCCTCTAACAGATATCACAGCTGTGGCAATACTCTCTTGCATCTTTATGAATCATAGGCCACCACAATCCAGCTGTCAGAATCTTATGTGCCATAGCTTTTCCTGCATAATGACCTCTTGCAACTCCAGAATGTGCCTCAACCAAAATCAATGGATTTTCATGCTCCAAGACACATCTGCGCAATATTTCATCTAGTCCCATCTTATATAGTTGTCCTGCTATCAAGGTAAAGTCAGTTGCTCTAACCACCAGCTGCTTCTTTTGCTGTGTTGTCATCTCATAGGGTGCAAAACCTGTCGACAAGTACTGAACAATATCCTGGAAATAGTCATCAACCATCTAGATGGCAAACATCTGGGCATCAAGAAGACCTTCGTCCAAACTAGTGGGCTCTTCTCCTGACTTGAGCCTCGACAAGTGGTCAGGCCCTAGGTTAAGTCTTCTTGGCTTAACTATGATCTCAAAGTCATACTCTTGAAACAAAATCAGCCATCTGCATATCCTTCCACCTAACACGGGCTTGTTAACCAAATACTTCAAAGCAGAATGGTTAGTCAACATCTTAAAATGAGATCCTAACAAATAATGTCAAAATTTCTGCAAGGCATAAACCATAGCTAGACCTTCTCGTTCTGTCGTACTATAATTCTTTTCTACTGTGAACAATTTTGTACTTGCAAAAGAAATAGGGTGATCAATATTACCGTCACCTGACTGGGCCAATACTATACCTAAAGCAATGGAAGATGCATCGACATGAACATGAAACTCCTTACTCCAGTCAGGGAATACTAAGATAAGGGTAGTTACCATCTTTTCTTTCAAAATATCCAAGATTTCCTGACATTCAGGTGACCACTCAAACTTAATATCTTTCTTTAATTTATTTTCCATAGGGGCTGTAATCTGAGCATATCCTTTAATGAATTTCCTGTAATATCCAATATGACCAAGCGTAGTGCGAAGTTGCTTAACAGACTTCAGAGGTAGCAAGTTCACAATAATGTCTATCTTCACAGGATCCACCATTAATCCTTGCTTGCATACAATGTGACCTAGTAGAATTCCAAAAGGTGCACAAAAGAGACACTTCTTCAAGTTCAATGAAATCTGATGCTGTCTACACTTATCCAGCATAAGTCTTAAACTAGCTATATGATCTTTCAATAAACCAAAGATAGTCCAATCATCAAAGTAAACTTCCAAGAACTTATGAATAAACTCCATTAATGCAGATATGACTACTCTTGAAAATATAGTAGGTGCATTCTTCAATCCAAAGGGCATAGCAGTATACTGAAAAGATCCCATTTCTGTAGCGAAGGGTGTTTTATGTCGATCCTCTAGAGCAATTCTAATCTGATGGTAACTTGAAAATCCATCAGTGAAAGAATACACTTCTTGACCTCCAACATTGTCTAAAACTTCATCTGTAAAGGGAGTAGTAAAAGGATCATGTAAACAAGCATCATTCAGCTTCCTCAGATCAACACAGATTCTGGTTTGTCCCTTGGTCTTCTTTTCTTGTACCACCATAGGGCTGACCCATTCGAACTCTTCGACAGGCTCAATGATTCCTGCAGTGAGCATCTTATCTAGCTCCATCCTGACTTTTTCTTTATACTTAGGGTTCGGCCTATAAGGGCGCTGCTTCATAGGCTTTGCATCAGCTTTCAAAGGTATTTTTATCACTCCTATATCACCAAGGATACCTTTCATTTCTGAGAACTTCGTCGAAAATAAGTCCTGATACTCATGGAGGAGTTCAGTCACTTTGCTCACCATTTCTTCATCCCAATAATCTCCAATGGTAGCATACTTAGGCATTTCTTCTGATCCAATGTTTACTTTCCTTGTTGTCAAGGGCTGAGTTACTTCAGGTGATTTGACTGCTGGTCCATGTACTTTGCAATGTCCTTCTGACTCAGGAATATTAATGTTGTGAGGGTCATCATTTTCATCAATGGTGAGTTTATAGCATTCTACAGCATTAGTTTCTTGTTCCTTCCAATCAGGTTGGTACTCGGCTATTTCTTTATCATCAAACACCTTAGTATGGATCAACCTGATAGCTGCGTCCAAAGCAGGGAAAACCTCATTAAGAGAAAATGTGAGCACAAAACTATCAGCAAGGCTAACCCAACTTACAGTACCATGGCGAAGCTCCACCTCCACATACCAGTTCTTTGCTACAGGTTCCAGAGTGTGTACAAACCTGTGTACCCATTCTTTACAAGGTACATGCTTCCATGCTTCATAACACTACTCCAAATGTTCCTGAGGGATAGCCTTACCATTAAATCTTCTTCGTACCTCTGGAGGTTGATCCATGAATCTCAGGAGAAGAAACTTTTGACAAGATCTCCAACTATGAATATACTTTTTATGACCATTCCACCATCTAGCAGCTGTGGCTCTGAATACTGAATCTAGAGTCTCCATTTTCTGTGGATCTGGTACTTGCTCTGAGAATTGTACAATAAAATATTCTGGGTTTGTCAAGCCATCAAAAGTAGGTAAGATTCTTGTCTGTGAGCCAACCCATCTGATAGAATTAGTAATTCTTGCACATCGATGTCCATGTAGCTCATAAAGTCGATTCTACCAATTCTCTAGGCCTTCGTCTGAATCAGTCATGCAAGAACTGTCACACTGCCAATCCATTATACCTTCAGCAGTAGGGTTAACATAGTCTTCTTCTTTAGCTGTGATGTTGTAAATATGATCCAAAACATCCTGATCTTCATCTCTGACTGGCTCTGTATACCTTTCTCCTTGAGAAGGGTCCAACGGTACTATGACTCTCAATCATTTTCCTTCAAAAGTCATCTATCTATTCTTAAGGTTGATTACTGCATAATTTTCTAGTTCCCATTCAATTCCTAGCAATGCTGGATAGGGGTTTCTATCATCAATTATTTCAATGACTTCAAAATCTGCTAAGGTACTGACTCCATCAATATCCGCTGGTTCACTAGGGAATCTTCCCAAGGGCACAATCTTCTGCTGATTGGCTAATCTCAACTGTATAGGGGACCATTCAAGTGTAGGTTTTCCCATTTGTTCCCATGTCTTCTTAGTTAGGACATTCACTTCTGATCCCAGGTCTAAAACGATATTAGTCATGTCATAATCTCCTATCTGAGCATGCAATCTCATTTCTTGTCCAGTCCTTCTAACTCTATTAATAGTTTTTCCTCTATCAGAGCTTCACTGAGGTTCGCAAGACTCAATAACTTTCTGTAACTTGCTCAAAGCATTCTGATTTCTTAATAGCTTCATACAACTCTGTAAAAATTATGTCAGTGTACTTACTTGAGTTGGTGAAGCTTCTTGAAATTGAAACTGTTGTTGATGATGTTGCGTAGTTGCTACTGATGTTCTTCGATTAGCAAAGTCTTTTTTAGCTTCCATAAATGTTCCTTTTTCTCTTCTAACATCGAAGGCTGGAATTTTCTTTGGGGTCTTACGGACCGAAGCCTTGTCAGGCTGTTTCCCCTTATTCTGCACCTGCGTCATAGTTCCACTCCTTCTAACAACATTAATGGCTGGGATAGGTCTTTTCTTTATAGCAATCATCTGAACATTCTGAGTAGGAGTTCCATTTATTTCTTGTATCTTGGCTATCAACTATGGGCATTGCTCAATCACATGATCTACTGCTCTACAATATCGACATGTCGTAGTTGGGTTGTGACATTCTCTAGCTACATGTCCTGCCTGATTACAGTTATAGCAAATAAGCTGGCCCCGTCCTCTTCCAGGCATACCACCATGACCACGACCTCTGAAATTACCTCAACCTGGTGTACCACCATGGTAACCATATCCATCATTGCCTTGTGCATCAGTTTGTACCCTATAAGCATCATAGGTTCGCTCTCTCATGAGGTCAAAGTTGTGACATTGGTCTTCATTGTGTCCAATTGACTTACAGAACTTGCAGTAGGGATTCTTAGGTACTTGAACATATCTCTACAGCAGATAGCAATCTTCAGGTCGATGCTGGCCATTTGCTCTACAGATCTCACAATACAGGACATTAGGGTTAAATGGGTTTGGTGCACCAGTATTCAAATAATTTCTTAATGCAGGACACTGTTCTTTGTCATGACCTTCTATCTTAAATCGTGTAAACCAAACCTCTTCTTGAATAGATTTCCCTTTTTTCATGTCGTGAAGCTCCAAAGCCATTTCTGCTAACTGTGCCTGTATCTGGGCTATTCCAGAATTATCTCCAATAGGAGTTGTTTCAAGCTTCATAGCAATTTCCAATGCCTCTTGCTGATCAGCAACCTTCTGTTGCATAAGTGGAGTCCTGATATGAGGCAATAGTGCTACAATGAACCATTCTTTATGTTGTCTTGGTCCAATAGTGAAACTAACTTGATCCAACAAAACCTTGAACCTCTGATCAAAGTCCCAAACTGATTCACTTCGCTTTTGCTGAATTTCTTTCAGTTCAATTATACACTGTGACTCCGATTTAGGCTTCTTGAATTCTTTAATCATTGCTTTTTTAATATCATCCAAGGTATAGTTCTGAGTACTGGAAAACTTCATAAATCGGGTCAAAGCTCGGTCTCTGAAAGAGGTGACCAGCTGCGCTCTTATTATATTTTGATCCATAATATTCTTAGCAGTCCAAATAGCTTCGCATAAGAACCAAAACTGTTCTGGATCCTCTGATCCAGTTCCTTTAAAGATTGGGAGCTTGATATCATCATTCACATGGGCCATAGTGAATCGAGGGGGAGGAGGAGGAAGAGTGGTAACAGGAGGAAGGGAAATTACTGAGGTAGACTGACCTGCGACAAGACTACTTAGGCTAGGGTTACTTTCAGACTACGAAGGGTTCTCAAGGATAACAGATCTTCACTGCGGAGTTATAGGAGGGTTTCCAACAAAAGGGGTTTCTTCAGATTTAGATTCTTTTGGACTTAATGAGGTATAATTAGTGTTCTGGCCTAGGATATAGGATCCAGGAGTTCCCTTGTATCTTTTACCATTGCGAAGAAAACCACTTTGCTCGTGGAAGTCACTTTCGCTTCCAAACATAGGTTAGTAGCAATAAATCTAGCAATCTGATTGGATAAGCAATATTCCTTTCTCATCCAAGAGAATTTTAATTGTTAGACTTAATGAATTCATGTACTTACCCCTTGGTCCTTTGAAAAACTATCTTTCTACTTCGCTGAAAGAAGTATGTGTGTCGATGGCGAACTCCGTCACAAATTCTTCAAGGGTTCGCGTTGTCCAGAAGTCAACAGCTCTTGATACCGCATTGTTCACACTTTTCAATAGCCTAATTCTTTCTAGGGTCTAATCAGGAGACTGATTTTCTTTTAAGTTCGTCTTTCTTTCTGTCAACCTAGATAACCATTGGTGCAATTCTATGTGGATACTAGCAAAGAAAATTTCATAAATATCAGTAAAAATGTACCTTTGTAAGAAGGCATTTGAGCTACGATGAGGGTCCTTATTCTCTTGTTCAACAAATTTCAGATAAGTATCTTCAACCCAGTCACTAATTTCTTTTATTGAGGGCCTCCAAAATATATCCCTCCAGGTACGACCTAGATCCCTCTTGGAGCAGATACTGGTTCAACCGACAACGGAACCAATTTGTTGGGCGGATGGGGCAGACCCAGGTTCTTATGCTTTCATATTCACACCAACAAACAGACCCATAGTGTTGGCCCTTTCAGCAACAACCTGTGAACAGGTTGTAGTCTCACCCAAAACAGCTATGGGGTTCCACAGAATCAGGTTTCTGCAGGAAAAAGAGGGATATTACTGTACCTTTATCCTTAATAAAGAAGAATTATGCAATACAGAGCTTTGACATTCACTTAAATAGCTTCACATTTTAGATAAAAAGATAGTTTCTTTCTTAACCCTTAACTGGGAATTCACAACGAAGTTAATACTTAGAAAATTATCTTACTTTATCATTCATCCACTTATCAAATGCATAAAAACATAACAGGAACAAAATAAAAAGAACCACCACAACACAAGATATATGTGGTTCACCCCCAGTATAGGGGCTACATCCACAGAACTACGTTTATATTCAACAATTTACAAGACAATGCAGTTCCAATCTACGTACTCAGCTGCAAAACCTTTCTTCCAAAACCCTCTGCGCACTCAGCTGCAGAGGTCATCCAAGCACTCAACTAGGACTTAACCTTAAACCCAAAAATAGACCTTAGCTTCTTCGCATCACATCATCATCATAACACAAAGCCCTTTTTGACACCTTTACATAAGTGCCTATTTATACAAGTGCACTATTACAATACCATGGGCTTAAACCATAGGTACCCAAAAACCAGGGGACATTTACGAAAGGAGGGGCTTCGACCCAACCCCGAAGCCCCTAAGACTATTTTGGACCACAACTCCACTTACAAGCTTCGCACCAAAACCGCGGAGTTGTTGAAATTAAGGACCTTCAAGGTCCGAGCCCCAACACTTACCAATTTGATATTCCTAAGTTGATTTTGAATTTGATTGACCTAGGGTTCCATAGAGAAACCCTAATTTTCCAAACTTGGAATCATCAAATTTTGTCTTGATAGAAAGATGTGCCTCCATGAGGTGAGTTTTTTAGTGAGGTCATTTTCCAAATTTAGGGGTGGGAAAATCCAAAAACTTAATGACCTAGTTTCCTCTGACAGTAGAGATGAGGCCAAAAAATAATTTTTTTGGAACTAAATCCTGACTCCGTAGAAGGATATGCCCTTCAAGGGTGATTTGTGTAATGTATTCTTTTTTCCAAATTGATGGAGTAAATCCCAAAATATTAATACCCCTAGTTTTCTCTTGGTACTAGTGTCTAGGTCAAAAATGGAAATTCACCAAATTTAATTTTGCTTCCTCCAAAATATGTGCCCTCCCCAAGCGAGTTAGCCTAGCCCTCTTTTTCTGATGATGTGTGTAGAGAATAACTTGAACTAGGAATCCCTAGTTTCTTGTTGTTTCACAATTTCCTTATTTCAAGGTGGCTCTAATACCATGTTAGAGTTTGTACTTTAATTCAATTTTATTAGGCTCTTTGTCTGAAAGAATAACAAGCACAATGATATACACAAGACACAAATATTTTCCTCAGGGAAACCATTAAGGATAAAACCCCACAAGATTCCTCAGAATATTTTTGTCACTAATACAATATCACAAGATGGAAGAACCCAAAAATAAGAATTCTTTTGTAGCTCTCTCTCTTTCTCCTCTAGAAAACCTATCCTCTCTCTCTTCTTATGTGAAATTGATAGTGAGTGAGTGTGTATAAATGAGGGATGGTTCTTCCCTATTTATATTATTTAGTTCTGTGACTCACTTACCTAACTAGGTTGGTCAGGTTCTCTAATTGGGATCGACCTACCTAAGAAGACTCAGAAATACATTTTCCTTTATTTATTCTGGGGACTATTGTCTCGACTTACAACAAAGGTTTTACCTCAGTGACCAAACATAATAATTACATCTTGAATGGAGAAAAAACATCTCTGATAGGGGTACAATAAAAGACAATAATAATTTACAACATAATATCTTTCGAAGTTACATTTACAACAACACCCCATCCTTAGATAATATGCCTTTATGTTCTACCATGTATATTTATTATGTATCAAGATCAAAGATTGGAGTTTGTTTCTCTTCCAATCATTCTAATTTCTTTCCATGCATTTGTAATTGATTCAAGGAGTTTATTCCTTGATCTAGCGGTTGCATACTGGTTTTGATATCCTGCAGGTTTCTTATAAATCCTTTTTATTATCTAAAGCCTCAAAGCAATTTTTTGATCGGGTTCAAGAGGCCTTAGAAGGTTGTGCATATACCTATGATTAGGGATAATAGTGAATGCTTCCAATTATGCATTTGTATTCTACTATACATTTGAGGGTTTCTTGTTCATGAGACGATGTTGAAATAGATGACCATGATCATGGCACCACTGGTATCAAAATAGAACATCCTTGTAACTTACAATTTGTATACATTATATATATTGGTAACTTGAGTAGATTGAATTAGGTAAATCTTGCAAGATGTTCATATACACGCAGATATGGGGAAAATAGGTATACTTCCTTTGATTATTGGTTTCATCTATCTTGAAAAAGGATCCAAGTGTGTTTTGATGTATTTTAGGATTTGTTCATACCAAAACTCATGTTGTACTGAGTATAATCAATCCACAGTGGGGCCATCACAAATTCTTTTTTTTGGGGCAGAAACATTCCATCCAATATTTAAGGAACAACCTCGCTGATTTGAATAAGTAGGGATTTTTATCGAATACCTTGTTTTTGTCCTCCAAACTAATAAAAATTGTAGCGAAAAAACCCTTAGAGCCCTCTTTTAGCTCAATGTTTCCCTTTTGTTTCCATTTTGTTGTGATCCACCCATTGAGAGATCTTTCCATGGGAAAAAACCGTAGAAACTACTCAATCACGACATGATATTTCATGAAAATAATATAGCCTCTAAGCTTGGGTGACGTAACTTCATATCACTAAATATAGGCTTATTTAGGGATGCATGGTTATTAAGGATGTAGGTCCATCATAGGATTAGATCCCTAACTCCCTTCAATTGTAGCCAAGTGCATTGGATCGGTATTTCCTACCCTTCCTAGTCCTACAACATATGATCTAATCTTGTCTTTATCATTATGGTTTTCCCACAATTTTCCCCTATGGAGGAGGAACCTCATCCTCTGTACGAGTTCAAATATTCCTTGTAGGAGGGAGTGCATCTCTCTCCAACCTCAGAGGCCATCGGGTATATCTCGATAGTGCATCTCTCTCCAACCTCAGAGGCCATCGGGTATATCTCGATACCAATCCAACCTCTTTAGAAACCCTACAAACCCTTAGAATACAAATGGCTTCCCCACTTATTTAATTTTAATAAAACTAATATTTTAAGATCAAATATCTAAAATTTATTCAAATGATTAAATTTTAATAAAACTAAAACTATTTACATTTTCTTTACTAAAACTAATTTTCTTTACATTTTCTATTAATTTAAATAAAAATAAAAATAAAAACCACAAAGGTGCTCTTCATCTAGGATGAGAAATATATGGCACTCTTTTGTCTGTGCACTCAGTTGCAACCTCTATTCTAAATCTTCTTCTCTTATATATACAAACTTATCTCTCCTCTCATGCTCTATAGTGTTCTGTTGTTCAATATTCTCTTACTTTACTCTACTATCGATCTACACACATCCAGGATTGACTAACCCTTATCTTTGACTCTACTGTTGATCTACACATAGCCTGAACCAATTAAATCTTCATATAGACACACCTGACTGACTAGGAATTAGGAAACTGAGAAAATAGTCTATAGGTAAGTACTGAGGAAGTACCTGGCATACAGCTTGGGCTCTTCCTTTTATAGACTCTTTAGATGTCGCATTCATCTGAATCTATTCTATTATCAAATAGGTTGTCATTCATATTCTAGTTACACTTGTCAGTAGGAACTATTGGCCCAAAATACAAATATTATTTTATTCCTTACATCACGTTTGACTATAATTAACTTCAAACCCACGATCTCTCAAGATGTCCTTTTTAGCCGTTTCATTGTTGCACGACTTCTATATCATGGTGCCTTCTGTCACGACTGAACTACCCACATGTTTTCCTTTTGTTGCAACTTATCTTTTGTTGTGGCTTCTCTTCTTTCACAAACTCTTCTAATGCCACATCTTCTTCTACAACTACTTCTTTTGTCTTAGAGATCATTATTCCATATCTACTTTTGTCTTCCTCTATAGCTTCTTCTTCTACCTTGTTCTTCCTTCCTCAGCTTCTTCCATCGCAACTTCTCCACTTTCAATAACTCTTCTCCTGTCACAACTTCTTATTCCTGCAACTAGACCCTTTATCTTCCAAGGAAAATTCTAATCGAATTCTACTTATCTTTTCCTAGGCACAACAAGTATGTTCTACCTTTATCTCTCCCAGATAGTTTGATGACAACATAAAACAAGTTATATATGATCTTGGTAAATACAAGAGGTAAGTAACAATTTATATGCATGAAATTGTTTGTTCATGTTGTTCCATAGATTATTGACATATTTTGTTTTACAACTTGGAACTTTATTAAATACGCCTCAATCTTGTTGTTCACTATTATTTTCTTGCATAATTTGTAGGTGGCTCTCATCTAAATAAATCCATAAAGAAGATATTAGGTACTGGAAGAGAGAAATTCCTCGTCCAATGTGTGAAATGTAGAAGTATTTACCTCCAAGATTTTTCAATACACAAGAATACTATCTCATACATCAAGTTGAGGAAATTGAATTGTGTGGTCCTGTACACACAAGATCAATGTGGATGGTGGAAAGGAATTTGAAATCATTGAAGTCTTTTGTTAGACAAAGAGAACATCTTGAGGGTTCTATTGTGTAGGGATATATGGTATATTAATCCATGGTGTACATTAGTCATTATCTTCCAAATTTAGCAAAAAATATCAATCTTCCTCGCATTTGGCATATGAACACCATCAACAAATTTGAAGGGGAGGTCCTGTTGGGGAAAGATAGAACAAGGAAAGTGAAAGGTAATTATATGGTGTAGGTTTAATTTATTATACAATTATGTTTTCAATTTAATATATATATATATTACTCATTTAATATTTATTTTTCCATCATTATTTTAAGGTAAACTTAATTTCCTTTAATGATAGCTAATTTACAATTCGAAATTGTTATTGTTTCATAAAATTGGCCACGAGTGGGATGTACTACATTTATACATTTCAAACAATATTGATTGGATGGAGGAATGGATAGAAAAATGTACAAAATTATATAGTACATTATCATAGAAGGGGTGAGTAAATTGATTAAAATAGTGCATCGGTCATCAAGAAGAATATCTCGATGAACTAACGCAAATGGAAATTGATTTGGCATGTGGTTTAAAAGATAAAAAGGAAAGTGTTTTCACCATGCTCATTTTTTCGTTGGTTCCCATTATATTAATGTATTTATTTTATTTATTTCTTCTTATATATTTAATTACTGAGTTGGGTATGATGCAATTGATACACCACAAGGCTATGTGGTGAGATGGCCATTTTCGCATCAAAAAGTTGGATGAAAAGAAGAAAACATTCATATAGCCATGATGATCGCAGATATTCATACTATTGAATCAACATTAGAACAGAAATAGTAACAACTTCCAGCTAAATAAAAATATCTTCAATAAATTGATTAATTCAAGATATGATCCAAGTGAGTTCAGATAGCCATGCAGATGAGACGTGCCACATGGGTTTCAGCTAGCCACATAGATAGGAAAATTGGGTTGGCCAACGCAACATTCAGAACAAAAAAGGTGTCACCCCAGTAGCTGGCTGAAATTTGAAATATGTCAAGGAATATTATAGGGACGATTTGTAAATTAACCCTAAGTATGAACGTCCTCTAATAATTCTAGAGAAGGAGTGGAAGGATCTCATGGATGATGCAAAATAAACGGCATGGAGAAAACAAGGAAAGAATTGGCCACTCGGTTCACGAAGGTATGACCCATATCATATTTTCCATGAAAAATGTTCAATTTTTTTTACTTCTAAATATATTTAAGTTGTGATATCTAACATATTTGAAACCTTTCATAGGATCCTTGACACCCCTAAAGTGACAAAGGAAAAAGTAGAAAACATGGGTAGAACAAACTAGGCAAGGGTGGATATGAGAAACTTAGAGCATGAATTGTAACAATAAAATGATCATTATTTGTAGCCAATTTTTTTCTAAATGTAGTGAACAAATAATTGATTTATCACAAGCATTTTTCATGTTGTTATGCATTGTGGGGAAATTTTTTTCAAGAGGAAGCCATTGAGGAATACTTGAGGCTCAGCTTCAAGTACAGTTTTCAACTTGTGATGGAACATCGAAAAAGCTTATGGAAAACCCCAATTTCCCCATTGACGCACATAGGGGTAAATAAAACCAACAAGGCCATCATTGTAATGTACTTTTTAAATCTATTCATGAATGATTACATTGAAAAATAAATGTTTTTTTTTTTGTTTTCAGGATGAGAGCAACAAAAGTAGCGAGGGTAACGGTACCGAACAAGTACCACATGAAGGTGGGGAGTTGCCTCATGATGGTGGAAAGCAACATAGTCATTCAAGTAATAAAATAGAAGTATTTCATATGATTTTAAGTATAAAATTGATGACATGTACTAATAAATTTTCTTTCGTGAATGGAAGATCATGTACCTGCTCATGCTTGATTGGAAGAGGAACAAATGGAAGAACCAATGAACACTCCAATTGTCTCACCTAGTCAACCAACAGGTAAATATCATTGCAATGATATTGGAAATAATGAAATATGTATCTCAATAATAACTATGCATTTATATACATAGCACACATGGTTTTTGTAAGGGATGCATCTCTCCGACGGCCACCACACCCAACTATTCAATGTACTAGAAGCATGGTATGGGAGAGAATTCCCACACAATCGACAGAAGGAGAGGGCACGACAACTAAAATGGGAAATGACAACGAAATAGATGTCCCCATATTGGAATTTATGAAAACAAATGTAGTTGTATTCATTTAAGATTTGTATTTGACTGAGTAAATAAATGAAATATTTACAGTTTTGTTACAAGTTTCTTGATTTAGTTGGTGCATGGTCATATTTTAGAATTGAGGTTTATAATGTGAACGTTATTGCTCAGTTAATATTTCTAAATATGTGTGACATGTTTCCAAGACTATGGTTATCCTTAAGGGGCTAGACACCCATTCATGTGTTAACCTGAGGAAGATGTGCTACCCATATTGTTTATAATGGGTTTAGATCTAATATATTCATGTTATTGATATTTCAGCATTGTTGTCTTTCATTAAAAATTTATATATGATATATATTGCAATTGTTATTAATGTATTTGTTGTCAATACTTTAATAATTATTGCACCTCTTTGTTTGATCGTATTGTGCTTATTAAAACAATTAATATACCTATATTTGTTCTTCTTAAAATTTATATGCAAAATGTTTGTTCACTTTGTTGCATAGCTTATTTTTTAATATGTGTGACATATTTCGAGGACTATGGTTATCCTCGAGGGAATGACCACCCCTTTCTGAGTTAACCTGAGGAATATGATATGACTATTAGAATAATGAACCCATAGTTAGCTACCTTAAACATTAATTAATCCATTTTTGTCTTATTTGCCTAGTTTCCATATTCCACTCTATGCAAGTTGTCCTCCACATGTCCTAGATGGTCAAAATTGCTAAAACTGAGTCATGGAGCACTTGGGAAACCTCTTGGAATCAATTATGCTTTATTCCTAAACCTCCCTAGTGCATATCTATTTTTTCTACTTTATTGTTGCTTTTACTGAGTTTTAAGGCAATTGGGAAAGTATGACTAGGTGAAGTTGACTTGTTTTTTTCCCTCATCATCCTCCTCTCTTTTCTCCTAATAAAAGCATGTATGATTCGTCCTTCCATCACCTATTACCTTGCCTAATTGATTTTTCCAATTCGTGAGCTCCTAAGCAGATTTGGAAACTGCTTTATGCACTTATGGGAGATTTAACTAGATTTAGTAAGCTTGCTATTGACTAATTCGAATGGCATCCCAATACATTTGAATATCTCATGTGATTGTTTATTGTGGAAGCCTATGACTTCACAAGGTTGGCTATTGTACATGTATTCAATACAAATTAGTGTTCTGTTCCATATTCAGTCTCCTTTGTGTGTATATTGCATGTGTAATTGGCAAAGTTTTGTGAGTGTAATTGTTCTAACACCTGGGTTCAATTTCCACATGGTATCAGAGCCTTTGTAGATTTATTTATCTCCTTCCATATTGTTATTGCAGGTTCGACATCATTGATTGGGAGCATTCTGCTGACTTAAGGGACAATTTCTGAGCTATGGATCAATCTCAGAAGATCATCTTGACTCCATTTAATTTCTTTGAATGGAAAGTAGAGATAGAGATATTGTTGAGAGAGAAAGGCCTCTACAAAGTGACTATGGAAATAGAATCAGATCCCAATGCAACTGTAGAGAAAATTAAATGGCACAATAGGAGGGATGAGGCCTATGGTCTCCTCTGTCTGAGCATATCCAGAGACCTCCTTTTCCATCTTGATGGATTGGCATCACCAAATGAAGTATTGGAGAAGCTTGTTGATATTTTTGGTAAAATAGATGAGATGAGAGGACATCAAATCGAGAATTAATTGATCTCCTTGAGTCCCAGCAGCTTCGAATCCCTGCAACTCTACTTTTCCAAGTTTAAAGCCCTTGTTTTGCACCTAAAACAGTGTGGAATTGAAAAGAAGGAGGAGCAACTGGTTTTGGCCATACTCTTGAAGCTTGGCCCTAACTATTTAGTGTTTTTTTCGACCTTCCATGCCACCAAGTTGAAAGCTCGAGCCTGGAAGATGCCTAAACTTGCAGAGTTCATGGAATCTCTCACACAAGAACAAGATAAACTGGTGATGATGGGCACCATCAAACCTTCCAAAGACCAAGCTCTAGTTGTTGGAGATTCAAGGGTGGATTCAAAAGGCAAGAATAAATACAAGAAGCCACCTGAGCAAAAGAGAGACAAGAACAAGTCTCCAGAGGAGCCCCAAGGTTCCAATAAGAACCCCCAGAAGAAGAAGAACAAAGGAGAAATGAGCAAGTGCGCATACCGCAGTAAGGGAAATAATCCTAAAAGCTCTTGCATGAAGAAGCAAATTGACATGATGACCCTAGAGAGGAATGGCATCTCCCTTCCTGATAGCTCAAAGAAGAGGGAAGGAAGATCAAGTTCAGAAGACAGAGAAAGAGTTCATGCATTGGTTGCTGGCACATCAAGCTCACCTAATTTCATCATTGATTCTGGAGCTTCAAGACATATGGTTTCAACCAACTGAGGCATTCATCTCACTTGACATGTTGAAAGGTCCACCAATAGTACTAGGAGATGACTCTCTCATTGGAATTTTGGGCAAAGGGAGGATTGATCTTGACCATGTTAAGTTCAGAAATGTATTGTATGTTCTAGTTCTTGCCTCTAACCTCTTGTCAGTGTATCAGATGACCCACACAGGGTCTCCAAAGAAGGTCATATTCTCCCCTGATGAAGTTGATATAAAAAATATATCAAGTGGTAAAGTCATTTCAAAAGGAGTTGCAAATCACGCTTCGAAGTTATACATGTTCTCACATTTCCTACCCTACTCAAACCCCTCTTCTCTTCTTGTCCATGCTAATGAGGCAAGCAAGCTTTGGCATGAAATATTTGGCCATATTAACTATAAGTGTCTTTCTAATCTTAGTGAAAAATAAATGGTCATAGGGTTACCAAAGATTAAGTTTTCCAAAGGAGTCTGTCAACGTTGCATCTTAGGAAAACACCCAGTCTAGCATAAATTTGAGAAAGCTAGTCATGAGAGAACCTCTGCACCTCTTGAGTTGATCCACAGTGATGTTGCTGGCCCATTTCCTCATATCTTAATGATTCAGGCCAAATATTCATTGGCATTCATAGATTACTTTTCCAGGTACTGCTGGGTTTACTTCCTGAAGCATAAGTCTAAATTTTTTGGCCTCTTCAAAGTCTTTAAGGCTTTGGTTGAAAATCAGTCTAGGAGGAAACTCAGGGTCCTCAGATCTGACAATGGTGGTGATTATGTCAAGTCTGAGTTCATTCAATATTGTGCAGATTTAGGTATTTATATGCAACATTCTATCCCTTACACACCACAACAAAATGGTGTTGCTAAGAGGAAGAACAGATCACTGAAAGAGATGGCAACCTGCATGATGGAGGATAAGACTTTGCCACCAAATTTTTGGGCCAAAGCTATAAACTGTGCAGCCTATATCTATAATAGGGTGCCTCATAAAAAAATTTATGGTATGACTCCTTTCAAAGCATGGAGTGGGCACAAGCCAGATGTGACCGATTTCAGGATTTTTGGCTCAAGGTCTTGGGCTAGAATTCCAACACAAAAGAAAAAGGCCTTGCAGCCCCAAAGCCAAGAGTGTCTATTTGTTGGGTACTCTGAAGATTCAAAATGGTACAAACTGATCAATTTAAGCACAAACAAAGCCTTCATTGAAAGGATTTTTTAGTTCCAAGAAGAGCCTTTAGCAGCAATTGAAGTTGGAGAGTGTTCTTCACCACCAGAACCACTGAATGTAAGTGAAGAGATAAATGAGCTTGCTGATTCTGATATGTCTGATAATGATGATTTAATTGCAGATCCTAACATTCCTACAAGACCAAAATGGGCAGAAAATACCATTCATGCAGCTGGGGAACTAGGTGGAAATCCTAGCGATTCTAGGAGGACTAGAACTCTGTTTGAGAGTGCCCTGTGTATGAAAGACCCTTTGTTTGTAGAGAAATGCTATATAATGGTTGAATCAAACCCACAGACATATGAATATGCATCACATGATCCAATATGGAAAAAATCCATGAAATAAGAATTAACCTAACTCCATAAGAACAACACTTGCGAGCTAGTTGATCTTCCCCCAGGGAGGAAGCTAGTTCAATGTAAGTGGGTTTTCAAAACTAAGTTTGATGCTAATGGTTCAAATTTGAAATATAAGGCAATATTGGTAGCCAAGATCTACTCACAGGTACATGTCATAGACTAAAATGAGACCTTTGCACCAGTGGCAAAGTTGGACGCCATCAGGCTAGCCTTAGCCATTGCAGCTTCGAAGCAGTGGGAGGTACATCACATGGATGTGAAGTGTTCTTTCCTAAATGGAGATCTTAATAAATATATTTACATGCATCATCCTCAAGGATTTTTTACTAATCCATCTCTTGTGTGAAGGCTAAAGAAATCATTGTATGGGCTTAAGCAAGCCCCCGGGGCTTAGTATGCCAAGATTGATGGATTTTTGCTGTCATTGAGTTTTGTTCGATGCAAGTATGATCCTAATGTTTATTTGAAGCTGATTCATGGTTATTTGATGATTATTTTCTTGTATGTGGATGACCTTCTCATTTTAGGAATCTCAAAGGATGAAATTGCCTCCTTGAAGGATGCAATGAACCATGCATTTTCTATGACTAATTTTGGGTTAGTGAGCCAATTCTTGGGTCTTGAGATTGCTCAAACCAAACATGGAATAAAAGTACATCAGTCCAAGTATGATTTGGATTTTTTGAACAAGTTCAACATGAAATATTGCAAGCCAAGAAAGACTCCCTTCCTTTTAGGAGTTAAGCATGAAGAAGCAGATTCTTCACCTATGGTAAACAATACACTGTATAGGCAACTGATTGGGTGTTTTCTGTACCTTACACATGCTCGACCTGATATTTATTATGAAGTAAGTGTGGCTTCAATATACATGGATCAGCCTCATGAGATCCATTGGAGAGCAGCCAAAAGGATCCTTAACTTTGTTCAGGGAACAAGGACTCATGGGATCTTCTACAAAGCTAAATCTGATCTTGATTTGATTGTGTTTACTGATAATGATTGGGAAGGTGACAACACATATCAAAATTCAACATCAGGATATGTGTTCATGCTTGCTAAAGGACCAATCATCTGGTCAAGCAAGAAACAGAGTGCCATTGCACTCTCATCTACAGAAGCAGAGTACAAAGAAGTTGTAAATGCAGCAACTCAATGTTTATGGTTGCAGGGGTTACTTGGTGAGTGTGGATTCAAATCAGAATACTCAACTACTATATATTGTGATAATCATAGTACCATTCGAATCTGCAATGATCCAGTTTAGAGACAGAGAAACAAACACATTGAGATCCATATGCACTACATCAGACAGCTTGTGCATGATGGCACCATTCACCTACTCTTTTGTTGATCTTCAGATCAAGTAGCAGATATTTTCACCAAAGTTTTTTGTAAGAAGACTTTCAGCAATCTCAAATCACTGCTGGGGATTGCTGATCATGCTGTGAAGCATGATTGATGACAAGATTTTCAAATTTTGTTTTACTGTCCATGTTTAAGGGAGGATTTTTCCCACTCGGTTTTTGCCTCTTTCCTTGTTTAAATGGACATGCAGTATGTAAAGGGTGACTAAGCCTTGTTTCTAGGCCCTATAATTTTCTGATATTTTACTCATAATTCAGGCTTAAGGGGGGGTTTTAGAATAATCAACCCATAGTTATCTACCGTAGACATTAATTAATCCATTTTTGTCTTATTTGCCTAGTTTCCATATTCCACTCTATTCAAGTTGTCCTCCACATGTCCTAGATGGTCAAAATTGCTAAAACTGAGTCATGGAGTGCTTGGGAAACCTATTGGAATCATTTTTTCTTTATTCCTAACCTCGCTAGCGCATATCTGCTTTTTCTACTTTATTGCTGCTTTTATTCAGTTTTAAGGCAATTGGGAAAGTATGACTAGGTGAAGTTGACTTGTTTTTTTCCCTCATCATCCTCCTCTCTTTTATCGTAATAAAAGCATGTATGATTCATCCTTCCATCACCTATTATCTTTCCTAATTGATTTTTCCAATTCGTGAGCTCCTAGGCAGATTTGGAAATTGCTTTATGCACCTATGGGGGATTTGACTAGATTTAGTAAGCCTGCTTTTGACTAATTCGAATGGCATCCCAATGCATTTGAATATCTCATGTAATTATTTATTGTGGCAGCCTATGACTTCACAAGGTTGGATATTGTACACTTATTCAATACAGAGTAGTGTTCTGCTCCATATTCAGTCTCCTTTGTGTGTAATTTACATGTGTAATTGGCAATTTTTGTGAGTGTAATTGTTCTAACACTTGGGTTCAATTTACACAATGACCACATGGGCATCCTTATCTTGTGATTTTTATTAAGATATTCCACTCTTTGCATGAGACACATGATACATATGACCACATATGGTTGAGAAGGTCGGGTAACCTACCCTCACGTTAACTAGATGTTCATGAGCATAGTATGATACCATGTTTCCTTGTTATGTTACGTTCACTTCCATGTTTACTTGTATGTGATTTTTAGCATTGTGGTGACTTGTGATTAACCCTTGCATGGTAATGTTGATCTATACAACCCTTAAATGTTTACGTCCATCTTTTTGATGACTAGTGTGACCCCTTAGGGGTGATTTCTACCCTTTTGTTTTCCTTAAGATCCCTCCCTAGGTGCCATCCACCATAGTCCTACCTTATAATACTTTTTTGGAGTACTTTGTTGTCATTTTTTATTCTGAGTTGGTTGTACTGTTGTGTTGTTATTGTTTTTTATTTGTGAGGGTTGGATGATCTATTTTAGGGTATTTTCCAGTTCTGGGTTCTCTCCTTTTATAGGTATGTTGATCTATTTGAGTCTCATGCAAGCAACCTAACGCTAAGAGGTTGAAGTTTGTTTAGAAACACTATTTTTGAGGATAAGGGAGGCATTCCCTAACATATTATGTTGATTTTATAATTAGTTCATATATGATATATATTGCTACTGTTATATATTGTTGTATTTCATTAGAAACTTAGATATTATATAGATTGATATTGTTATTAATGTTAATTTTTTTAGTACTTTAATGGTTATTATAGCTCGTTGTTTCCTGGACATGGTGGACATGAGATATATTGAGGTATGGTTTTTCTTTTACACAAAAAATGACATAATTTTATTTTACTGTAGTAATAAATACAACATGACAACTATGCCATACCGTTTTTGTTTACAGGTTCTCTATCTTGTACACCTAATTGATGAGGCTTCTATTCAAAATATGAAGATGTACAAAGACATGGGTTATATTTTTCCTATCCTTCCTTTTGGTGCCTTACAATTGTTATTAATTATTCTTAGTATGAAACTAATCGCCCTTCTTATTCCTAGCTTTGTTTTTATTTTTTAATATGTTTCTTCCCCATTCCTCACTTCCTATGGCTCCATCGTATATGCATGCTAACCTTTCCATGTTGATGATCTTCCCACGACATGAAGAAACACTTATGTTTAAGACTCTACTGTTGAAACTGCTTCTATTGTTATTGAAACCTCAATTGCTAGAACTTGTATTTTAGGGGACCTAGCTTCTTTCATACCTTCCCTCTTTTCCAACTAGAATCCCAGTGTCAAGAAGAAGCCCTTTATTAGCTTGAATTCCAATTTGTTGGAAGAGTTAAGGTGAATTTCAATTCATGCAGTGAGTGATACCGGACTTGTCGAGAGAACTTACACTCCAGGAATAGGTGCTTGAGAGTTTGTTTAGAATCTTTGCAGAGTAATCAATGAGTTGTCCCTTCAATTCCCCTTTTCCTCAAGTTCTCATTGTCAAGTGTTTTTAATCATTTTTAGTATGAAATTAATTTGGTTTTGCTTTGTAGTATTGTCGAATAATTGACCATAGTAGTAGGTCACTTGAAATTTTCTATTTAATTCTGATTTATGGTAGAAAAGTGCCCAGGATTCAATAATAAATAATTCTTGTTGTTGATCTAGTCCACAGAATCACTTAGATTTATGCAAATTGTCTTTTGACGCATAGGTTTGTCCTCAAATCTAGTGCAGAATCAGATCACTGCTGACTAGGAGGTCAAATAGGGCTGAGAATTACTTTAATATTTGATAATATTTTACCTATATTTAAAGTTGCTTAGAAACATGATGGAAAGGTAGTAAATCCTAGTGAGCTATGGCTATTGAAACTTAACATGAACAACTATTCTAACAAATTATTTGCAAGATGAATCCATCTATGTGCTTAAGTATACGAGTCCAATCTCTGTGATTTCATTATACCATGAAAGAACTATTCCCAGAGTAGGACAATGACTACTGCTCCTTGTTCATCTTTGTCATATTTGTAGTTGTTATCATACTTTCCTACTCTATGGAAGATATATCTCCTTACAAATTGGCCAATAATATATAAATAAAAACAATTAATTTCAAAGACTAGGAAAATCCTACACTAATCTAGGAAGCTAAGATAGACACTTCATTTATTTGTTGCTTCCACGTTACTTATTATTCCCAACAGGACTCAACATTCCTTCCTCCAAATTTCCTTTATCCTTCTGGAGATATTTCCAAAAATCTGCACAAGAAAAAGGCATCCAAAGATTTGATTTTCCTAAATCTGGCTCCAAGTGTACTAGCATTTTGGATTTTTGCAGGCCATTTTTTAAAGTCCTTAGCTCCCTTATTTCTTTCTTCAATTTTCTTGTTATCTTTTATTTTTATCCTTTTCTGCAAATCGTCCTTTTTACTCCTAGCTTTGTTTTTATTTTTTAATATGTTTCTGCCCCATTACTCACTTCCTGTGGCCCCATCGCATATGCACGTTAACATTTCCATGTTGATGATCTTCCCACCAAGTGAAGCAACATTTTTGTTGAAACTGCTACTGCTGAAACTGCCTTTGTTGAAACTGCTTCTATTGCTTAAAGTGTTGATGCTTCTAAAACAGATTTTGTTGTTGTTGAAACAAGGGTGCGCCTGCTAAAACTTGTATTTCAGGGGACCCAACTTCTTTCATACCTTCCCTCTTTACCAAATAGAATTCCACTATCAAGCATAACGCCTTTATTGGCTAGAATTCCAATTTGTTGGAAGAGTCAAGGTGAATTGTAATTCATGCAATAATTGATTCCAGACCTGTTTAGTGAACTTACACTCCAAGAATAGGTGATTGAGAGTTTCTTCAAACTCTTTGTAGACTATACAACAAGTCAGTCCTTCAATTCCCCTTTTCCTCAATCTCTCAACTATACAGCATTTGTGGTGGGCTAGAAATAACATATTTTTTTAAAATTCACAGAAATGTCACTCTAGAGACAATCATCTATTTCTATAGTGATGATGATCTATCGTTTCTATAGGAACTATGTCAGCAAATTTTTTATGGGAAATAAATTTTTCTCACTAGAGCAATTATCCTCTGTTTCTATGTGTTTGACTGGATCATGGAGCAAAGAGACCAGTATGTCACTATATCGACACACGTACATTGCTATAGTGAGAAAGAAACGTCGCTATATCGATAGAGAAATGCTCCTATAGTGACGCGGTGACATCGCTATAGTGACATAGTTATGTTGATATAGTGACGATAACTCATCGCTACAGTGATGAATAAGGGATTTTTAAGTAGTTCCAAATCACAACAGGTTGCGTATGTTTATAGCTGCTATAACGATGAAAATTTCAACATGTGTCTATAGTGATGATAATATTTCAACGAAAATATGGGCAACAGTTTGTCACTATAGAGAAACAAAAGTGTTGCTATAGAAATGATTTGACGTGGGGAAAATGTTCACATCTACTAGTGATGGTACATTCATCCCTTTGAACATGTCCTTATATCCCTTAATTGGCTCAATATGTCATACTCTGGTTATGGATGGATGCACCGATGAATGATAAGTAGTTAGACTTTCAAATCCACTAAATATTTTCTCGTGACCTATAAGAAAGACATTTAAGACTCTTCCATGTGAGCATATTTCACACCTGTCGAGTGATAATTAATGTGGAGTAGTGGGACAAGGCACAGAACCTACCATATGTCAAAATGTGGGAACTGGGATAGTGAGGAGAAACAACACCAGCCATTTATCAATTCTTATGTCAAAATGTGGGCATTGGGATCATGAGGAGAAAGAGCACAAGCCATTTTTCACAATTTAGTGAATCATGTGTTTCAAATTCAAATTTAAGAACCTTGGTTATGAGAATAAAGAGCACATGTCCTTTCTTACTATATAAGGTACCTTAGTATTGCATCTGAATTAATTATGTGAATATTAAAAAAGACATGTAATTCTAGTATTTACACTTATTAAATGATAATAAAAATTTTGAAAGATGATAATCACAACATTGGAAACCAGTATTGGCACTACTGGAAACCACTAATGACACTTTCAAAAACCATTAATAACACTTTTAGAAACTGATTTCCACACTTCTAGAAACTGATGATCACATTTCTTGAAACCGATAATCCCACTTTTGAAAATCGATAATCACACTATGGAAAAACCAATAGTCACACTTTCAGAACACGTTGTAAGTCTAGATTCTTAGTGGCTAGTCTATGTTAAACGAAATTGGGGTTTAAAGATTAAAGCTCAATGTATTTATACAAAATTCAACAATCTTCTCATTGTAAAATACATTCTCTATTATATATCATTTTACTAAGGAAAATTTGTTGGGGTATTCTCCCTCATGTTGTAGGGGGTTTCCCCGAGTTAAATTCTATGTATGATGTGATTTTCATGCTCTAATGATAAAAAAAAATTCAATTACTATTATTGTTCCACAATTAAGATCAAAATTCAACACGAGGGCACAAAGGTTGTGGTGTGATAACCATTGAGTAATATTGAGAAGAATGTGAATGAGGTAAGGGATAACATCTAATGAGTCTAATTCACCAAAAAACCAAAATCAATAAGGACCTACTCCATAGACTTCCATCTTAGTTTATCGAATTCCTTTAACATGTCCAAATTTAGAATTAACCATGGATTATTTTGGCACTTGAGGGAATGAACTATTTCATGGGAAAATATAATAGCATCTAGAATTTGGTGACCTTCCACATATCCATTTTTCTCCAGCAAGATGAAAGTAGAAAACAAGGGATTCAATCAATTAGTGATTGTTATCAACCAAAACGGCACTTCTCCTTCTGAGTACTGACATCTAATATGTCGAGACACAAAAGGACAATTAGGATTGAAGTTTCCCAAACACTATAGGTATATTTTACTAATAATACATGAACTCCTTACCAACTTGATACATTTTCATTTGGATATTAAGGATGCACATGTGACTATTTGCATTGCAACCCATGTGCCATACGTGACTATTTGCATTGCAACCCGTGTGTACCTTGAACATGCGACTTGTCCTAAAGCAACCTGCATGTCATACATTCCTTTATTATATAAATACTTGTGTGTACCTTAATCTAATGTTAAAAATATTAAATCATGATTAGTTGAGATCAGTTAAGCCTTAATCAATAATTATCTCAACTGTCTCAACCATCCTAACCTTCGAAACCTCTCTATTTCCCCATGTATAAATAGAGGCCATGGGATGGGGATTATCAATCATTCTTGAAAGAGAAAAATTACGCTGGTGGTATTCCTAATGCCTCTTGGAGTAGCAGAACTCAGTGTCCTCAGTTTGCAGAGGAGTCCTTGTCTCAAAATTTGGGTTGTAATCTTACCATTCTCTGTTTATGAATAAAGAAAGTTCTTCCTCCAGTATTTATATTGTTTCTTTCTCATGTATAATGGATTATGAATGATTTCAATTATGTTATTATGAATATTCATTTCACTAACCACTGATATATATATATATATATATGACATATTCCTTGAAGAATTTGTCTTTTACAGGTGAATTGGAAGAGCCCTAGAATATTTGAAGGAGATTGAAAGAGGAGAAGACCAAGCTTGGACCAACCGTCATAAACCGGGTAAGTCAAGATTTCTACCTATTCCTATTTCATTTTTGAGATAAGTTGATTTTATGCAAGTGTCTTAGTAAGTTGGTAACCCCAGAGACCCTAGGTTACAAGGTTGCATTGTCCTAAACAACAAAACTAGTGACTGTGACTGGGGAGTCTAGCCTGATATGGGTCCGTCTTTTAGGTCCCCTTACCATCCTTTGATTTTTTTTTATTCTGGGTGTGTTTAGTGTGTTTTGTCCTTTGATTTATAGTTTTTCTTGTTCACATCCTTGTTGTTAATCATTTCCATTGAAAAAAATTTAGCAAGGCACGCAGGTTGTAGTAATAGATAGTCATGTGTTTCACTATGTACACACGGGTTTCCTCTTGGACAGTCGCATGTCATACTCGAGTTGTTAGCATAGACAGACGCGTGTTTCCTGTAGCAGTATTTTGGCCTTATAGGGTTTGCTTTTCCGTGCTTTATTTTTTATTGCTTGCGAGGTTTTGTTTATGACCTAACTCTGTGAGTCTGAGGTCTGTATGTCACATCTCCCACTTCTTTTCATCAAGTTCTTGAACTTTTAGTGTTTGATTTCTTGCATTAGTGACTATAGGTGGTCCTCCTGCTTGGTTTGTAAGTTTGAGTGCTTGTGTTCTAGTTCAGTGATCAAGTCCTTGAATGCTTTATACTTTGTACTGCTCCTTGTAGTCTCTGTTTGTCACTTTTACTTTATGGATCTAGCAAAATTTTAAGTTGGTTAGTTTCTCCAATCATGGTTTGTTCCACTCTTCTTCCTCTTAGTTGAAGTAGGTCACTTTGGGATCCTTTTGCCTAATTTCACTACTTATATTTTTAGATTAGTCAAATTGCTCAAGTTGCATTCATTTGCATTGTAGTTTTTGAAGTTATTTGAAAAGAAAAGACAAAATATTTCGCATTAGGTTGCATGTAGTATTGATTTTCATTATTTTTCAAAGAAAATTTCGAAAATTATTAAAAAGTCTTGTAGTTTCTCAGACTTAGCTTTAAGTTCATTAACTTCCATTTATAAAAAGAGAAGAAAAAGTTGGCTTAGTAGTTGCAATTTACTTTGAATTTAATTTTACGCATCATTTTCATTTTCTTTTATCAAGTCTATAACATCACATAGTTTCACACCATTTTCCTCTAACTAAAAAAGAGCCTTTTAAAATGAACAATATAATTAAAAATTATTAGCAATTTTTATTGTTTAGGCTCCTACACCAACTAGCTTAGGCTAGACTTGTGGATTATGAAGTTTCAGCTCACCACAAGTATTTGATTTCAGACGTAGTTGGCCAATCACTAGGTAAATCCTCTTCTATGTTGATTGTATATTCTGCCCATGTGTACAAATAAGGCTTGTGAATGTCCCCCCAGAATGTCAGTATAGTTGTAGTAGCCTTTAGTCTCTTTGACATCTAGGGTTCATACACAGGTATACCGGAAGGCTATTTTTGTTCTACCTTGGACAGGCTTGGAAGGTAACCCTAGTAGAAGGTGTGGGAGGGTGGTTGGGTGATTCCTCTACTTGCACCTAAGAACATCTATAGGAATTCCAAGTAACCATCTATCAACTTTCTTCTAGAAGGCACATCTTATACCCACTTATCTGTCTTGTTTTAGGAATTTTTTGAGTGAGTGATATGTGGTTTGTTTGTGTTTATTCAGCCTTAGGGTGTGTGAAGAGTCATTTTTTAAACGTGGAGGAAAAACCTCTTAGAAGGTCAAGAAGGTTGAAAAAACTTCCTCCAGCTACTATAGTGGAGCCTCCACCACCCCCTCAAAGGCAGAGATTAGATACAGATGGTTCTTTTGAACTGGTAGGAGTAAGCGAAGTTCTAGGTGAACTAGAACTTAGGACAAACTAAGTTGATACAACCACAGTAGAGATTGAGGACTTGTTAGATGATGATTTTGCAAGAAACTTTAATCCCCCTCTTACTGACTTAAACGATCATGTGATCATCCAATTTCTTCCATTTAATTCACCTGTGATTGGTGTTCTCGTGAGAAACATTATGGAAAACTTTGTGGAGGGTATATCTACCCCCACCTCAGTCGTATTGGTCGGAGGAGTGCTACCTCCCCCTGTAGGTACTCCTAGATCAAGTGCATCTACTGCACCTTTATCACCTAGTATTCAGGTGGTTCAACCACTGACTTCCCCAAATGTAGCAGGTCCTTCTATTGGGGTTGCACTACAAAAATTTACCCCAAAATCCGACACCTTGCATGTCTGAAATTCGACACTTATATGTCTCCTTTTCGACACATACACCTTTTTTTTGTCATCGGTGGCATGATGTCGGATCTTATACATGCGACTAATGTGGGTCGAAGATCCAACAGACCATGGTTTTACATATTCGACCATATTTCCTTCCAAAGTGTCAATCAAAATTGCATAAAGCGTCGAAAATCCGATGGACAAAAGGGCACTGCCATCGGTATTTTTATCCAACAAGTATCGGCTAACCAACACCATCCGACACTGGAAGATTCAAACTTTCGATGTGGACCGACACTTCAACCATCGGTCATCCGATGGGTGGAAGCATTGGAGTCATGCCACGACCATCGGATGTGTTTACTGGAGTGTCGGAAGCATGTCAGAAAAGCAACATTAGTTGATGGATTTAAAAAAAAAAAGCCAAAGATTAACTAATGAACATTAGAAAGACATATTTAACTAATTAAGACAATTGTTGAAATTCAAGGTTAGGTTAGGATTTGATATAATATAATTTAAATTTTATACGTTAATGCATAACACAAAACTAAAAAAGAGCTAGATACAGAACAATACTGTTGTAATAAATTCAAAACATAATTTTTGTCTCTTTCAACTTTGACACTCCAATGGTCATTATGTTAAAGCTGGTCCTTGAGATACAATTTTTCAATTGCAATGTACATAAACTAAACGATAAGAATAGAAATAGTATCATGTAAAACAAACTAACAACTAAAGAACAATGATAATGAACTATAACAATGTTGGTTTAGATCTACTTTGGATCTTCCTTATACTCAAATACTTTTAGGGTAACATATTTTCATTGAAAGGACAAGTCCCCAAAGGATCAAATGGCATACCTTGTGAGAGAGATAAAAGATAGATTGTAGTAGGTTAAAGGTTAGGCTGCAATAAATGGCAGGCCTTTAGAATAGTCCTAAATCAAGCAAGATAGATTCTCCTTCAAATGAGCAAAGGCACCCAACATCCTTAATCCATACATGTAGAGACACTCTTTAATGGACTCAACTTGTTACAATAGGAAATAAAAAGGTAAGGTAGAATTAACAGTTTAAATAAGGTTGCAATCCCCTTCCATACAGTCCACAAAAGGTCATAAAAATAGTCCAACAAGATCATAATTTATTTTAGCGGTCCATAAGGAGATCACACCCATCCTTAGAAACCTAAAAAGAAGTCACTCCCATCCTTTATAATAGCATTAGGTTCATGACTAAATTCAATGAACAACAACAAGGTGATAGCCTACTCCAATGAGAATCAACAAAGTCACGGATTGCTCTAATGAGCAATGGCAAGGTCAAGGTTAAAAATTGGGAAGCCAAAAATGTCATGACTAGCAGTAAGAAGGTATTGTTCAACCCTTAGTTTCCACAAGGAGGTTATGACCTGCTCAAAAGTAGCAATAGGAAGGTTGACCCAAATCAAGAGGTCACAGGACAATGACAACCCAACTAAGTGTCACCAAGATAGTCACGACCCAACCCTAAGGGAATCAAAGAGTTAAAAACCTAGAAAAATAAGAGTTGCACACTCACAACTTAGAAGGAGAAGGGTTACAAAGTCGGGGCCCAACCCTAAGGGAATCAAATAGCTCATGGCCCAGTAAGAGAAGAGTTACACAGTCACATCCCAACAGGATAAACTACTTCAACAAGGGGGTCTCATAAGTTTATTTGGAATTTGGTAATACAAATGGATCTGAATTAATCCCTCTTCCAAACTTTGTAACAAAAAAAAACTTTGAAAAGTTTGAAGTCAACAATCAACTTAAAGGCTAAAGGCCAACAAGAAGGTGAAATGAATCACTATGGTTCGCATATGGTTGGCATTTCAAGCTAACATTATCATAAACAATGTTTGCTTGATGCAAAGACAACCAAAGGGATATGGACAAAAATAATGTTGGGGAATAAGATGGGCAGTAGCAGAGGAATGAGGACTAGGAGTGAAGCAATCTACTCAAAGATTGAAGGACGAAGAGGATTCCTAACATGTCCACATGGAACAAAGATCATCTCTGAACCAGAGCAATTTGTAAATTGCTTCCAATGAGTAAGAATACATGAAATTTTGATGAAACTGTATAGCTCATCCTTTTTAACAATTCCTAAGCATAATTAGAACCTGCCGTTACTAGTTTTCCATTTGGGTTTCCAAAATAATCTGGTGTCGAATGTGTTTAAATGCTTTGTGACTGAGATCAATCTGGTTGATTGCTGATTTAATTAATGGATCAGCTACAACACTTTTTCTTTGCTAGCTAGCATCTACAACCCAATTTTTCTTTGTTATATTTGCTTGGTTAATGTATTAGCTGGTGCGCTGTGCAATAACATGCTATGTATCCAAACATCTTCAATCCCTGGTGCGGTATGCTTTACATATAGAAAAGCCCCATTATATATATAATTCATAGACTAATACTAATGAATGGTTGGTTTACTTGGTGCTCTATTTAAATTCGGTGTGCTTAACTAGTTAGCCACAACCATCATATGGCACAGGGGAATAGTTATTAATTAAGTGTTGAGTTTGCACATTCATTATACAGTTGCTAATGGAAGTGACTCCTTAAAGCAATTTGTCTCAAGCTTTGCATGGAATTATATACCTATAGCCAGCGTTATATACATAACTACTTGAGTGATCAAGTCTTTGCAATTAGCTCCAGTCATATATAATGTTTGTGTAATGTTTAATTGTCATCCTATTTCCGAATTGCAGAATGTCATGCATCTTATTAGCCTTTGGTTTTCTAAATGGGTAGAGTTATAACTATTATAATGCAATCAACAGAGGTGGAACTCAGTTGAGAAACAATATTGGGCTACTGGTTTTGAATTGGTGTAAACAGTTTTGTTTATTTGAGAAGCATTGCAAGGATATAATACCATTCCTTGGTTGAGCATCCATCCAGTGGAAGGCATTACGAATCCATCTAGCCAAGCTTGAAACCAATTAGAGCGGAGCCATTCATTCATCCCTTTTGGTGAATAGGAAGTAGAGAATAGGAAGCTTTGAACCTAGCATTTATAGGATAATGACAAAGAGTAAAAATTTATTTTGGCCTCAATGTTGATGACACTAACAGGCCATAGGCCTGCTTTTTTTTTTTGGTTCATCTTGCTAGGATGTGACTTTAAATTACTCTCATCGTCATAATCTCATCTCTATTCCAGGATTATAAGACTAATCAATTATGCCAAATAAAGAGAAAAGTAAAAGTGAAAAATACAAAACCTTCAAATGAAACCTTAGTTTTATGCAAAACAACTATAATCCAATTTGATGGAAATCAGCCATGAATTGAACGTAAAAGAAACCCAAAGTAAACTAACAAAGAGTGAATGGACATAGAACAAGGAAATAAATGATATCACTAGATGTCAAAACAGTGTTAATAGCCTCCAACAAGTAAAAAGGTTATCCACATGCAAAATTTTATTAAGAATTATGAGTATCTATCCATCGACTATGAGAATAGATCTTTAAGTGGCTAGGTCAAGATTTCCATCATGCACCCAAAGGGAAATAAGTAGACTTGTCCTTTTTTTGCCTTACATTGTATGTATATATGGTAACACCATTGGATAAAAAAGTGCATAAGTTTAGGTGCGTCTAGTAGACCTACCACTGCCTCTATTTATTGTGACATAGGCTTCAATATGCACAGCTTCAAAATATAGATTAGAAGTGAGAAAAATAAACAACTCAAGTTATTGATAACTTTTGGGATCATGGTTATTTGTTGATAGTATTCTCTTACCCTACCATTAAATTACAAAAGAATCAATCTATGAATTTACTCTGAAGCATATGTATGATTTAGTGGGATAAAGTAGGCAATGCACCCTATATAACATTATTATTGGATGAAATTGTGCTCAATTCCAGGTATGTACACAAGTGACAAGACTATAAGTAAGGAAAATCAGCTAGTCAGGTTATTGATATTTTTTATATTATGGTCATTTATTGGTAGTATTCTCTTACCCTACTATCATGTTGCAAAGGAAGCCTTCGATTGAGCCTGTCTAGATTTAGTACTAAGACCATTCTTACATATTGGATGAAATATTCCACCATTCAAAATGTTCGATTATAACTGTGAAAGAACTAAGCTTTTCATAAGCTGATACATGAAATTTAGGAGGCAGGGAGAGTATACCTCTATTCTCTTCATTTCAGCTTCTACTTTTATTTTTTGATTACTTTATCAGGCTTACAAGAGAATCACATGGCCATGTATTTATCCTACTTTTCCTCCTCCCATGCTGCAACCCAAGCCTTTAGGACATTCAATTTAGCATGTTCCATATCATTAGTCTTGAGTGATTTAGAAGCATATTGCTCTTAAACTTATTTACTAGCCCATCCTATGATATTTGACTTTCCCAAATTGTGCACCTAGAGCCATAATTTCCCTTCTAGTGCTCTCATGCACTTGCTTCTCTGATAATTCGTGATGGTTTTTCAGGCCCAGTTGAGAAGTTTTTACTGCCTCCACTGGTGCTACACATCTTCCTAGAGTAGATGGTCGTCAATTAACAGGGATCCTAGTTGAAGGTGTTGTAGCTATGAGAGGGGTTCCTGTTATTGAAGGCTCTTGGCTTGCAATAGGGGTCATTTTTGTCTACTAGTCCAAGAGCATTCCATGACTACATTGCATACATTTCATATAAAGTGTGTGTATCAAAATATTTAAGGCTCAATTTTCTCAATTTTTTGAAAAAAAAAGACTTAAATAAACTAGCAAGGTGTATACCAAACAAATCTTATATAATGATTTATTTTTATGCTAATGAAAAATCATCATTTGTATTAAAAAACAAACATCTCTGTGGAAAAAAAACCTTCAATTACAAGGCAGTCTTTGAGTTGCACATGTCGCATAGTTGTATTGCTTGGTCATATGAACATGTATGCCTATCCATTTGAAAAATTGTAAAGAAAGTAAACTAAATCAAATAATGACTCTAGCTAGATGCATATGACCATAAATCCCAATCACACCATAAATCAACACTCTATAGACTTGCTGCACCACAACGAACATAGTCTTTATTCCCTTATATATTTAGTAACTCTTCATGTATAAACACAAAAAAGGAATCAATTTACCTATGAATACTAGTGCGCAATATTCTCTATAGTGTTGAAAATTTAGAAATTATTTCAAAAGAAAATCAACAAAACATAATTACTCCAATACCTAGATTATGACATCCCACCACTTGACCATGCTATCATCACCTGCTGAAAGTAATCAAGTTTGTCCTATGAAGAATACCTCACCAATCCAATAAATGGAGACATCCATTACAAAACTAGTGGTTAAAGGAAATGTTGATCCTTTGAATAGTTCCTTCCATCTTAGCTACAATATGTTATTGAATCATATGCATTACAAGGACGGTGGCATAGAGACCGTTGAAATAATATTTCTACAAGTTCTAGTTTGATCGTGAGCTTCCCATTCTTCATAAATGTGTGAAGGATCTAGGGGAACAATAGATAATGGGTATGGTCTTGTTGAAAAGATTGATTTAAAATTTAATCAGTGGATCTCACCTGCACATGAAGTGACTCATGGAAAAAATGTTAGGACTTTTCTTATCAAAATGGATCAAACATGACAAAATTCAACATAGGAAAATAAGGAAATGTAGGACTCTTTGGATTATATTAGAGTCCATAATCCAACAAACCATGGAAATTTAACAATGCAAAATGAATAAGCATTTGATGAATGCATGGTTAGGTTCTTGATAAGGAATCTAATCCTCGGGATTTATGAAAATATTTTAGATCTGTGACTGTCATGAAGAAGATTATGGATACTAAATATAAGTTTTCTCTCATATACCTAAAGTTCTTTTGTGCAGAATCCGAAAACGCCTAAATCTAGCAACATACTTAGTATTGAGCTAACAAAAAGAGATTCCTTTGACATTTTTTACTCATGCCAATATTTTTAATTTTTGAGCTCGTATTTAAATAAATGGAATGCATATGCAACTAAATTCTTGTGACAATAATTGTTTATTGTTTTGATTTTTCGAGTCTTAATCCTAGAGTTCAAGTTTTCCATCCCAAGGCCAGTATTTAGCCCATCACTTCTCTAAGTCATGTCTAGTTCTCAATGTCAATTTGTAATGACAAAAAAATAGTATGAGTGAATTTAGGTTCCCATGTTCAAATTTTTGGGGTCAACTCACTTAAGATCCATAAGTATGTATCATATGAAAATATAGAAAAATGAACAAGACAAGTCACTTGGTAGAAAAGATATTGAGGAAGAAAAATGTTACACTTTTCAATTGCACGGATTTGTTGGAGGATTTTGAGTTTCTCATGCATCCCACAAGAGGTGATATCCCAATGTGATACCACTGTTATCCCATAACCTAAAATGTAATGGAATTTTTTTTAAGGTTATTCAAAGTAAATTTTTGGGGAATCCAACATTCCACCTCAAAACATAGGAGCAAAGAAATCATGAAGTGTAGTTTCTAAGTTAAGTTGGTTCAAGAAGTAGAGTTTAAATGACAGTTTTTGTTAGTTTGTGAAAGTAGGTATTATTGGGATTGAACCTAACACCCAAGAATGTACACAGGTCTACAATGAAAAATATTTCACGCCGATGCATCAGATCAATATCTAGAACAATGTTGCAAATATCTCCAATTTCTCCCAATATTTCCAAAAATTTATTGAGCTTTAAATTTTTCTATTGTTCTTGATGTTTTTGGTAATTTCTATGTTTTTGAGTTCCAAAATTATGCTTGCTGATATTTTCTGAGTTTTTCAGGTCCAAGTTTATGCCTACTAATATTTTCCTCGACATTTTCCCTAATATTTCCAATATGTGTATATCTAGGCCGTCAGTGATATATCCCAAGATGAAAATTGCAACATTGATCTAGAAAAATATTTGTAGCTAGGGATGCAATTTGGTAAGGGTGGTTGAAAATTGAAAAATGGGTTTGAAGCCATTTGGAAAGCATTTATCTTTCAAGAGAAACTAGAGAAAAAAATCCAAATATGTGGAGAGGTGCACAATGTGAAATACTAAAGCCCTATGACCTTCTTTCTCACCAGGAATATGTTTTGAGTGCCTCTGTGCACTTCATAAACACTTGTCAGGTTGTTTCAACAGATAGATTTTTCAAAGCATAATTTTCTTGTTTTGGAACAACTCCAAACTTTTTGGTTTAATGATGAACCTAAGAATGTAGAAATGTCAAGGATGTCAAAAGACCCCTGCCTAACTTGTAGAACATTTACATAGTCTATATTCTTGCCTCTAGTGATTGTTTTTTGCCTTTATGTATGGTAATCATCATCATCAACTAAATGTATGTGTGTGCACATGCATAAATACCCAATACACAGCTCAATCAAACAAAAGAAAACATATTTATACCTTGATTTCTGGATCTTCACACTATCTTCTTATGCTTTACCTTTCAAAACATCATTCAACATACTTCATTTTTTGTCCTATTGCAATAGTTTCATGTTAGGACCCATCAAATATATTTATGTTTGTTTATGAAAATAACAAAAACAATCTAAATAAATACAATTCTATTACAATGTAAATTAAAATACTATTCAACTATTCAAGTAAATTAATTGTTAAGAATATATCACCTGATAAAACATGGATAACCAAAAATACTATGTATATAAGGCCATCGATCTAAACAAAACTCCATTTCTTTCCTCTTAACTATGGAAATGTTTCTCAACGCTATCTATAACAAGTTCCAATCGAGGATTCAAATAGCAATAGTGAAAATTACACAGTAAAAATATAGAAATAGATGTTTTTTAATGTATTCTTCCTTACCATTCATTGAGCTCCTCTTTGTTTCGAGAATAATTTAATATTCTCTACTAAACAGGACCAAACACGTGAAGGTGGAAGCTCTTATGGCCCCTCCCCCCCCCTCACATCACTCTCAACTCCCCAAACCCAATGCGTATACTTGCAAATAACAATTTATTTCACTATTTCACAAAGCAAATAACAATGCATCTACAATGAAAATTATTTCACTCAATAGTTGAAAAATGTTTTCATTAAATCATTCTTTAAAACATTCATTAAACCATTCAATCATTCAATAGCTGAGAAAACCATTCATTAAACCATTAATTTAGTCCATGGCATAAAAAAAAATCAATAAACAATTCAGTAAAGCATCCATTCATAAAAGACTAATTTTGTGCTATGCTTTCAAAAATATATTTCAAATTTACAAAAAGTTTTAGAGTGATGGGTTTATAAAAGACCTGTGCGGATATTTTGTGGCCTTGGAGTCCTGTGTTTCCAAAATTTTCCATTCACCCCATTGCAATGTCAGACCCTTCTTTGAGAGCCTATCTGCCTCCTTATTTTGCTCCCTGTAAACATGAGTGAAAGAGATTGATTAAAAGAATGAGAGAGAAAGGGTTGTCTCTTCAAATAATGCATCTAGAGAAGTAGTTATACATTTTTGTATCTTATTCATCCATTTTATAACCACCATTGAGTCACCATATACTTGTAACTATCTGTAATTTCTTTCATTGGCAAAACAGAGAAGTAATTTCAATGTCATGAGTTCTGCATAGCTGTTGGTTCCAGTTCCCAGGTTGAAAGAAATTTGAAAAAAATGACTTTGATTTAGATATAAGCATGCACCTCCTGAGTTTGTGCACCAAATGCTTGTTTTCTTCCATCCAATTTCTAGACCTCTAGAGTGGTCGATGGCACTTTGCGCTATGAAAGAGTATTGTGGAAGAAGTGATGTTAAACTAGTTTCAACTTCCAGCTCTGGACCCATTGTTTCTTGTGGAAGGATGACTTCTGGTGATAGAACCTCCATCATCCTTTTTAGGGCAAGATTTTTCTGGGTGCTTGCTAGACCCCTGTAGTTTAGGGAGACAAATTTCATTTGGGCACCCCATCTGGGGTTTGCACTACTCTAAGCGCCCTGAAAATTGTTGTTTTTCTGCCACTTGCCTGATCCCTGAGCGCCATGCTCTGGGCCGTAGAGAGGTGAGATGGTCTTCCTCTCCCTTTCCCCTTGGATGTGATCCTGGAATTTACCCCTAGTCATTTTGTAGGGATTTTTGTTTTTTGAGGGATTGGAACGTCCCTTGAATGAAGGTGGAAATGGATAGAGGAGGACTGAGTGGGTGAGTCATTTTATATGGTGGAAGGGGAGGCTACCTAGTTTGAACTGGAGGTACTTTTGAATGCGGGCGAGGAGGTGTCATTTTTTGTGGGAGGGGGACTATTTGTGATAGGGGTAGGCAAAGATTTTTCCTCTTTCAAAGATAAATCATTAAATTGATTGCTAAAGGAAGAAGTGTTCATACCCGGTGGGGGAGACGCGATCGGACGCTATTCCGTTTGTTGAGGAGTCCCTTCTATTGCTACTACTCCCACTCTTTCCGGTTGATCCAATGGTTGTTCTGTGCCCTTTGACCTGAGAGGATTTTCATCTGAAGCTGTGTTTGGATCAATTTCTTTAGAGCTCGAGGCCTTTGTTCACCTAACCCACTTCCTTCTTCTAGTTGTTGAGGGAACAAAGTTTGGGCAGTTTCTTGCCAAATGTCTTGTTTCATCACATTTGTGGCATCGAAACAGGAGCCCTTCATAGTCCAATAGCTTTCTTTTTTTCTTGTTTTTCCATACAAAATTAAAGGCTTCAGGAAGATTGGTTCTGATGTTCGAAGAGACTAGGATCTTGGCTAGCTTTTTTATTTCTGTCTGTTGAAATGAGAGGTCTGCTTCAATGAAAGTCCCCAGCTCATTCCCGATTTCACTAAGCCAAGCTGGGTTCCAGAATTCCAATGGTAGTCCTGGCAGGCGAACCCAGACTAGTATTGTATCTAGTTGCTCTATTTTCACATCAAATAAGGGGGTCCACTGCTTTAGCTAAAACAGGGTTTTCCCATATGTCCAGACTCTGCTGCTTATGAGGTCTACATCCTCTCTGCATATGAACCGAAAGATGAACCATCCCTTTGCAAGAGAATTAATAACCGGGCCTTCACCTTGAAGCCCTATCCACTTTTTCCTGGCCCATTCCTTCATTTTCCCCAGGGTGGGGTTTCTTCCTCTGATTTTTCCGATTAGGGTTAATCCATCCATCTCTAGTGCTTCTTCCATGGTGCACCGGAATCCACAAAATACATTAAAATATCTTATAGAGGGATTTAAACATTGATTATTTTGTTTCCTACAGTTGATTTGGGTGCCTTCATCTTCTGGGGTGGAGTTCCCATTCGAGATTCCATCCAATTGTTCAGCGGCTTCTCCTGTACGTGCTCCCTGTGACATTGAAGGATCGATTTCCCTATTTGGGGTTCCTTGTGGTTCCGCCTGGGGAAGTTCAATGAAAACAGTTGCTACAGCTCTGCTTGGAGGTTGGAATAATGAGTATGGGCCTCCTCCTAAGGCCAGGTTCAATGGCTGTGCTATGAACAAACCTAGTAGCTCTTAATCTGGTGGAGAAACCGAAACCCTGCTCTCACTTCCAGCTATCAAATTTTCCAGCATGTTCTGCACTATGTTCGAGGATGGTATACTGGTATTTTCTGGTGAGGAGAAGATGTTGAGATCTTGCTACCATGAGTCAATAGAGTTGTCTGCCATGTCTACTAGACCTACTCCCAAATTCACAAAAACCTCCAAATTGAACTGACTGTCCGAAACGAAAATGAGTCATTTCTTCTTATATAGTATTATATATTATATATTTTTATTTTATAAATAGTCCATCAGATCTTTGACGCGTTAGTGTCAGATATTCACCAGTTTTTATTTTGCAGACGTCGACAAACCACCATGGAAGTGTCGGTTCCCCATCGGATAACCGCCAGTGTGGCTTTTGCAAACATCGAATATCCAACACTGGTAGTGTCGGTTCCCCGACACTACCANCTCACAAGTGTTAGATATTCAATGGATCTATAAATATTATGTTATCGGCATTCTGATGATTGATTGCTTTCCAACACATCCATGCAAAATGTCAGATGCCATCGGATTCTAACGTCGGAATTCGGGTTCAAATCCTGTTGTGTTGTCACTGGGATTCCCAGTGCACCTTTTGCTTCACCCTATTTTATGCATACTTCTCAGAGTGGTTTTGTTGGATCCTCTTCATTTGATCAAGGATTCCCATGGAATGGGGGGCACATTCCTCCATCCACTCCTTATGTGGTCCCTACACCTGCATATGTGGGGATGCAGTTTGGAAATTGAAATACCTATATTCAAGGTTTCCAAACTCCGGTATCAACTCCATTTAAGAGCTCTCCTTTCTCTCTTTTTAGTGGAGGGATACCCGCTCCAGTCTTTCAAAATTCTAGGGGGGAGAAAAATACTTATAGTGCACCACAGAGAAATAATCCACTAGCTTATGGGTGGAATCCTTTTCAAAGTAGTCCAACTACATCACAACTGGAAGCTAGGAGCAACCCCACTTCAACATTTGGGAACCAGAGGGAAAGTCCTTCTACTTCCCAAACTTGTACTTTTCAGGCTTCAGTTAGGCCTAAACTTCCCTTCCTAGAAACTTTGAATTTGCCAAATTTGAAAGATAATGTTATGTGGCCACCTATTCCAACCAAGTTACCTTCAGACATTCCCAAGTTTGAGGGAAAAATTGGGGAGGATCCAGAGGCCCACGTCACCACTTTCCATTTATGGTGCTCTTCCAATTCACTGAACGATGACACCATTCAGTTGAGGCTTTTCCAAATAGCTTTGATTGGTGTTGCAGCAAAGTGGTATATTGAACTGCCCTCTGCTGCATTTGATAGTTTTTGGGACTTAGTGAAGGTATTCTTGAACCACTTCCAACTTCCTGTCTGGTATGATGTCAGCATAGACCTCTTTTCTACCTTTAATCAAGATAAATCCACTCACATTTTGGATCACATCCAAGAGTGGAGAAGATGGAAGAGGCTAATAAAATCCACCATTCCCCCCAAGTTTCTATTAAAGTGGTTCCTTAAGTCTTTTTTTCCCTATATATATAAGGATGTATCCACTTTGTGGTTGACTACTAAAGAAAAGGCCATCTTTAGGGCCCATTAGTTGGATTTGATATACGCTCAGTCTGGGAAATTATATGAAATCATACCTTGGGCACCGCAGTATACCCATAGTGTCGAGAAACCCAAGCTTGGTCCCCATGTCGATGGTGTGGTTAGTTCAGTTAATTATCCCACTATATATTCTTTGGCCAAGCAACTCCATGAGTTGTCCATTAAGAACTATATAGTGGAGGAAGCTAAGGCTGCCCCCTCACCCCAAAATGTAAATTTTTTTTCTCAATCCTCTCAAAAGGGCAATAAACATCCCGGTGGGAAGAAGAAGAAGGGAAAGAAAGGTGAGGGGAACCAAAACAAGCCTAAACCCATGAATAATGATGATGGGGAAAAAAAGGATAAGAAGAAATTGAAATTTCCCTGTAACTTGTGCCAAAGGGATAATTTGACTCATCAATGCCCTCTCATGGGACAAGGTCAAAAGATGCTCATGACCCAACAACCGGTGGTCCTGAAGGATCCATTTCCCCAAGGATAGAATTAAGCTTTTGTTTCTAATGTAGCTGGGGGAACTTTGAGTGCCCCTCCTGACCAAAATTATATCAACATGGTATGATCCAGTACCTTGCTCCAAATAAGAAACAAAAATTATGAGATGAAGGATCCTGAGAAGGGTAAATATGTTGGTGAAACCTCTAACCCTCTCACAATCGATAAACCTGTTGATCCAATGCACAATACCGAAAGGTATATTTAAAAAGGAATTTCACAACCCAAACACTAGGGATGATTCTAACTACTCTATGGTGGAATATTTGGCCTAAACCCCTTGTCTGATGTCCATTTTGGAAGTGCTTTAGAGTTGTTCCGCTCAGCGGGATGCCCTTTTAGTAGCTTTAGATAGCATGGATTCTTCAATTCTAATGGGGAAGTTCAATCTATCAGATGTTAAGATGTGCCTACCATATCATGTGGCCTTATCAATAGATGTCATCCATGGTGGAAAAACCATTGGAAACATAGTTTTTTATGAGGGTGCTTCCACATGTGTCATGTCTCTTTCTTGCTAGAAGGCTTTGGGTTCTGAGGAGCTAGTCTTATCAAAAACCTTGCTTACTGTGTTCGACGGGAATTTTTTCCACCCGCACAGTTTCCTACCAAGTTTCAAGATTAATTTGGAAGGGAAAGCGGTGTTTGTTGAAGTGGAGGTGATTGATGCTCCATTGGACTATAACTTGCTTCTAGGGAGAATTTGGACTTACGCTATGTGCACGATTGCTTTAGTTGTTCTTCGAGTAGTGGTTTTTCCAGATGAAGGAAAGTTGGTTACTATTGACCAACTCAATTTTACTCGAAGGGGTCATTTATGGATGAATGAGTCCATGGTTCCATTGGTTGATCGGGTCAAGCCTACCACAGAGAGCTTGGGGGCTGGTATGTATTCATAATTGATGGGCACTTTTGATATCCCAGCCTCGATAGATTACCTAGGTTCCATAAGTGTAGGTAAGTCTATTGCAACAGTTGTCGATAGAACTGATCCTTGGGTCCTTTCTATACATTACGAACCTCAGGTTCCCTTATCTATAGTAGAAGTGGCTTACCAAGCTATTGTTAACACCACTGTTAATCTGATTTTGAATCCTTCCATAGTCTCAAGGGAACTGGAAGAAGCTTACCTACCTACTTGGGCAGAGAACGTGTTATATTCAGTTAACTGCTTAGGCATGGTTTTGTCTTCGGATGAAGCCATTTTGGAAGCTATGAGTGGGAAAGATAAGATCTATGAAGATATTCACCATAGTTCCTACTTTCTTCCAAATATGAGTGGAATCGAAAATAAAGAGTTCCATGTGATACTGGTAGACGATGTTGATCTACCAATCAATCCCTTGCTAAGGGAGGGAAACTTTTTTGAGGGCCCAATATGGAAAAAATTTCTGCAACCATTCCTATCAACATCTCTGCAAACCCAGACATCATCGAAAATGTACATATCCCAGCAAACTGCTCTCTGGAGGAGATTGCTATCTATACTTCCTTATTTAAGGAGTTTCGCGACGTGTTTTCTTGGTCATATGAGGAGATTATGGGCATAGATCCATTGATTATTGAACATGAAATATGAACCTATCCTAATTCCAAACCAATTCGACAAAAGTTTAGACATGTTAACCTACGTAAGGCTGTAGGAATTAAGGCTGAAGTGGAAAAACTATTGAAAACTGGTTTCATCTACCCAATTGCTTTGACAGAATGGGTGTCCAATCCAATTCTAGTTGATAAGAAACAAGGGAAAACACACGTATGTACAAATTTTCATGACTTGAACAAGGCATGTCCCAAGAACAATTACCCCACACCTTTTATGGATGGTTTTTCGTAGTACAATCAAATCCAAATTAAGGCAGACTACTAGCATAAAACCGATTTTATTTTTCCTTAGGTTACCTTTGTGTACAGAAAAATTCCCTTTGGATTCAAAAATGCAGGGGCTACCATTCAGCGGAAAATTAATTTTTCCTTCCATGATATTAAGAACATTGTCAAGTCATACCTTGATGATTTTCCTGCTCATTCTCGTAATAGGATTGATCATCTAGATAATCTTCGCTTTATTTTCAAACGATGTAGGAATTACAAAATACGCTTGAATCCCCACAAGTGTGTTTTCTGTGTTGAATCAGGAAATTTGCTTGGGTTCATAGTTTCAAACAAAGATATTCAGGTGGATCCTTTGAAAGTAAAAGCCATTGTAAATATGCCGCCTCCTCATTCTATCAGAAAAATTCAAAGCCTGCAAGGAAAGTATAACTTTCTTCGATGTTTTATCGTTAATTATGCCAAGATCACTAAAGGTTTCATGTTCCTGTTAAAGCAAGACACTCCATTTGTATGGGATGAAACTGCACAACTTTCTTTTGAAGCATTTAAGAAATCTTTGTTGTCGACTCCTTTATTATGCCCTCTAGATTACTCTCATAATTTTATATTGTATCTGACTGCATCGAAATTGACCATTGGGGTAGTATTAGTCCAATAAGATGAAAAACTCCAAAGAGGACATTTTCTATTACCTTAGTCGTGAGTTGGCTGGTCCTGAAATTTGATACTCCCACGTTGAGAAGTTGTCTTTAGCAGTTGTTTATGCTATGTAGAGGTTACACCACTACATCCTGCTGAGGACCACTACGGTAGTGGTAGATTTTAATCCCTTTCAGTATTTTTTTTACTGACAAATAATCGGGGGCAAATTCAATAAATGGATAGTCATTCTCTAGGATTTTGACTTGGATTTTCAATCTTCCAAATCTAAAAAGTCCTTAGTTTTTGCAGAACTTATTATAGAATTTCCAATGGAAGAGAATGTAGCTGTTGAGGAAGACTCATTCCCAGGTGAGTACATTTTTCTGATTTCAACCTTTGATCCTTGGTATGGAGATATACTTTTCTATCTCCATACTTTGAAGTGTCATGCATCCTTCTCCAGGGAAGAGACGCGCAAACTGCGTGTACATGCAAAAAAATACCTTATTGTTGAGGATACTTTGTACCGTAGAGGGATAGATTTTGTTTTTCCTTGGTGCCTCACCCACAAGGAGGAAGAGCGTGTCCTAAATTATTCACATAGTGGAGCATGCAGGGGTCATTTATCTGGGTTAGAAATGACCCAGACTATTTTGCGTGCCAGTTATTTCTATCCCATGATCTTTCAAGATTGTGTGGAGGCTATGAAGCGTTGTCATCCTTGTCAGCTCTACACCAGGGAAATGCAGTCACATCCTACTCCTTTTTTTCTCATCATCATGGTGGGCCCCTTCACTAGGTGGGGGGTGGATTACATGACGTGCAACCTAGTTTCATCTAGGGGCCACAAATATATCATTGTCGCTATTGATTACTTCACCAAGTGGGCATAGGAAATGCCTACCATCAGGGCTGACGATAAAACTGTAGCTTTTTTCGTATTCAACCAGATTATCACTCATTTTGGAATTCCAAAGGAGATTGTCACTGACCATGGAATTCATTTCCAGAATAGCATGATGACCGAATTAGATACTATGCTAGGGTTTAAGAAATATCGCTCGTCTCCCTTTTACCCGCAAGAGAATGGTCAAGTCGATGCAGTCATTAAGACCTTGAAGACCATTCTGAAGCATACTATCAATGCATCCCAGTCAAATTGGCACATTATACTATATCCTGCACTTTGGGCATACTGGACCAATGTTAAAACTGCCACCAGGTTTTCACCTTTCCAACTCATTCACGGAGTGGAAGTAGTAACTTCAGTTGAATGTCAAATTACATCACTTAAAATTGATATTCATGTGCTACCAAAAATGACTGAATTAGAAGAGCATTTGCTACATTTGGAACATCTAGATGAGCAACACAGAGATGTGTTAATGGAAAATGAGGCTCATAAAAATAGGGTTAACAACCAATATGATAAATTGGTCAAACCTAGAATTTTCTCTGAAGGGGAGCTTGTCTTGCTCTGGGATCAAGACAAAGAACCCTTGGGGGTAGGATAGTTCAAGTCCATGTGGTTAGGACCCTATGTTGTGTCAAAGGTCTTGAAACAAGGGGCATATGAGTTAACTTATTTTGATGGAAACAAGCTTCCTGAGCCTAAAAATGGGCTCTACCTAAAGAAGTACTATGCATAGGCTTAGTGCTTTCTCTTGTATTTTTATTGTATGTAATTTTATGTACAATACCTAGCTGGTTAGTGTTCTTATATCATTTGGTGATTGTTATAGATGTTAGCTAAGTGGTTCGTAGGATTTGAGGATGGCACTAGTCATCATACTTGTAACCTAGCTTCAGCCACATGGGGCATTTATTCACCCTCGGGACAACTAGTTGCTTCTGGTGGTGCTTGTGTAGGTCCTTCTACCAATAATGTGGCTGAGTACAGGGTTTTTATTGAGTTGTTATGAGATGCAGTGTCACGTGGCATCGCCCAGTTGGAAGTTATACTTCACTCTCAACTGGTAGTTTCCTAGCTCAATGGAGCTTATTAGGTGTGAAACCCTACCTTGTTACATCAATTTTTCCAGCTTAGATTACTTGAAAGAAATTTAAATTATATTTCATGTTGGACTCTCTCTCTTTTTTGTCTCAACCCATGGTTCAACAATACCACAATACCAACAATAAACCATAAGACATCGGCTCGACAAAGTAACTCTGTAGGCAACACCTGTAAAGAAGCCGCAGTCTCACCCAAGATATCTAATGGGTAACTTCCAGAACCATGTTTCCGTAGTTGGTGAGGGATGATAGTCCCTTGGTGCATGGACAAGGTGCTCGACGAAGGCAGGGGGGATGGCTTGATGTTTCCTATGCGTCTGAACACAACTATATGTCGACGCGTGTGACACGACCTCGTCCCTTAACCTTAACAACTAGCTCAAATGGTGCAGCATAGCTATGTCCTTGCACTAATAGATCGGTGTGAATTATACTTTAGCTTAAGGAACTAAGCATAGAATTGCTCACGCATCCTACTAATTCTCACAGATATTCATTCATTCCTTGAGCTACAGACCAATATATGTATGTTCCAGCAATGCTTTAACAATCATTTATTCACGGATACTAGTGGATATCATGCATTTAACAATAACTCATCAAGAGACAGTAAGCAAATAGTAAACAGGTGCATTCACATACACATCATCAATCAACCATTTAAACACAAGGAATAACATGGAAACCCATCTGGGAAAAACCACCAAGGTGCTCTTCATCTGGCATGAGAAATGGATATAGCACCTTGTAGTCTGCGACTTGCAGACTGATCTTATGATATGTCTTTCTGACTCTTTCTTGCTCTCATGATCTCTAGTTTATTCTTCTATCTACTCCCACTGATCCTCACATAGCCTAGATTGACTCTTTTATCTACTATTTGTGCACTCAGGTGAAGATTCCTTCTACTCTAGTAGTCTATGCACATAGCTGCAAGACCTATGGCTCAACATACTCCTACTGGTACTAGACTCCTCTCTGAGTCTTCTCTTCTTCCACTCTAACTCAAAACATAGAAAAATTGGTGTCCTTAGTTACAAACAACCAAAAAGTAATCAATAATAACCAAAACAATCAATGGCCACATCCAGCTACTACGATCCCAACAGTAAAATCAACAACAACCAACCCTTATACATTCCAAGTTCTTCTTATTCATAACTTCTTATCAGACCATGCAAGGTCTACTGCATACTACTTATCAGTTACAGGTCATGATCAGCTGTCAAAATAGGCTTTCATAGACTGACACAAGGCACTATCAGTCTAAATTAAAAAATATTCCTCCATATGTGTGTGGTCACAGGTTTATGCCATCTTTAACAACCACGATCTTCACTTGTCTCTTTCCAGCCATTATCACCTGTACGCCTGTCTACTTGCCTTTCCTCCATTGCATGCATGTTTTACCCTTATGCACTGTCCCTTTGCTTCCTTCCTATCACACACACGATGTATCTTCTTTTGCTTGCATGCAAACTTCTACCTTTGCTCCTTTCCTATCCCAACAAGCCCCCAACACTCACATGTGGCTCCTCCTAAGCCATGAAGAAAAAAGGGACATGTCTTCAAAATTTTCTTCTACAAAACTTAATGTTCTTCCCACAAAATTTTACACCTCTGGTGCTAGCTGTGCCATAGGACCAACCTTGTCCTAGAATTCATTTTCCATCTGTTGCACTCCTGCAACTTCGTCTAATACCTCTTCTACTTGTGCTGCCAATTGCTCTACTTGGTCGAAACTGATATGTTCCAACAAACTTGCATCTACTGACTGTGCTACAATCTCAAGATTTTGCTTCGATGGTTGAATAACACTTGTAATGGGCACTGCTTCTGACTAGTGCAGTTCAACCTCTACTTCCCAAGCCCATTCTCTATCTTGAAGAGCTTGGACCTCCTACTGCAGTCTCTTGATTTCAGTCATCTTGGCTATTTTCTCAAGGAAGGCCTACTTCTTCATGTTTGCTTTCTCCACTACTATTTTCTCTTCAGCTGCGTGCCTATTCACCCTTATTACTTCAACATTCACATCCTCCATAAGTGCTTCCCCTACCATGGAAACATCTTCTAGTGCCTTTACACATGATGTTTCTCATTGCTTTATTTTTCAGCAGCCTCAGATGCTGCTTTTTGCATTCTTCGAGCTCCTCGGGAGGTGTGCTCAGTACTTGTCTGGCGTGTAGTTCTTCAACCTGATTTTTCAAATCCTGCGCAATCTTCTCTACCCTAGTCACCTTAACCATTGAGTCTTCATCTTCTTGACCTGCTTCAAGTGGGAACTCTGCAATGGCAATCTTGATTGTCTCTACCAACTTGACGCGGCTCTACTTGCATGCTAGAATTTCATGTTCCCTCTCCATAAGAAGGTTGATGTGCCCCTGAAGTTCTTGCTCTTTCTCCTTCAGCAGGGCCTTGTGCACCTTTTCATTCCTTCATTTTTTTGTTGCTTGATAGGAAACAACATTTTCTCTTAACCGCACTTCCATCGCGGTTGCCTGTTGTACTTCGTAGACTTTGCTTACGGGTAGCCTGAAGAAGTCTAACTAGAGTGTGGAAAACATGTTTACCATATTATCAAAGGCATTCGGGCCTATTCTGATTTCTAGTGCACCAGTTTAGATTGTCACTTTGATGGGCGGCACTAACACTGGTGCTACGACTTGGATATTGGGGTCGACGCCATATGTATTAGCCTCAACAGTGGCTTTCACCTCACTAATCGCTTCTATCAACATTTTTAAATGGCTCCCCACTTGCTCTATTATGCTTGCTTGCTTCTTATTTAGACTGCCAAGGATGTCTTGCATGACTTTAGCAACAGCTGTTGTTATGGAAAAACCCCAAATTTTCACAAAAATTTAAAATTTTGAAAAACATAAAATGCTGAGACTACAGTTTACTCACAGCTAACAGTTAGCTATAAAAGAAACAGTTACCAGATTAGTTTATACATAATCTTGATTAAGTTAACTCAGCATTCTACTTTTTGATACAAGGTTAGGTCTAACTTGTGCAATATTTCTTCTTTCAGTTTGCTGATGAGTTTTAATTTGATACAAGTAGGTGGAACTATCTTTGGATTCTGGGGCTTACTTAGCATTTAAGCTAACGTAGAAAGATTACTTGTTCTTACAGGTTTTATAGGTATGAATGATCGAGTAGCGGTTTTAATTTCATAAAGCATCCAACAATATTTCTATTTGCAAAACAATAACCTGAGAAATAAGTTGTTATATATCAAGCTACTTTTGTGAGGTATAACAAGTAGTTTTGTTCCCTTCAATTATTCTTGTCAACGAAGTACATGTAAATGAGTTTCTTTCTTAAATGTAAGTAGAAACAATAAATACTTTCCTTGGTTCACAACTGGTGATCTTGTTGTAAGTGACTTCTACTTTAGAGTGCATAACATGTAATGCTATAATAATTGTTCTATCAGTATTATACATTATCAACTTATAATATTAGTATAACCAACTACTTGATATTGATCTTCTGTAATGAAGATTACTGCCTATAACGTTCAAAAATTATATTACTAATTTAAAGCATGGTGAAAATATTACTACATGCCATGTTTGAGTAAAATAACCAGAAGCTATTAAATTTTCGTTGATCTGAGCTATGTAAAGAATTTATAAAAGTGTATCCATATAACACATAGCCAACATCTTAGTTTTTGCCACCAACTAAATTTATGGTTTTCTATGATACTCACCAACACACATAAACTATCGTGTTTATAAGATATCCATGTTTAACAATAATTTAGGTTATAAACAAGTAAAATTTATAGAGTTCATGATTCTATTAATACTATGTTGTGTAAAGTTTTAAAGTCGCAACATAAATGTTGGTAGCAACAAGATTAGCCACGCTTAGACTATTAGGAATACTTTATAATGAAAATCATAGTTTGCTAGGTGATTAAATAGCCTTTTACTTGGTATCTCCCAAAGTATCATATCATTTCTCCATAAACCAAGTCAATGATAAGCACAAGGCTTACCAATAATCATAACGTAATATAGGTGCTATGAAGAAATGGATATATGGTTAACGATGATCTAAAGCTTTCATGTATGCATTACTTTGAGAAAAACTATAGTTAATAATGTTGCATCGATTTCTAGGTCAACGTATAGCTTAATATGGATAACATAGTAATTATAAAGTTCACGTTATAACTTGATATTGTAAAAGAATGAGGCATTAGACCACTCCATCGATTGGTTTATGGGTAAGGTTTTGTGTTATAAAACATAGGTATGCAATCATCATAGTTCTGAACTATATGATGACAATATGTTAAACTTGTCAATGATCCGAGGGCTTATGGTTCTATGCCCAAGCAACCATAGATTGACATATATATAAGATCGTGGAACATTAAAAATATTTGAAAGAAAATAAATCTTGCATGAATGTTCACTGATTATGATATAAATCATTGTAAATCATTGTATGCGGGTGACTATAGCGTTGACCCACTGCATGGTTAAAAATCTAAGTGACCACGTGTTTTCTTCTCAACCAAGTGTTGGAAGTATAAAATTTGTTGCAACACTACTCTTTTTTATTCACCTTCGTGGTTCTCGGGCCTTCGGGCCGCTCTGCAACTGTTTCCATGGCTACCATGCTTACCCTACCATTTAATAGATGAGCTTTGAGTCCTGATTTAAATCATTCAGTTTATCTCTTTCATTCTCAGACTCTTCTTCACACTGTGATTTTTACCTTTACAAGAGTTTGTTCAAAGCCATGGCTTATGGCTTACGGCTTGGCTCGTGAGTGGCTTCTAGCTTGTTCCTCCGTGGCCTGCCTGCAGGGATAGTCTAAAAGGTTGCTTGCTGTTGTTACAGCTTTTTCCTCGTTGTCGGGTTTCGAGAGTATTGTTCTCATGCTTTGCATTATGGTGACAGTTCCAGCTTCATTGTCTATTTCTTGCCTAGACGTTGCTCAAATTTCTTCTTGTTGCTACTAGCAGTGGCTTGTGCATGCACCTATATCGTCTCTCTCACAAGGAGTATGAAGGTTTGGATCTTTGTCTCGCTGGTGACGGTGCTACTTTTTCTCAGTGGCTACATAACCTTCACTTCCAGGTATGAAATTTTTTTTAAAAGTTTTTAAGACTTAACCTTAATTTAGTTTACAGTATGAAGAATATTTAAATTGTCATGGTTTCTCCTCCTTATAGGTAACAGTTCGCACCTCTCTTGGCAGCTAGTACATTTGAGTAAGACCGGCTCTCTGACTATGGGTAAGCCCTAGTTAACCAATGGTATTCCATGCTTGTTCAGTCCTTAAGGAATAGTTATCGGTTGGAAAGTTACGGCCTGCTAGTTACCCTTCATGGGTTACTGTTCTTTGGTCTACTTGTTTAGTTTTTGTTAAACCCTTGCTTCAAGCAGGGTACTCTAGCTCAAGCCGTGACTTGTAAATGTTGTTTTACTTATTTTTGTATACTGTTATGTTAATAGATCTTGCGGCCTGTCAAGGCATACTCTATTTAGTCTTAAAGCATAGAGATTATCTCTTTTGAGCTTGAACTCATGTAATTTTTATGCTCTAAATGTAATTTTGTATACTAGGGTTTTTACCCTTATTCGAATGTGTAATAGAAATATTTACTGTTTAAATTTATCTTGCATTAATGGTATTATTACAACTTAATCTGTTATTTCTTCCTATTATAATTATTTATTTACAAGCTCGGATATTCGAACAAGGGTTTTTCTTGTAGGTGACCTGTGTATAAAATAATTTCCTTATTTTATTCTTTAAGTTTTCATTCCATAATAATTTTTAATTTAATTGTTGTCACTGTATATAGTGTTATTTTTCCAATGTTATCTTTCACTGTCCTTTAAGGACTGTAATAATATGCAATAGTTTTATTGTTCAAAATACTAAATAATCCAAAACCTTGTATTATTGTTTAACTGATTATTATTTACCATGTTAATGCTATGAGGGTTTCGACCCTGTACTTTCTTTTATAATTAACTTTTGCTTAAATTATTTAAATGAATCATTTCTTTTATAAATAATATTTATTAAATGTTATTTACCATTGCATTCAGTCCATTTTATTTAAATAAACATATAGATAGGTTTGTTATTGTTCCTTGTTACAATGTTCTACATTGTTGTAGTTAATTTATTTATAGAAAATAACTATACTAGTATTACCCTACTTGAAATATGAACATTTGTATACATGCTTAGATAATATGAACAATAGAATAAACTATGTAAAACAAATTTATTCTTTCTTCACAGAAATAAATGAGTGCTTTATCTAAGTTAATTCTTTTGCCTATGTTATAGATTAATAGTATAATTTTACAAAATAAAGTTTTGTATAAGAATAATAACCTATTTACTAGTATAACTTGCTAATGAAATAAACCTGCTACCTATAAAGTATTAAGGTTATTTCTTTGCTAGCATTCTTATTACAACAGTCTGGTTTAAACAATAAACTTAACTAGACAGGTTAATATTCTTTCCTGAAAACAACTATATGCAAAAATAAATTATTTCATTATTCTGATCTACATAATAACTCTATTCAATACAGATTTCTATCATATCCTTCATCTATTTTAAAATATAATGCATGTGCTAGAGTACGGTCTGGTCCATTCCAGACGTGGAAAAACATAGGTTAGGATTATTTTCATCAATTAAAGATTCAATATTTCAAATAACTAAAGGTTTACAATCTCTATCAATTCACTACAAAACTTTTAATCATTCATTAATCATTCAGTCTCAGATATAAACTTTTAACAAAGTAAAATAAAAGACTGTAGAGCTTGTTTAAGCTGGACAACAACAGCATTGGGAGGCCGTTCCTCCCTACCAACTCCTGGAGAGCGCTCAAACAACGTCTTCTTAGGACCCCCGAGCCTGTTCCTGGTCTCCTTGGCTGAGAACTGGTGGAGGAAGCAACAAAATACTAGTCCAATGACTCAGTAATCACTTTGCACTTAGCATTAAGATCCTTCAGCTAAAAAGTTGCACTAGATCACTTTTTGCAGTTTACCCCTCAAAAACCTTCCACAAATTCCCTTCCCAATGAAATCCTCTGAAGTACATTCACCTGAATGAACACTTCTCTGGAATGAGAAGCCTCAACTCTCTTCAATGGGCATTTTTATTAAGATTGCCTAGGTCGTTTTTGGGTCAGTTGTCATTAATTGAGCCACCTGCGCTGATCCCACTTTCTTCGGGGATCATGACCCCAAATGTAGGTAGGTTTCCACTTGATACATTGGAAGTGTTTGAGGATGCTGCCACTTGTCTATTTTCTCTCCACCCAGTCTCCTCCACCAACTTGACCAGTAAACACTCTTTTAACAGCTCTCCCAAGCTGTTGTCTCCACTTTTATTTATTTATAATTAAAATATTCAGAATTACATTCAACATCCTTGACTCTGCTGAGTCATCAATTACAACTTAGCATAAAATTTAACATATTGTATTGAAATAAAATCAAATATGATAATATTATTTTTGCAAAATTAGGGCATGTGACATACACACCCCCTTAGAATATAACACCGTCCTCGATGTTATTTATTTTTCATCCTCAGAATTCCCCTGGAACAGAATTGGATATGCATCTCACATTTTACTTTCCAATTCCCAGGTGGCTTCCTCTAGACTAAGGTGCTTCCATTGCACCTTCACTTGTCCAATGGTGCAGTTCCGAAGTGTGATCTCCCTCCACCCGAGGATACAGTTTGGTTCACCCAGAAAATCTCCTTCTGGTTCCACCTGTACATCATTCTAGTTAACAACATGAGTAGCATCATGAACATATTTCTTTAATACGAACATATGAAAAACATTATGTACTTCTAAATTGGGTGGTAATGCTAATTGATAAGATACTTGCCCAATCCTAGACAGAATTTCAAATGGACCACAGTAACAAGCTGCCAATTTTGCACAACTCTCCAATCTCAGAGAGATCTTTTTGGGACTTACCTTAATGAACACATGTTCACAAACCTGAAACTCCTTTGGAGTTATTTTTAATTCTACTTGACTTTTCTGTCAATCTTGTGCTACTTTCATATTTCCCTACACTTGTTTTACAGTTTCTTCCATTTCTTTTAATAGTTCTAGAACTAATACCAATCTATCCACTGGATTACTCCGAGAGATAGGAGCATTACATTTTCATCCATATCAAATTTCAAAAGGACTAAATCTGGCTGATGTCTGATAATTATTATTATAAGCAAATTCTACCAGATGTAAATAATCCTCCCATTTACCTGGCTAGTCTTTCACATACATTCTTAATAGATCTTCCAGTACTTGGTTTACCCTTTCAGTTTGTCCATCTGTTTGAGGGTGGAAAGAAGTACTAAAATTTAATGTAGTGTTTAACCCTTTAAACAAAGACTTCCAAAATTTTCCTATAAATTTAGGATCTCTATTTGAGATTATGACTTTTGGTACTCCATGCAATCGAAAAATCTATTTTAGAAAAGTATCATCTATGTTTGTAGCTTTATAAGTAGTTTTAACAGGTATAAAATGAGCTTCTTTGCTTAACTTATCAACTACTACCATGATAGAATCATTCTGATTTTGATTTCTAGGTAGCCCAGTAATAAAATCTAGACTAATTATCTCCCATTTTCAGCTAGGAATGGGTAATGGCTGAAGCAAACCAGCAGGGTGTTGATGTTCAGTTTTTACCTGTTGACATTCAAAACACTTAGCAATATATTTTTCTACTTCAGTTTTCATATTTGGCCAAAACTACTATTTTCTTAACATAGTTATAGTCTTTTGATAATTTGGATGTCCTGAGTATGGAGTTTTATGAATTTCATCCAGAATTAATAGCTTAACTTTAGGTACATTAGGTACATACATTCTATCTTTATATAGTAAAAATTCATTTTCATTTAAATTGTAACATTTTCTTAAGTTTTATGTTGGATTTTCTTTAGTTTTAGCTTGTAAAATCTGGTAAATTTCATCTTGTTCTATTCCTTCTTTAAGCTGTTCATCCAAATTTGTAGCATAGGTGCTAATAGCTGCTGCAAAATTTAGCCTTGCATTTCTACTTAATGCATCAGCAACTTTATTTTCTTTTCCTTTTATATGTTGTATTTCAAAATCATATTCGCTTAAGAAGGCTAACCACCTAGCTTGTTTGGCATTTAGATTAGGCTGATCTAACAGATACTTCAATCCTTTATTATCAGTCATTAAAATAAATTTTCTGCCAATTAGGTGATGTTGCCACATCTTTAAGGCGTGCATTATAGTTTCCAATTCTAGATCATATGTTGCATAATTCTTTTCATGAACTTTTAACTTTCTAGACTCATAGGCAATAACATGCCCTTCTTGAGTCAGAACACCTCCTAAGCCATCATTACAGGCATCAGCGCACACTACAAATTCTTTATTAGGATCAGCTATTCTTAAAATAGGTGCACTAGTTAATAATTTTTTTAACTTTTTAAAGCTTTCTTCACATTTTTTACTCCATTCAAACTTCTTTCCCTTCTTCTGCAAGGAAGTTATCGGATTTGCTATCCTCGAAAAACCATCAATGAACCTCTGGTAGTAACCGGTAATGCCCATAAAATATCAAACATTCGTCACATCCTTAGGAACCGACCAATCTTCGATTTCCCTTGTCTTTTTAGGATCTACGAAAATGCCTTCCTTGGTCACCACATGACCTAAATACTGAATCTTATCCTTGAAGAAATCACATTTACTAAACTTTGTGAAGAGTTGGTGATCTTGCAACTCTTGCAAAACAATTTTTAGATGTTCTTTATGTTCTACTTCAGTTTTTTGAATAGATTAGAATGTCATCGATAAATACGACCACAAACTTATTTAAATACTTATGCATAACATTGTTCATTAAACACATGAAAACAGCAGGGACATTGGTAAGCCCGAATGGCATTATGACAAATTTGTAATGACCATATCTAGTTCTGAAAGTTGTCTTAAAGATGTCTTCATCTTTAATTCTTACTTGATGATATCCAGATCTTAAATCTATTTTCGAAAACACCATGGCTTCATGTAGTTGATCAAACAGATCATCTATGCGGGGCAATGGATATCTATTTTTTATGGTCATCTTACTTAACTGACAGTAATCTATGCAAAGTCGCATGGTTCCGTCTTTCTTCTTAACGAAGATGACAGGTGCCCCCCAGGGAGACACACTTGGTTGAATATACTTTTTATCAATTAATTATTTTAATTGAGATTTTAATTCATTAAGTTCAAGTATGTTAATTCGATAAGGGGCCTTTGAGCTGGGTACTACATCCGGTACCATCTTAATGGTGAAATCCAATTCCCTTTTCGGAGGTAATCCCAGAATTTCTTCTGGAAATACATCAACATATTCTCTTAAGACTGGTATGTCTTCCACCTTTAACTTATATGTTTTAATTAGACTTTCCTCATCAGTTATTGTTACCTAATAAGCTTTACATCCCTTTCTAACAAATCTCTTAAGCTATAGGGAAGAAATATACCTTATAGTGGTTTTTCTAGGGATTCCTTTAACACTTACTGGTTTTTCATCACTGTTTAAACATATAAAAGTTTTATCATAACAGCTTAGAATTACTCTATGTTGTTCTAACCAGTCCATACCAATAAGCAAATCATAAGAACCAAGAGGAAAAACATTAAGCTTGACAACAGTTTCAAAATGATCCATAACTATTGCACATTCTTTTACAAAACAAGTTACCTTTCTTTTAGCACCAGTGGCGAACTGAACTAACCAAGAATTCTCAAATTTTTCAACAGATAACTTACATTTTTCTACTATTTGAGGTGCAATATAACTGAGACTAGCTCCTTGATCAATCAAAATAGTTACAGGGGTCTAATTTATCATACCTTCTACTTCAACCATGGAAGTGTGATATTCAGCTTGTCGATTCTCCAAGGCTGTGTTGATTCTGGGCATGGTCCTCGCTAGTTCCCCAACAGTCATCTCCTCCTGTATGCTATGAATGTTGCTAACAGTCTTATTCTGATTTGGATAGACTGAAGCGTAGTGTGGGCCATTACACTCCCAGCACTTAATAGGCTCTTTGCGCTCAAAGTTCTTGGTAAAATTTCCATGATTTTTTATAAATTCCTTACCTTTAAAATTATTCTAGTTATTAGGTGTATTGTTCTTATTTCCTTGGAAGTTCTTGTTATTAGGATAATTCCTGGCCTTATTGTTCTTAGAATTTCTATTAGGCACAAAATCCTTCTTCTTTTGTTCAAATTGATTATTATTTTTCTTAGCCTTCTAGTTGGCCATGCTTTCTTTCTTTCGATTCTGCTCAAAACAAAAGTTACCTTTTCTCATAGCTTCTTCCAAGGTCTTTGGGTTATCATATTCAATCCTATCCTTAATATGATAAGGTAAACAGCTAAGAAATCAATGTACCTTTGGTTTCTCATCTACAAGGTATGGTACATACCTAAGTAGACTTAAGAACTTGTTGTTTAGATCTTTCATTGTCATTGATCCTAACTTCAGTTCATAAAATTCCTTTGCTCTTTCCTCATAATATTTCTCAAACAAAATTTTCTTTGTGAAATACCTCTTAAAGGTACTCTAGTTTACATTTTTCTCTTTTATTCTCTTAACTCTTTTCAAGTCCTGCCACCAAATGTTAGCCTTTCCTGAGAGGTTATAAATAGTCATTCTAGCCTTTAACTGGTTAGAATAGTTATATACTTGGAAGTACTTATTCATCCCAGATAACCAGGATTCAGCTTCCTCCCCCTTCTTAGTCTCTCCATTAAAGGTTGGTGGTTTTATCTTTTTGAATTCCCCGGAAATCTCCTCATAAGGTTTGTATTTCCTCTTTTTAGAGTTCTGATTATCATCACTACTGTCATTAGTAGAATGGTAATTTCGTTGTTCACCAAACACTTCAAAAGATGAACTACTTTTAGTTTTAGTATGTTTCATCTTTTTAGACTTACGTTGATGACTTGTATCATCTGATTCTGTTTTTATACCCCTACCCTCAGTTTGAAACTTTTCAGTTAGGATATGTTTCAGCTCTTCTTGAGCCCTCAAAATCCTTTCATTTTCCCGTTTTACATACTCCATTTCAGTTTTTAGGTCTTTTACAGTTTGTAACAATTATGAGGAATTGGTAGTTAAATCCTCTGGCATAGGATTTCTTGGTAGATTTCATGTTTCAGTAACAGGAGATTCCTCCTCTGCATACTCTTCCATCCTTTCCATACCTGTCTATTAAACTTCAGAAAACAATTCTCTGTTGAATAACATTTAAAAGAAAAATACGTCAGCATAATAATTTTGTTTACAGTTTCTTAAAAGCTAGTTGGGCTTCATCAAGGCCTATTAAGGTAAATAGCTAAGGAATCGATGTACCTTTGGTTTCTCATCTACAAGGTATGGTACATACTTAAGTAGACTTAAGAACTTGCTGTTCATATCTTTCATTGTCATTGATCCTAACTTCAGTTCATAAAATTCCTTTGCTATTTCCTCATAATATTGCTCAGACAGAAATTTCTTTTTGAAATACCTCTTAAACGTACTCCAGTTTACATTTTTCTCTTTTATTCCCTTAACTTTTTTCAAGTCCTGCCACCAAATGTCAGCCTTTCTTGAGAGGTTATAAATAGCCATTTTAGCCTTTAACTAGTTAGAATAGTTATATATTTGGAAGTACTTCTTGATCCCAGATAACCAAGATTCAGCTTCCTCCCCCTTCTTAGTCTCTCCATTAAAGGTTCATGGTTTTATCTTTTTGAATTCCCCAAAAATCTCCTCATAAAGTTTTTATTTCCTCTTTTTAGTGTTCTTATTATCATCACTATTGTCACTAGTAGAATGGTAATTTCATTGTTCGCCAAACACTTCAGAAGATGAACTACTTTCAGTTTTAGTATGTTTCATATTTTTAGACTTATGTTGATGACTTGTATCATCTGATTCTATTTTTCTACCCCTACCCTCAGTTTGAAACTTTTCAGTTAGGATATTATTCATCTCTTCTTGATCCCTCAGAATCCTTTCATTTTCGTGCTTTACAGGCTCCATTTCAATTTTTATGTCTTTTACAGTTTGTAGCAATTCTGAGGAATTGGTAGTTAAATCCTCTGGTATAGGATCTCTTGATAGATTTCTTGTTTCAGTAACTAGAGATTTCTCCTTTGCATACTCTTCCACCCTTTCCATACCTGTTTGTTAAACTTTAGAAAACAATTCTCTATTGAATAACATTTAAAAGAAAAATGTGTCAGCATAATAATTTCGTTTATTGTTTCTTAAAAGCTAGTTGGGCTTCACCAAGGCCTAGTGTTTGAATCTTGTGCTCTAATACCACATGTCAAAACCCCAAATTTTCACAAAAAATTAAAATTTTGAAAAACATAAAATGCTGAGACTGTGGTTTACTAATAGCTAACAGTTAGCTATAAAAGAAACAGTTACCAGATTAGTTTATACACAATCTTGATTAAGTTAACTCAGCATTCTACTTTTTGATACAAGGTTAGGTCTAACTTGTGCAATATTTCTTCTTTTAGTTTGCTAATGAGTTTTAATTTGCTACAAGTAGGTGGAACTGTATTTGGATTCTGGGGCTTACTTAGCGTTTAAGCTAATGCAAAAAGCTTACTTGTTCTTATAGGTTTTACAGGTATGAATGATCGAGTAACGTTTTTAATTTCATAAAGCATCTAGCAATATTTCTATTTGCAAAACAATAAGCTAAGTAATAAGCTGTTATATATCAAGCTACTTATGTGAGGTATAACAAGTAGTTTCGTTCCCTTCAATTATTCTTGTCAACGAAGTACATGTAAATGAGTTTCTTTCTTAAATGTAAGTAGCAATAATAAATACTTTCCTTGTTTCACAACTGGTGATCTTGTTGTAAGTTAATTATACTTTAGAGTGCATAACCTGTAATGCTATAATAATTGTTCTATCAGTATTATACATTATCAACTTATAATATTAGTATAACCAACTACTTGATATTCATCTTCTGTAATGAATATTACTGCCTGTAAGGTTCTAAAATTATGTTACTAATCAAAAGCATGGTCAAAATATTAGTACATGCCATGTTTGAGTAAAATAACCAGAAGCTATTAAATTTTCGTTGATCTGAGCTATGTAAAGAATTTATAAAAGTGTCTCCATATAACACATAGACAACATCTTAGTTTTTGCCACCAACTGAATTTATGGTTCTCTATGATACTCACCAACACACATAAACTATCTTTTTTATAAGATATCCACGTTTAATAGTAATTCAGGTTATAAACAAGTAAAATTTATAGAGTTCATGATTCTATTAATACTATGTTGTGTAAATTTATAAAGTCACAACATAAATGTTGGTAGCAATAAGATTAGCCATGCTTAGACTATTAGGAATACTTTATAATGAAAATCATAGTTTGCTAGGTGATTAAATAACCTTTTACTTGGTATCTCCCAAAGTATCATATGATTTCTCCATAAACCAAGTCAATGATAAGCACAAGGCTTACCAATAATCATAATGTAATATCGATGCTATGAAGAAATGGATATATGGTTAACGATGATCTAAAGCTTTCATGTATGCATTACTTTGAGAAAAACTATAGTTAATAATGTTGCATCGATTTCTAGGTCAACGTATAGCTTAATATGGATAACATAGTAATTATAAAGTTCACGTTATAACTTGATATTGTAAAAGAATGGGGCATTAGACCACTCCATCGATTGGTTTATGGGTAAGGTTTTGTGTTATAAAATATAGGTATACAATCATCATAGTTCTGAACAATATGATGATGATATGTTAAACTTGTCAACAATCTGAGGGTTCATGGTTCTATGCCCAAGCAACCATAGATTGACATATATATAACATCATGGAACATTAAAAATAATTGAAAGAAAATAAATCTTGCATGAATGTTTACTGATTATGATATAAATAATTGTAAATCATTGCATGCAGGTGACTATAGCGTTGACCCACTGCATGGTTAAAAATTTAAGTGACCATGTGCTTTCTTCTTGGACAAATTTTGGAAGTATAAAAGTTGTTGCAAACCTGCTCTTTGTTATTCACCTCCGTGGTTCTCGGGCCTTCAGGATGCTCTGCAACTGTTTCCATGGCCGCCGTGCTTACCCTACTATTTAATAGATGAGCTCCGAGTCCTGATTTAAATCGTTCAGTTTATCTCTTTCATTCTCAAACTCTTGTTCGCACTGTGAGTTTTACCTTTGCAAGAGTTTGTTGAGAGCCATGATTTATGGCTTACAGCCTGGCCTATGAGTGGCTTATGCCTCATTCCTTTGTGGTTTTCCTGCAGGGATAGTCTAAAAAGTTGCTTGCTGTTGTTATAGCTTTGTCCTCATTGTAGGGTTTTGAGAGTGTTGTTCTCATGCTTTGCATTGTGGTGACAGTTCCAGCTTCACTGTCTAGTTCTTTCCTGGTCATTGCTCAAATTTCTTCTTGCTACTGCTAGCAGTGGCTTGTGCATGGATCTATATCATCTCTGTCACAAGGAGTATGAAGGTTTGCCTCTTTGTCTCGCTGGTGGCGATGCTACTATTTCTCAGTGGCTACATAACCTTCACTTCCAGGTATGAAATTGTTTTTAAAACTTTTTAAGACTTAACCTTAATTCAGTTTACAATATGAAGCATATTTTAATTGTCATGGTTTATCCTCCTTACAGGTAATGGTTCACACCTCTCTTGGCAGCTAGTACATTTGAGTAAGACCGGCTCTCTGGATACGGGTAAGCCCTAGTTAACCAATGGCATTCCATGCTTTTTCAGTCCTTAAGGAATAGTTATCGGTTGGAAATTTATAGCCTGCTAGTTACCCTTCATGGGTTACTGTTCTTCGGTCTACTTGTTTAGTTTTCGTTAAACCCTTGCTTCAAGCAGGGTATTCCGGCTCAAGCCGTGACTTGTAAATGTTGTTTTACTTATTTTTGTATACTATTATGTTAATAGATCTTGTGGCCTATCAAGCCATACTCTGTTTAGTCTTAAAGCATAGAGATTATCTCTTTTGAGCTCTAACTCATTTAATTTTTATGCTCCAAATGTAATTTTGTATACTAGGGTTTTTAACCTTATTTGATTGCGTAATAGAAATCTTTACTGTTTAAATTTATCTTTCATTAATGGTATTATTATAACTTAATCTATTATTCCTTCCTATTATAATTATTTATTTACAAGCTCGGATATTCGAGCAAGGGTTTTTCCTGTAGGTGACCTGTGTATAAAATAATTTCTTTATTTTATTCTTTAAGTTTTCGTTATATAATAATTTTTAATTTAATTGTTGTCACTGTATATAGTGTTATTTTTCCAATGTTATCTTTCACTGTCCTTTAAGGACTGTAATAATATGCAATAGTTTTATTGTTCAAAATACTAAATAATCCAGAACCTTGGATTATTGTTTAACTGATTATTATTTACCATGTTAATGCTATGAGGGTTTCAACCCTGTACTTTCTTTTATAATTAACTTTTGTTTAAATTATTTAAATGAAATAGTTCTTTTATAAATAATATTTATTAAATGTTATTTACCGTTGCATTTAGTCTATTTTATTTAAATAAACATATAGATAGGTTTGTTATTGTTCCTTGTTACAATGTTCTACATTGTTGTAGTTAATTTATTTATAGAAAATAACTATACTAGTATTACCCTACTTGAAATATGAAAATTTCTAGACATGGTTAGATAATAAGAACAATAGAATAAACTATGTAAAACAACTTTATTCTTTCTTCACAAAAATAAATGAGTGCTTTATCTAAGTTAATTCTTTTGCCTCTGTTACAGATTAATAGTATAATTTTACAAAATAAAGTTTTGTATAAGAATAATAACCTATTTACTAGTATAACTTGCTAATGAAATAAACCTGCTACCTGTAAAGTATTAAGGTTATTTCTTTGCTAGCATTCTTATTACAACAGTCTGGTTTAAACAATAAACTTAAGAAGACAGGTTAATATTCTTTCCTGAAAACAACTATATGCAGAAATAAATTATTTCATTATTCTGAACTACATAATAACTCTATTCAATCCATATTTCTATCATATCCTTCATCTATTTTAAAATATATTGCCTATGCTAGAGTACGGTCTGGTCCATTCCAGACGTGGAAAAACATAGGCTAGGATTATTTTCATCAATTGCAGATTCAATATTTCAAATAACTAAAGGTTTACAATCTCTATCAGTTCACTACAAAACTTTTAATTATTCATTAATAATTTAGTCTCATATATAAACTTTTAACATCGTTAAATAAAATACTGTAGAACCTGTTTAAGCTGGACAACAACAACATTGGGAGGTCATTCCTCCCTACCAACTCCTGGAGAGCGCTCAAACAGCGTCTTCTCAAGACCCCCGAGCCTTTTCCTTGTCTCCTTGGCTAAGAACTGGTGGAGCAAGCAACAAAATACTAGTCCAATGACTCAATAATCACTCTGCACTCAGCAGTAAGATCCTTCAACTAAAAAGCTGCACTAGATCATTTTCTGCAGTTTACCCCTCAAACACCTTCCACAAATTCTCTTCTCAATGAAATCCTCTGAAGTACATTCACCTAAATGAACACTTCTTTGGAATGAGTAGCCTCAGCTCTCTTCAATGGGAATTTTTATTAAGATTGCCTAGGTCTTTTTTGGGTCAGTTGTCATTAATTGAGCCACCTACTCTGATCCCACTTTCTTGGGGGATCATGACCCCAAATGTAGGGAGGTTGCCACCTGCAACATTGGAAGTGTTTGAGGATGCTGCCACTTGTCTATTTGCTCTCCACCCAGTCTCCTCCACCAACTTGACCAATAAACACTCTTTTAACAGCTCTCCCAAGCTGTTATCTCCACTTTTATTTATTTATGATTAAAATATTCAGAATTACATTCGACATCCTTCACTCTGCTGAGTCATCAATTACAACTTAGCATAAAATTTAATATTATTGTCTTGAAATAAAATCAAATATGATAATATTATTTTTGCAAAATTGGGGCATGTGACATGTTATCTCCCCCACATCGTCTTCTGTCAGAGTGTTTGTGTTCGCTGCCTTGTCTACTTTTTGCTTCTTGCAATGTGGTTGGCCTTCTTATTGCCTGGTTTGTTTCTGGTTCTATTTAGGCTCTGGGCTTGGTGTGTTCTCAGAATCACTTTGATCCGAGATCTAGCTATCCTCATACTCTTGCTCTTTGATATCTTCCATCTGATTATCCTGTCCATCACCTCTTGCATTCCCTTCATCATGAACTTGTTGGACTAGTGTGTCTTCCTCCTCCTATCCTTCATGCAGTGGCTCTGCTAGTGGACAGCACCATTCTTCCATCCATAGGTGGATAATTGCATCTGCATCCCCATCTGTCACCATGAATCCAGCATGGTGCACTTGTTTAGCCATGTCTCTCATCGACTCCAAAATGATGTTGTGTACTCTGGCTATAAATTTGATAAATGTTGTGTACCTATGTATTGTCGCAGTGTGGATTCGATGGGATAGAGGGATAATGTCATGCAACGCCTCTATATGCAAAAAGAACTCAATATTGTTGTCCTTCTACCGGATTGAGTTCATCTTGTCCATCCACAAATTCTGATATCTTGCGGCATGGCAAGGGAGTGGGACATCCATGTGCACATAGTCGGGCGGGTTGGTCCACAGAGTGAATGAAATCAAAATAAGTAGCCATGAGTAATAGAACTTGTGAGTGGCCTCTTGCTGGGCCTGGGTGGCATCGTCTATCAGCTTGTTGAGCAAGTATCATGACCAATTGAATTATCCACACAGCGTGCATAGTTCTGTTAGAATAATCAACCCATAGTATTTACCCACTTAGACATTATTTCATTTATTTTGTCTTATTTGCCTAGTCCATGAGTCCCACCATGTGCAAGTTGTCAATTGCCTATCCATAGAGGTCAAACTTGCCATTATTGAATAATGGAGCGCTTTGGAAAGTCCTGGGAATCAAATCTGCTTTATTCCTAGCCTCCTAGGTGCCCTTCTGCTTTTTCTGCTTTGTTGACTGCTTTCCAGTTTTTAAAGCACATATGGAAAGCTAGACTAGGTGAGGTGAACCTGTTTTATTCCCCTTTCATCCTCCACTCTTTCCTCCATGCAAAAGCATGTATGAGCTACCATTTGACCACTCTTTAGCTTGCCCATGCGCCCTTGCTAATTCGTGGGGTCCTTGATAGACTTGGGATCAGCTTTTTACACCTATGGGGGATTTGCCTATTTTAGGTAAGCCTGCTTTATGCTAGATTTGGATGCTTCCTTATGCATTCGATTTGCTCATGT